>CM073139.1:631558-774058 GCA_037039145.1 Fundulus diaphanus | reverse complement strand
TGTGCAAATTCTGTGAAATCTGAGGAGCTGAGATTTAATCAGGCCAGCATAGGTGTGTCTGGGATGGTAGCTGGTTTTGAATAAAAGAGCATGTGTGTCTGTGGGTTTAAAGAAAACCTTCAAATCTAATTTGTGTGTTTTATCAAATTGTTCTCCTTTGTAGGTGGTGGTGTCCAGGAAATCGACCCCTTTAACGCTGGTGGTGGATTTTACCTTGATGGATGGATTGTAAGTGTTTAGGTGCTGGAGGAATTCTTGAAATTCTGCTTCAGAATGGGTCCAGACCCCCCAGATGTCATCCAGGTATCTGTAGTAATGCAGGGGGCCTTCCTGCATGACTCCAGGGCCCCCACCTCCCACTCGGCTTTAAGTGCTTTTGTTTCTTCTATGCTTAGGTTAGGTAAAGTTTTAATAAATTTCAATTCTTTATCCAAATATTTCAGGTCCTGGAAGATCAATTTCTTCACCTCAGGGGGGAGAGAGTTAATTGGAGGAGACCAGTCTGACTCCGGCATAAAAGGTAAGTGATAATTTTTATTATTATCAATATCATCTTTATAATAAATTGCCAATTTAATCCTTCTGTGGTATTTCTGCAGGTCATACCTCATCAGTGTTTTGATTTTATCCCTGTTATTGTTACCCTGAGTGAGAATAAAGGTCAAACCCTTTTTTAGAAGGGAAAACTTTGCATCACTGAGAGTGAATGTTTTAGACAGGTTACATACATTTTTATTTACAATATTGGATGGCCCCTCCTGCCTTTGCAGGCTTTTGGGGCTATTTAATTTAACCACTCACTCCAGTGCTTCAACATGCGGGCCGCGGTGGCTTTGGACCAGTGGATGCCATCCCCGGTAACCGTAAAGGCCCTCTTCTCCAGTGCAGGGATGTGGCAGTTGCGCTGTGAAATACGGCTGTTCAGGTAAGTAAGGGTCACCTGTTCCTGGAGGGACAGCTGAGGAGAGAAATTAATCACTGGCACAAAGATCTCAGCATTAGGGCACGTGGCCCTGGCTGCCCTGAGTGCCGCCCTCATCTCCTTCACAGCAGCCTTTTTGTCCCTCTGGGCTCTGTGGTTGATCCCCAGGGAGAGGATCAGTCGCTCCACGCCCTCAGCCACTGGTGTCCTCTGGAGCAGGTGGGTCAGGTGCCTCCACTTGGCACCAGGGAAGCTGTCAACCTGCACATCAGGGTCACCCACAGCCGGAAGCCTGCCCACATTAGAGTCCCCCACAACAACCAACCTTTTCTGCAGGCTAAGGGACCAGTCCCGGGTTTTATTTACAGTCCCGATGTGTCTGGCCGCAGCCATTACCTGCGCAGGTGATGGAGGAGCAGGCCCATCGGTGGAAAAGAACGTCGCTGGAGTCGGGGTCCACATGCTGGAGCTGAAGGTAAGTCGCCTCTGAGTGCTGATCTGCAGCCTGCGGTGCAGGGAGGCCATTCTGGGTCTCAGCACGGAACCCCTCCTCCTCTGTGTAGAGCTGGAGGTCTGGGAGAAAGCAGGAGAAGCTGGAGCTGGAGCTTCCTGTCTGCTCTCCTCCTCCTGGAGGAGACCAGAAATCCCGCCGAGGTCCTCATCAGGGGCTGCAGTCATCTCCGGATGAAGAGGAGGAAGAGGAGGGGCCATCTGTGGTGTCCCCGGAGAAGGACAGGTGAAGCCTCTGGAGGAGCTGCAGCGTCTCTCCTGGCGCTGTGGAAGAGGCGTGACGTCATCAGCAGGTGGTGGAGGAGGTGTGGTTCCTCCGCTGTTTATCCCGGTGGTCGGAGCTGGCGGGGTCCAGCCGCTGTGAAGAGGCTCCGTCATGGTCGCTGCTGTGGTCTTCACGGGTCCTGGAACAGAAGAGGGGCCGGGCGCATCAGCCAATGGAGGGTCCGGGCGTCGTAGAGGGTGTGGATGGCGGGGGGATCCCTCCAGTTCCTCATCCGTTTCCACAGCCTGATCCCGCTGTTCCGTCCGGTTTCCGGCGGGCAAGGAGGATGAAGACGGAGAGGGGACGATGCGGGCGGGGGGAGGAGGGGCGGAGGACGCGGACGAAGCGGCCGGCGGAGCTGCCCTTGGTTCTGCAGAGACCAGGAACATCTAGACCTCGTCCGCAGTCTCCGGGCTAAACCTCCTGCCTAGGTTCTAATCGCAACCTCGAGCGGAGCCAGGAGGTCATCTCCGAGGCTTAGGAGCGTCCGCTTGTCTGCCTCGCGCACTTCCGCATAATGGTCCCTCAAGATGGTGACCGTGTTGAATGCCCAATTCCTGGCGTTTCCCTCGATTAAGTCGAGCGTCTTGGGGCTTGGATGGGCAGGCTTTATAGTGGAAGCCAGACTAAACATGATCCGCTGAATGGCAGGCGGATCGCGGTCATCTTGCAACACGTTCTTTAAATGATGCGTCGCCTTCAGCAGTCTGTGGAGGGATCTGGCTTTCTCAGCAAAGTTCGGGTCCACAGACTGCTGGTAATTATTACGGTTTGAACCGTAATTCTGTCCACGGGGCACGTACCGGTTTCGCTGCTGCTGCTGGTACCAGTTCCTGCTACGGGAACGGGGGCGGGTCTGTCGGTACGGCTGGAAGCGGTTCCGCGGTGCACGAGAGCTCCTGCTGCGGCTTGCTGGGCGGTCACGGAAGCGTAGCTGCGCCTCCAGTGTTGCGGTGGAGGGCTCCGGTTGTCCGGCGCGTCTCTGCGGGCGCGGCGTTCCCGGTCCGCCGGTTGCCATCGGTGCTGTCTGCCCCGGCGGTGCTGGACCGTGGTCCATCCCCCCTCTGGATCCTGGAAACGGTCCCAAGCCATCCCGAGGGTGGACTCATTAAAATAAGTTATATTATTGAGCTAGGCTGACTTCTATATAAGTGAATAAAAACAATAAATAAATAAAAGAGGACTCAGCTTCTTTTTTTTGGCCTGCTGGCCCTTTAATAACGTGCTAACAGAGAACAGCAAATGTAACGCAACGTTTCGGTGAGGAGTGAACCTTCATCAGGCAATTTGCTGTCTCAACTGACAAGAACACATCAACATACACTTATATAGCAGAAATTTTTGAATATTTGAACTTGAGCAACCGTTACATTTAGCGGTCAGGGATTGGTCCGGTCAGATGCCCCTAGTGTCCTGCGCAGATGACCAGAGCGGAGCAGAACAGCTGATCTTAGTTTATCAGCGCTACCGCCATCTGCTGACCGTTTGGAGGATTGCAACAAGTGCAGGATCCATCCACTGAAAGAATATGCTTGAAAATAGCAATAAACATCTAGAAAAACACCGGAAATCATAAAATATGTACAATATTCACAAAATATACAATATTTACAGATATATACAATGAATTTGACTGTGAGTAGCCTTTACAATGTACATACAGTGCTTGAAATTCATATATAATGAGGGAAAGAAAGGGATATATTAAAGGATATAAAAAATACTATATGTATAAAAATGGAAGAAAGAAACGTAATGGGGGTGCCTAAACCAAATTAATGGCCTGACGAAGACTAAAAAAAGTCGAAACGCGTAGCCACACAGTGGAAAAACAATACGTTTGAAAGGAAAGGTCAAAGGTCAAACGGTGGAAACAGAAAAAGGATAAAGGTGGAAAAGCAAAAAGGTGAAATGGAAAAAATAATTTGAAAGAACGTAAGGGAAAGAAAGAAAGTATAAAACTAATATTTTAAAATTTATATAATGATGGAGCCTATAAAAAGGCCGAGGCCCTGTGGACAAAAACATTTGACTTGGGAAATTGGAGATCTGTGAACCTCTGGGTTTTGTCTTAGCTGGATCCTGTAAAAAGGATCGTTGACTTGAGTGGGGAGCCCGTGCACGAACGATGTGGTGAGGCCACCACACCGATCTATTTTTCATAACCCTAACCCAGCCAGTAGCCCCCACGCCTGCCGGCGAGACTTCTTCTGGGGGATCTGCTCCACATTCTCAGTCTCTTGCTTAGTACCCACAGGGCCTCGGCCCTAACCTTAACCTCTCTCCTCCCATACCATTATCCTACCCATACTTACCTGGTTTTCCCCTCCCCCCCTCCCCATCCTAACCCTAATACTTACCTGGACGCTGTCCTAGCCCCATACTTACCTGGAACACCTTCCCACCCCCCCTCCCATCCCCTATAATTAATTATGGAACCCTATTAAGGGATATAAAAAATACTATATGTATAAAAATGGAAGAAAGGAACGTAATGGGGGTGCCTAAACCAAATTAATGGCCTGACGAAGACTAAAAAAAGTCGAAACGCGTAGCCACACAGTGGAAAAACAATACGTTTGAAAGGAAAGGTCAAAGGTCAAACGGTGGAAACAGAAAAAAGGAAAAAGGTGGAAAAGCAAAAAGGTGAAAATGGAAAAACTAATTTTAAAGAACGTAAGGGAAAGAAAGAAAGTATAAAACTAATATTTAAAAATTTATATAATGATGGAGCCTATAAAAAGGCAGAGGCCCTGTGGAGAAAAGCATTTGACTTGGGAAATTGGAGATCTGTGAACCTCTGAGTTTTGTCTTAGCTGGATCCTGTAAAAAGGATCATTGACTTCAGTGGGGAGCCCGTGCACGAACGATTTTTCATAACCCTAACCCAGCCAGTAGCCCCCACGCCTGCCGGCGAGACTTCTTCTGGGGGATCTGCTCCACGTTCTCAGTCTCTTGCTTAGTACCCACAGGGCCTCGGCCCTAACGCCCCCCCCCCCAGCCCCCACCCCTTTTTTTCATAACCCTAACCCTCCACCTTCTCCTAACCCTACCACTATCCTTAGATCCTTTCCTAACCTTAACTTTTATCCTTTCCCTAAAACTTCATTCCCAACCCTTTTCTATTTTTTTTTTACATATATTTAACTTTTTTAATTTTTTTACTGTTCTATTTTTCGATTTTTTGATTGTTAGATTATTATTTTTTTATTTTTTAAATTGTTTTATTTATTATTTTTTATTTTTCATTTCTCATTCTCCATCTTTTGACATTTCAATAAAATAAGCACCAACAGATTAATTTGGATTACCCAATTGAAAAAACTATGAGAAAACATTGACAACAGTAAAAACACAGATTTAGAGGGAGGAGCCTCAGAGAGGAGGAGACTATATATAGGGAAGAGCAAGCTCCTCTCCCTCATTCACTCTTTAGCCACAGCAGCGGAAGGACCTCTACAAACAACTATAAATTCTTTGGTGTGCCTTAGCCTGAAGAACACTGATTTCAGTTGAAACGCCGCGCATTAAATTACTGAAATCTTAATTTTTCTGTTTCACAAAAAAAATAAAATTATTTTTTGTAATTTTTTTCCCATTTCTTAAAATACAAAAAAATGCATTCAAATATGCACACAATTTATACAAACACATCTAAAAACACATTATTGTTTAAATAACAAAGCTGACCGGAAAACTTAAAAAAATAAAACACATGGCCAGAAAATGACTGGCAAATTGTGCGGTATGGGAGGAAACGCAGGGAGCGTCCCCATAACCACATGCGCCCTGATGGACCGTTTGGGAGGAAGGACCGTGCAGATCCTGTTCTTTTTCGGGGACAGGCTTATTCCCTTGTTCCTAACCGGCCTGTGCCTCTTCTTTCATGTTCCACCAACTTTCTCAGACCCCAAACCAGAACATATGCATCTGTGGTTCGGGGGAACAACACCAGTCAATCAGTTAGGTTTTTTCCGAAACAGCACAACACTAAACGACATCAGGTTTATCAGAAACCGGCTGACCAAAAATTTGGACAGACAATTCGAAAGCTCTATTCCCTGATCAAAACTGTCCACCATTTGCAGAGTGTGGCTCCTAGGCCTGACAAAGATGATCCAGTAATGATCTCACGAATGGTTTATACACTATCTTCCATGATCAAGCCAGCTTTCCCTACAGAAAACACTATGGAAATGATAGTGGGTAATGCCAAAAACTGGGGACATACCACCTTAGTGATTTTGGAAGATCACTATATAGCTACTTTGAACAATGTTCTTACAGACCTCAGACAAGATCTTCCTGAGGATTGGAAAGTGGCTTTTGGAGTGGCTACAAGATGGGCTAGGAAAAATCTTCCCCGAATCAGCCAAGACTCCATTGACCATGCAGAAGTTTTGGTCACAGCACGGGAACATCCCGGGGGAGTTAACCCATGTTCTTTGGAACAAACAGACATTGAAGTCACACAAGCACCAGAACAAGCAACATGCACTGTTAAACATTGAAGAGGAACAACTTTCTCAACCAGAAAAGTTTTTTTTCCCCCAAATTTCTTTTGATCTGGAAATGACAGATGTACATCAAGATGAGACACCTCGTCTTTCTCCGATCCGTTCTCAGGACAGAGACACAAGACAGTCAAGAACAACCACATATCTCACTAGAACCTACTGAACAGGACGATGAAGGGGATCTAAGACAGAGTCCATTTTCCCAAACAACAAAAATGTTCAGTGTGAACAAACACAGTCAGACCACAAGATGACTGAGTGGAAATTGGAAGTGAAAGAAAAGTGGTTAATCATAGGAGATTCTAACATTCCGAGAAAGCCAGATCATTCCGTTCAAAATCTACAAATAGAGAGCTATCCAGGAGCAAATTTCCGCCATGCGCAAGCGATCTTGGAAAAAGCGGTCATACAAAACATTGAGGTGGAAAAGGTCATACTTTCATTTGGCATAAACAGTAGAGAACAAAAGGCGAAGGAGACAGCAGTAAAACAAATACAGTCAACACTCAGAACAGCAAAAAGAGCATTTCCGTTTGCTGAACTCTGGATTCCCCTTATTAACTTTTCCTCAAACCTTCCAACAAAAGAACAGGAGACGCTACAAATTCGCAACGCACACATTGAAAAAAATATGCCCTTCATTCCGCTCCTGGATCAATCAAAGTTTAGAACTGAAAATGACCATATTCATTGGACAAAGGATACGGCAAAAGAAATGTTGGAGCATTGGGGCAGGGCTTTAAACTACACAGCCCTGTAAACCTGAAAAAGAAGGGGAATGGGGTGACTCAACCCTTTTCTTTTCAAAATGTAATGGTTCTGGCAAAAGATTTCAAATTGACGAAACCCCAGATGGAAATTTTGAACCGGGGCTTGACTTTTGTCCCTACAATTAATAAGATTGCCTTTGAATGTTCTACCTAAACTGTTTTAATACATAAAGCCTATAGAAATGATGAATTACATCCATTTCTTAAAGCAAGCAAAATAGGATGCACAAATACATTTCAAGAGATGACAGCTGTTGGTAATTCAAGGCAAAATGAATAAATACAAAATACTACATATGAAATAGATAAACAAAACAAAAATAAATGAAACACATGAAAACAGTAATCAAATTATTTTGTAATGTTTTATTAAAGCAGTGCACTTTCCTTTTTAATCTTTGATTTACTAGCAACTGCTGACATGTTTCTTATGAAATGATGGTCTGTGTGTGATCCAGACTGTCAACACAATTTCAAATGAAGTACAGGATATGTGTGTAAAAACATAAAACAGTATATAAAATGAGATATATATAACATACATGTGGGATCTAAACCTGACCAGAATTAATATTTGCTTTTAATTTATCCATTCCTATTTTGATACCTAACAAGAACTGTCCTTCCCAGAGGTCTTGTAGCAGACAG
Source organism: Fundulus diaphanus (assembly GCA_037039145.1). NCBI lineage: Eukaryota > Metazoa > Chordata > Actinopteri > Cyprinodontiformes > Fundulidae > Fundulus > Fundulus diaphanus. The sequence continues at coordinate 766,426 of CM073139.1, read as the reverse complement.
TGGAGGGTGGGAAAAATTAGCATCTGTATACAAAGCCTGATGAGGCCTGGCTGGGCTTACGTCAAACTTAACAGCCACAACTTTGTTGCAGGGAGGGAGGCAGAAAATGAGTATTCCTGCACTGCTTCTAACTCTTATAAGGTTTATGATTGACAAATGTAAAGCTTTCACCTTCCTCTGCAATGCGAGCCATGTCCCAAAGTTCTATGAACCCCTGGCAGCTTAAAAGCAGTCACACAGGTAACTCTTACATTTTTGGGTTAAACCAAGGTCCTACCAAAAAAGACAAATTTGCTGCTGATTAATTCCCATTTACTTCACATGTAGGGCAGTAAATAGCAGACTGAGGTCTTTCAAAGGTACTTTATTTAAACAAATTGGTTCCAATAACTAGCATCACAATATAATACATTATCGCAGAGTTTTTTTCAATGTGACATCAGGCCACTGCAGCTCCTCTTGTTGACCATGGAAAGACCTCCTCATTATTCCATGGTCCAAGCGGATCTCCTCGTCACTGACAATGTCCCTTGTGGCCTGAAAGAGCAGGACGTGCCCGTCTCCTTCAGGAAGAGTGACTATGCAGTGACGTGGCTGCACATTAAAGTTCTTCTTTGAGTGTCTGATACATCTTCCAATGGTTTCCAGAGATGGGTGGCATGCACAGGGGATAGTCTGGGCATCGATACAGACTTCCTCACTGTCATGTGTGAAGAAAAACATGTGGGTCATCTGGTCCTGGACCTGTCCCCTCATCTCCCTGCACTGAAAGCCTGTGATCACCTTTCCATGGAAATCACACAGGATGGAGCCCTTTCCAAATGGCCTGGTAGAAAAAACCCTATGATCAAATAGAGGGAGTCATTAATGTGCTGTCCATGATGTGATTATATTCATGGATTGTATGGATTTTTCTGTGCTCATACCTTTTCTAACCTTTTGCTTTTTGCCCTGCAAAATTTGTAACAGTCAGACCCAACCATTTCTGCCTGGTAACCCCCTTGATGATGGCCGGGTCGATTTGTGCTTGTGCCCTGCTGAGCGGCCTCCACTTTGCCCCAATGTCCTCTGGGCGGGGGTGACTGGCAGTCCAACCCTCTGCTTCAATGAGCTTTTCAACCTTCTCAGCTGTCGGGGCACATCCTGAGAATTTTGCTGGCAATGAGATAACAGGTTCGTAAGGTTTCTGTTGGAGAAAATAGAATGATTGGCTAAGAAAGAATGTATACTTACACAAAATATGTTGCCCTGGTTTGCCATACTGCATAGCCCTCCACTTATCATAAAAGACTATCCGTCGAAAACCCAGCGTCTGCCCTTTGAGTCTTGTTCGGTGGCTGGCCAGTGATTCCAACAGGGAAGACACAGAGGAAAGCGTCAAAGTTTGTGGTTGGGCTGGGCACGTGTTCTTCCACTCGCCTCCTCTTCGCCAGAGTCGTCAGAAGAGGAGCTGCAAGATTAAAAAGGTTTCAAGTTTACAAAGTGACAAACAGGTGGATGAGCATTGAGAGGCATTAATAATTCTAACCGTATCAGATGATTACAAACCGTGTCAGGGAGCTGAGCAGGGTTGCGGTGGCCACAACAGAGTCCATGGTTTTCATCCTGTAGTGCTGGTTTGCCACTGCAGTTGAATGAGCCAAGTAGAGGGCAACAGATGCCTTCTGCTCCTCTGTGAAGGTTTCAGCTACTTGTGTCTCCACAACCCTACGAACTGTGTCACGAACCAGAGACAGAGGACCCAGTATTCAACCAGACAAGATAGGTTTTAAGCAAAAACAGGATTTAATAATAAACTGGGACAGGCAATGCACAGTGGTCAAAAAGGCAGTCCAAAATCCAGTACACTAAAGGCAGTCCAAAAAGGCAGAAGTACAGACAAGGCTAAGGCAAAACTCAAAATATCCCAAGGCAGGTCCAGGTCAGAAAAACAGGTAAGCAATCATACAGGGCAAGAAAATCAGGTTCAGGGATCAGGCTGGCTCAGAATCAAAAAGGCAATCGGGTCGGTATCAAACAGGGCTATCAGAAATACAACGCTGGATAAGACTCACCAAGTGGCTCGAATTAAACTGGCACTGTCGTCTTCTTCTTCTTCTTCTTTTTTATGGCGGTTGGCAAGCAACTTTTAGATGTGCATTACCGCCATCTACTGGAATGGAGTGTGGATCGGGACGCTAACTTTAAACACCCCCCTCAAAACAAAACAAAAAACAACTTATATTTTTTCTATCAATTTTGTTTTCTTGAGATAATTAATTAAATAACTTATATCTTTAGAAGTAGAAATTTTTCCTAAAATATCTTGTAAATTTAACTGTAATTTATTTTCTTGTAACCGACTAATTTCCTTCTCTCAACAGAATATTTTGTACAGAACAACAAAAAATGTTTTACCGTCTCTTCTTTCCCACAAAAATCACAACTTCCATTTCGATGTTTTCCTATTTTAAATAAATTACTGTTTAACCTTGTATGTCCAAAACGCAACCTAGATATAACTGTTTCCTCCTTTCTATTTCGTCCTGTTCTCCTCATTGCACCAACTTTTCTTTGAATACTGCACAGCCATCTACCAGTTCTATCTTCCTCCCACTGTCTCTGCCATCTTTCCTTAACCTTTTGTTTAATAATAGATTTGATTTCTTCTTTACTAAATGGAACTAATATATCAATAACACTATATTTTGAAGCTTGTTTTGCATATTTATCTGCCAACTCATTCCCTCTTATTCCTATATGTGACGGTATCCATGTAAATATAACTAATAAACCCATTGCTTGAATTCTATAAGTTATTAACTGAATTTCTAATAAAAGATCCGGTCTACTAATAGCGTGATTATTTTTCAATGAATATAATGAAGAACTTGAATCAGAACAAACTATGCTTCTTAATGGACGGACTTCCTCAATCCATCCTAAAGCTAAAATGATTCCCATCATCTCTCCAGTATAAACTGATACTCCATCAGTAATTCTTTTACATTTTTTAACTCTGAATTCTGGAACAATGAAAGACACGCCATTACTGCTATTTGAGTTTTTAGATGCATCTGTAAAAACTTGGACATATCCATAGTACTTATTATCTAAATATGATTGAACCAAATATGGATCTGAAATGTTTTCTCCTTTCCTTTTCTCCAACAAAGTCAAATCAACAACATTATTATGAAATAGAGACGGGAAAACTGGCGAAAGAGGAACTGTTTGACTAATATTTATATCAGAAAACCCAAAATCTTTTAGAATATTTTCTATCTCCCATCCAAAAGAATTTAATTTCTTCTTTTCTTTTTCCCAACTAGATTTTAAAATTTCTTGACATGGATGATTTCCATCATGGCCCTTTATATTACACCAATAAGTGGTCTTTAACTGTACTCTTCTAAGATTAAGAGGCATCTCTGGCACTGTTGTCTTCTTCTTCTTTTTCTTTTTGTTTTATGGCGGTTGGCAAACAACTTTCAGGTGCATTACCGCCACCTTCTGGACTGGAGTATGAACCAGATGTCTAATCCCTATAATCTCCCTATTAGACCTGTTTTCCTAAGAAACCTAAACACGGATTTAAAAACCACATCTCCAGAAGATTTTTGTAGCAGCTCTCTAATATTTAATTTAACTTTATTCCTATTTAACTCTTCTACTAATTCCTCTCTTTCTAGATTATATTTATTACATTCCATAAAAATATGTATAACTGTTTCCAACTTTCCACAAAAATTACATAACCCCGTACTATGTTTATTTATTATTTTAAGTACTATTTAACCCTACATGCCCAAATCTTAATCTAGATATAATATCTTCCTCTTGTTTATTCCTATTTTCTTTTCTACACTCCCCCACTTTTTTTGAATATTATAATAAAACCTTGCCTTCTTTTCACCCTCCCATTTTTCCTGCCACTTCTTTTTGTAATATATTTTACTTATACTCCTTATCTCATTTTTACTATACTTACCTTCCAGTTCAACTTCATTTCTCTTACTCGCACTCTTTGCAAATGTATCTGCTAATTCATTTCCAACTATTCCGGTATGAGCCGGAATCCAAATAAATTTAACAGTAGATCCATTTTTTCCCATTTTACATATTGAATTATTTATATCTATCAGAATGTCTTGTCTTGCTTCCGACTCTTGTTCCATAATATTTATTAATGCACTACTTGAATCAGAACAAATTAACACTTTCTTTTCTCTTAATTCTTCACTCCATTTTAATGCCATTGAAATAGCCAGTAACTCTCCTGTGTATACATTATCCAACTATCCATTAATCTTTTATTTTCCATAATGTTTAAATCTGGAATTATAAATGCTATCCCTACTCTATCATTTACCATTTTTGATGCATCTGTATATATTTGTAAGTATTCTCCATACACCCTTCTTATGTATCTTTCCACCTCTCCTTCTACCGTTTGTCTTCCCTCTTCCAACAATGTTAAATCAACTTTCATCTCTTTTTGTATCCAAGGCGGATTTGGCACTGTTGTCTTGTCTGGGAGCTGGTTAAATACTGGTGAGGACAGGTGGAACAGATGTGAAGTAATGAGGAATGGGTGGAGCTAAACAGGTGTGTGACATGAAAGAGACTAGACAACAGTGCCAAAATCATGACAATCTGACTACTTACTTCTGGCAATTTGTAGCTGCAATGGGGCAGAAAAAGCAGTTGAAACTTGAATTAGTTAATTTTCTGATGTATTTTCTTAAATGTACAAGTTCATTATTAGCTGAATGCTACACCAGCACACATATTTGACCTATGTATTGCTACAATCCAAAAACATATTTATGAAGAAAATCTTTAAATTCAAGATTTCAGCTTTTATGATTCCTATGAAAGTGATTTCATCACTTTCAGCAACATAACCAGTGTTTGGTCTTTTGTGATTTAGATATAGCAGTTTGATAAACACAGTGGGTTTTCCCCTTGTCTCTGAAACAAGGCAAGGTGCTGTTAAAGCAGTTCACTTATTCATTTTGCCTAGAATTACCAACAGCTGTCATCTCTTGAAATGCATTTGTGAATCCTATCTTGCTTGCTTTAAGAAATGGATGTAATTCATCATTTCTATAGGCTTTATGTATTAAAACAGTTTAGGTAGAACATTCAAAGGCAATCTTAAACAAATGTGTTTGTAATCTTAATTTAAAAGAACCCAGGCTTTCAGCACATTAAGAGTTTTCTTGGATTTTGTTCCAGGTTAGTGAACTATAGGAGCTAAATAGTGCTTCTCAATGTCTGGTTCTGGAAGCTTTAGTGCTCAGGAGGTTCCAGACAACAAGTCTTTGTGTGTGATTCCTTGTAAAACACAGGTATAACAGAAGTCACAAAACCTGACCCTGCTCAAAACAGTTGCAAATGCCCCATCTCCCGCCACTCCTAGCTGAATGAGGTGAGCTGTGACTGCAGCACCTCACTGAAATGGAAGTCACATTAAATCACATTATTTCAAATTAAGAAATAGGTTGGTTGTTAATATCATTTTAGAAAAACATTTGTCTGTCAGCACAAGCAGTTGGGTGTGCAGACCTGGGGCTAATTTGAATTTGTATAAAGACACATCTACAGAGGAATTCCATCATTCACCTAGGTGTTGGGGCAGAGAAGCATTTGCATATCTCTGCATGCACAACATTTAGCAGTGAGCAAGCTTAAAATCAGGTCATGAGTTAACTTCTACAGAACACAGAACTGTAGATCCAATCCTTAAAGCAAGCAAAATAGGATTTGACAAATACATTTCAAGAAATGACAAGAAATGAATATCCCGTTTTCTTTATTTATATAAACTGTAGTATTTTTAAACTGATGAGGGTTCATTCATCACAGATTCATAACCAGTCTGATGTATTTTATAGGTGCTAATACAGTTAGTTTTAGATCTCACTGTTTTGTGCTCTGATATTAAATATCTCTTGTGTGTGAGCCCTTATAAAACACAGGTAGAACTCTTGTCACAAAGCTGGCCCACCTCAACACAGTTTTGTGTTTAGTTGAAGTTAGCTCATGACCTGATTTAAAGCATGTTGAATGCAAGCTGAAGGTGTGCATGTAGAGATATGCAAATGCCTCCTTGCCCACCTCCTACCTCTAGGTAAACGCTGGAATGACTAATCTTAAAACTTTCCTTTTTGACAAAGCTTCTAGTTAGAGTGGCTCATGTTACCCTGCATGTTGCAGCAGTTTTTTATCTCTACTGTACATATCAGACAGTAATGTCCACAGAATATTCTGTAGACTAAAACAGTGGATGGTTTCTTTCCATATTCTTGCTCTAATACTGAACAACTCAATGTCTGGGTGTAGTGTGGAAGTTAAGTTAAATCAGGTCATGAGCTAACTTCTAGCAAACACAGAACTGTTTTGAATACTACAGTTTAAATGAATAAAGAAAACAGGATATGTGTGTAAAAACCTAAAACAGTATATAAAATAAGATAAATAGCATATACATGTGGGATCTAAACCTGACCAGAATTAATATTTGCTTTTAATGTATTCACTTCTATTTTGCACTGCTGTCAAGACTTACTGTGTTTGCAAACGAGTTATGTCATAGCCTGCACTCCGAATTGGCGTGCCTGTTCTTTCCAAACAAGAAATATCTATTAATTTCTGTTGGTTCGTTGTACGTGTTACAGTATTTCATCGGAAGGCAACAGATACACCCAGATTGAAATGGATCATTTAGTTTTTCAGAATTTGCTGGTTTTACACAGCAATATTAATTCCAAACACTGACAAAAATATTTTCCACATTAAAAATCTACACACAAACTTGTTCATTTAGTTTCTTACCATTTCATCATATGTGAAGATTTAAAACTCAAAGAGTCAGCAACATTGAAGCTACAAGCAGACGTGCCTACCACTGTATTTGCATCAAAACAAATGCTAATGCAGTGATCAGCTACCCTCTACCACTGCGAACTGGTTTTTCCTGGATCTGAATTCAAACTGACCAATCGCAGATCGGTCACGGGAGAGGTGGGCTGAACTATTCTCCTCTATATATCAGCTGTTTCTAAGTTGGCACAGTCATTTGTGAACAATGTCGGCCAAAAGGTAAGTTAAATTGATATATATGTGATGTAGAAACCTTTCTTTCCTTGTTTGTTAAGAATGCATCCACCTACAAACTAAAATGTATTAAAAAAATGTGTCTTATAAAGTTAAACTAGATAGCCTTTTAAATGTGTTGTTTCTCTACTCTGTTATTTTACAGTGGGCCTCTTGGTTGACAATACTATGACCATATTTTAAGCAAAACACTATTAACTAAATCATTTTATTCTACTCTTAACTTTGAGTTCACTTCAAGCCACACATGTTTTGTTTCTGACTTAGGGATTAGTTATTAAACTACCTGATTTGACAAGAACATATATTTGATGAAGGCCTAATATCCAAAAACAAGGGTTTTGAGAGAATGCAGTCTGGACTGCATTGTTACAATGACACATAATTAGCACCTCAGTCACAGCTGTGCACGTATCACAGGTGTGCAGGTAGAGCAAATTAGTCTCTGCAAACTCCTTTTTGGTTCTTCAAAATAAGGGTCTGTCTTAGTGAGAAATCTACATAATGCAAAATAAAATACACAAACTGCCGTTCTGGCAGTAAAAGTTACAATGTAATTAGATTGCAGAAATGGGACCTTGTCCTATATTGTTTAGGATCACCAGCCCTTTCTCTTTCTGAATCTGTTTAACCTTCAGAGTTTTTCTTTATATGACACAAGTAAACATATCTGTATTGAGAATATGAGAGGCTGACTTTTTGGGATTATTGTGCCATTTAGATGAAGTCCAATCTTTTTCCCCATAGTTTTACTGTATTATTTTCCTTTATGTAAGGTTTGTAATCACATTAAACTGTCAACCCTATCTACCACAGTGAAAAGGATCGACGTATCATTTCCTGCCTGATGTGTTTCAAACCTCAGGACACGCTGCTATTTCACCTGTCAACAAAATGTATGAAAAAATAGCTCAAAGGATGATATAAAAGCAGAGGTGGACAGAGCGAAAAAGTCCATGAAGGCCTGGACCCTCCGGGCCAGAACTTGGGACTACAATATCATGCTGAGAAGGTATCCTGATGAAGCGTCCAGACAGGCTCTTCTGGAAGACCTCCGTGAGAGGCAATTTTTAATTTTAAATGACCCCATGACCCCCCCTGCTGAACTCAGTCACAGACCACCAGACACTGCAGCTGAAACACACAACAAAAAGTGAGTTGTTATTCACTAGTATTATCTCTCAATTAATGCATGTCATTAAATGGAAATGTTGGAATGCTGCCAGATGCAGAAATATATTAAACTGGCCTCCTTCTTTGTTTTTTGTGTCATATAATCATTCTAGGCCTTCTCTGCCGACTGTCCCAGACTGCCAGGAAGTCCTCACAGTGTCACATGTGGACATGCTGGACATAGAGAGGAGGCTCCTTAATAAGCAGCATGTGGAATCTGGGGAAAGAACTAAGTTTCGTTACCACTGCGAAGCCATCCTCGTCCTAAAATACTTCCAGCGACCAGAAGCAGTGATGGCAATTACAGTACGTGCTTTTAATCTAGTGTTTCCTCAGTGTATATCAAGGGAAACTCGTACGAAACGTTGCCTTCGGCCGTACAGCCGCAATGCTTTTGAATACCGTACGTACGGATTTACACATACAATCCATATGCGTGTGTTCGTTACGCGGTAGTGTACGTACGCGCGCAATACAAGCTCCTACATTTCGCCCGCTTGGTCCGATGCGACGTTTCGTACGGGCGTGCTGCCTTCCGTGCACCATGTGATGGCGCTCTCTTCTAGATTTATCGAATCGGGGGGGATCGGAGGGGGGGCGCGTACGAAAGGAAGGATAGCTGTACGTTACAATGGCTTAGACTACCCAGGATAGCGCCACCAACGTGTCGGAAAGTGCACTGCACGAACACAACTACGGACGGGAGGGGAAAAGTGGGGAAGCTTTTGCTATTGGCCGAGACCGTGGCTTATTTAATTATGCGTGTTTTTTAGGGGCCAAGGTGTACAGAAGGAGGGAGGCTGTACGGAACTGGTTCCAATGCTTTACAATGGCTTATTAGCCCACCCAGCATAGCGCCACCAACGTGTCGGAAAGTGCACTGCACGAACCAACTACGGGCGGGAAGGGAAAAGTGGGGAAGCTTCTGCTATTGGCCGAGACCGTGGCTTATTTAATTATGCGCGTTTTTTAGGGGCCAAGGTGTACAGAAGGAGGGAGGCTGTACGGAACTGGTTCCAATGCTTTACAATGGCTTATTAGCCCACCCAGCATAGCGCCACCAACGTGTCGGAAAGTGCACTGCACGAACCAACTACGGGCGGGAAGGGAAAAGTGGGGAAGCTTCTGCTATTGGCCGAGACCGTGGCTTATTTAATTATGCGCGTTTTTTAGGGGCCAAGGTGTACAGAAGGAGGGATGCTTTACAGGCCTGTCCAAATATCAATAGCACCAATGGTGGTGGGAAATGGTACTGCAGCATATGGCCAAGAGTGGAAATCTGGGCCCGTTTTGTTTCTGGAGCTATGCCACCAGCCAAGCAATATTTGAATTTTGATAATTGAGGCCTTTGCAGCTCATGGATTTGGACCAACCTTATAAATGCTCATTTCCTGGAAGTGCTCTACAACATGCCACTAACCACATCTTCTTATCTCATTGCTAAAAGGAAGTAGCTATAGGAAGGGGATACAGGTATGAGCTCTTCCCTGTTGGTAGATGCATCAAAGGGGCTCCTGTATGCCGAGTTGGAGCTGGAACAGACAAACCGTGTGTGAGCTGTGTGCCATCAAAGGTTGCACATTTTCACCTTTTGACCCCTACTGTGTCCACGTGGAACCACGTTAATGGCTTATTTGCCCACCCAGCATAGTGCCAACATGTCTGAAACTGCACTACACGACCACAACTAGGGACCGTAGCTTATTCAATTATGCGTGTTTAGGAGGGGCCAAGGTGTATAAAACGGCTATCTGCCCCCTATACATAGGGGCTAAGGGGTGTAGCAGAGTGGATAACAATATTGCCTTCCACCTAGAGGAGCAGGGTTCAAATCTCAGCCATCACATTCCCATATACAACATTAAAGTAAATAAACAATTTAGACTTTGAAATATTTTTCCAATTTCTTAATAGGACTCTGGAAGGGAAATTTGGAAACAGATGTAATAATAATTTGAACATTATCTTTTAAAAAGTGGCGGGTTTTTTTTAGGTTCTAAATGTACATAACGCGGTAGCTGACGTACATATAAAGCGTACATAACGCGGTAGGTTACGGGCTGATGCTGGGACTCATTGGAAATCAAGCTTTAACAATTATACCACTGTTGTGTCTGAAACTGCACTACACGACCACAACTACCGGGGGAGGGGAACAGTGGGGAAACTTTTGCTATTGGCCGAGAGCGTGGCTTATTTAATTATGCGGGTTTAGGAGGGGTCAAGGTGTACGGAAGGAGGGAGGCTGTACAGGCCTGTCCAAATATCAATAGCACCAATGGTGGTGGGAAAGGGTACTGCAGCATATGGCCAAGAGTGGAACTCTGGGCCCATTTTGTTTCTTGAGCTATGCCACCAGCCAAGCAATAACACACTGCTTCTAAGAAGCAGTGTGTTTTGTGCCACTGTTCGGCATACAGAACCAGACAGAGAGACAGGATGGAGACAGAGGCGACTGGCTTGGATTGATGAAAAACAGGATTTATTAAGCAAACACAAGGCCAGGCAAATTACTACAACATTTTACATGCTATTGAAGCCTTTTAAAGCTATAAATGAACACACTTCTAAAGCGCCTTAAGATGACAGGAACATGCAACCTTTAAACACTAAAACATGCAACTACTAAACACTAAAACATGCAACTATTAAAACTACAAAATGTTCTCATTTTTTGCTCATTTTTTCCACAACCCTGCGCATTTTTGCACGGAACTCACGCCGGCGCCTGAGAATATACATCTTATGAGGTTCACGTTTTACAGACCAGGGTTTTATAATCGCTTTCCTGGGCGACCTCATCTGGAGTACGTTTTCCTGTTTCTCTGCTGCTGCCTCCTCCTCCTCTACTTCTTCTTCTTCCTCCTCATCCAGTTCTTCCTCCTCATCCAGAGGGGAGGCGGATGATAAGGCTGGGCTCTCAGTATACTGAGGAAAGGCAACAAGATAGCAACAGTGAAGAGAGGAAGGAGAAATCAGAATCAGAAATACTTTAATGATCCCAGAGGGAAATTGCTGAAAGAAAAATGTGTTAACGTGTGTTGTCCTGCTGTGAACTCACAGAATCAGAAGACTCAGTAGAGGCCATGCATTGTGATGGAGAAGGTGATGAGGAGCTCAAGGAGAAGGCTTCAGAGGAGCAAGTTGGCAATAACTCAGTGGTAGATGGCTTTGGTTCATCCTGCTCCCCACTGGTCCTATCAGATGTCCTGTGCTTCTCCTGTCACACAGAAGTTAAGACTCTTACACAGCTCCAAGGGGCAAAGGAACAAGAAGATGGCCGAGCTGATAACTTACGGGCAGCTGTTTTAGGCTGCTGAGAGCCTGGCTGAGCTCCTTAACCCTTAAACGAAGCGCCACATTTTCTTTTCTCATCAGCTTTAGCTCCTTCTCAGATCTGAGGGTCCACCAACAGATCAGATGCAAGGAAAGGGGGTTTCAGAACAGACAGAGGGTTAGAAGGAAAAAAACACTTAGGAACATCAATAGAAATAAATAAGAAATGCACAATACATGTTCAGGGCGCGCTGATGTTTTTTAAGGTCCAACACCTCCGTGTCTGTATTGCACAGGGCACACAGGGTGCGCTTTTTGTGTAACATCTTCTGTAAAAAAGCACAAAAAACATAAATGCATGTCTGATACAGAACTGTCCAACTAAGCATGCAGTACAGACAATTCTACTCTCACTCCTATGCTTTAAATGGTTTCAAAGCATAGGAGACATGCAGCTGAAAAGAGAAGATGTGCTAGCTGTCTTACATTAAAATATTTGTTATTTCCTAACCATTCTCAGTTTGTTTGCCTGTAAAGGGTTGTTATTTGTCCAACCCTTTTCACTTACACACAATTTAGAAAACTCATTTAATCATCTTTAAATATTTTTAAGGTTCATAACTGAACCATTAAAAAAAAGGTCCTATGTCTTAATAGAGTATAAATTGCCCTACGACAAATAGTGGAGTCCAGATGAGGACGATCTTGCAGAACGTCCTCTTCTTCTTCTTCTTGATTTTATTGGCGGTTGGCAACAAACTTTAAGCAGCATTACCGCCTCCTACTGGTATGGAGTGTGGTTCGAAATGGACTATCAACTTTTATAAGTATTTGTATCTTCCTACTCCTACCTTTTAATATATAATTTAACTAAATTAATTTCCTATTTATATATACCTACATACTCTCATCCATTTTTATATATATCTTTATAAGCCACCCCCTAAATCATGCACCCCTTCACACACACACCTATTTTAATCATATTCTTTGAAATAATTTAGTTTTCTTTAAATATTTAATAATTATTTGTATATGTTTACTCCCCGAATTCTTCCTCAAAATATCTATCAAATTAATCTTTTCCTTAATACATTCAAACTCTCCTTTCATACACCTTCTTTCTCTTTCATACTTTTGACATTCTAACATAACATGTTCTATCGTTTCATATCTGTCACAATAATCACATTTTCCATTATTATGCTTTTGTATTTTAAAAAGTGTATAATTAAGACCTGTATGCCCTAATGTTAATCTTGTTATCACCCTTCCCTCCTTTCTATTTCTTCTTTCATTTCTTTTCTCTCCTACTATCTTCTGTATTTTATAAAAGCATCTTCCTGTTTTTTCTTCATCCCAACTTTTTTGCCATTTTTCCATCAGTTTTTCTTTAACCATACTCTTTCCCTCATATTTACTTGTTTTAACTTTAAAACTAATATTATTATGAATTGCCCTTTTTGCCATATTATCTGCCCTCTCATCTACCCCTATATGCGCTGGAATCCATACAAATACAACTACCAGCCCCATATTCTGTATTCTATACAATGTATAAAATATTTCTAATAATATATCCATCCTACTATCTGATTGAAAAAAATGTTAAACTTAATAATGCTGAACTTGAATCTGAACATATCACTGTTTTTAATGGTTTTATTTCTTCCACCCATTGCAAGGCTAACAATATTGCCAACATTTCTCCTGTGTATACTGATAACCTATCTGTGCTCCGTTTTCCTATTTTTACATCGAATTCTGGCACCACAAAAGCTACTCCTATCTTCCCATTTATCTTTGACGCATCTGTATAAATTTGAATATATTTGTAATATTTGTTTATATGTATCTGTACTGAATATTTATCTACCGTGTATGATGTATCTTGTTTCTTTTCTATTATTGACATGTCTACATTTGCTTCTGGTAAAATCCATGGCGGTATTATTGACATTGGTGTTTGACTTATTTCTAAACTATCAATCTTCAATTCTTTTATTTTATTTCCAATATTCCATTCAAAACTCCTCATTTCTTTCTTTTCTCTTTCAACATGGACCTAAAATTTCCCGAGTTGGATGATCAATTTTATTGCTTTGTAAATTTAACCAGTAATTTATTTCTAGTTTTGTTCTTCTTAAATCTAATGGCATTTCTCCCATTTCTACTTCTATTGCAGCTGTTGGTGTGGTTTTAAATGCTCCAGTACATAATCTTATTGCCTGATGTTGAATTATGTCTAATTTATTCAGATGAGTTTTAGCTGCTGAACCGTAAACTATGCACCCAAAGTCTATATTAGATCTTATCATTCCATTATAAATCTGCTTCATTGATTTTCTATCTGCTCCCCAGTCACTGCCAGCCAAGCATCTTAAAATATTTAAGATTTTCTTACACTTATCAACCACTTTTTGAATATGTATATTCCATTTTAGTTTTTCATCAAACCATATTCCTAAAAATTTTATACACTTTACTTGTTCTAATTCTTGATTATATAATTTTAATTTTATTTCCTTGTTTATTTTTTTTGTGAATATCATTACTTTTGTCTTTTCAACTGAAAACTTGAATCCCCATTGCAACGCCCATTTTTCTATTTCAATGATAACCTTTTGTACTTACTTTACAATATGATCTACATTTTTCCCTCTTTTCCAGACCGCTCCATCATCTGCAAATAATGAACATCCTATTTCTTTTCCAATACCATTAAACACATCATTTATCATAATTAAGAACAGTAAAGGACTTATAATGCTTCCTTGCAGAGTTCCATTTTCTACCTTATATTTTTCTGAATACACTTCCCCTATTCTCACTTGTATTTTTCTATTTGTTAAAAAGTCTTTAATCCATTTAAATAATTTTCCTTTAATATCCAACATATATAGTTTAATCAATAATCCCTCCACCCACATCATATCGTATGCTTTTTCTATATCAAAAAATACTGCCACCACACTCTCTTTATTTACTTGTGCTCTTCTAATTTCATGTTCTAAACATAACGTTGGATCATTAGTGCTCCTCCCTTTTCGAAACCCACTTTGATACTTTGATATATATCCTTTACTATTTAAATAATAAACCATCCTATTGTTAATCATTCTTTCCATTATTTTACATAAATTGGATGTTAAAGCTATTGGTCTGTAGTTTCCTGGGTTTGAATTATCTTTTCCTGGTGACTGGTCCTCCTCAAAAAAAAAAACACAGAGCTGTTTAAACTAGATCACATAGGGGCGGGGCTTTCCAATCAGCTGATTCTTATAAGAGGCTGACAGCTTTTTTTGAATGTAACACAGAGCAGCTTTGAGAGAAAGTAAGTGGTTTGGCTGGCTTTATTGACACATATTGATAGTGATGGTGAGATGAAGCCTCATGAGGCATTGAACCACTTGAGCCAACTGGTTCGAGAAAGGGTTCATTTCTTGATGCTTCATGTGCACACGACACCACCTACTGGCCAGGTGTATAATCACAGCCAGCTGTATCTTAACACGTGTGATGCATTGAATTTTTGTCTATTATGACTCTTGGGAATGACTTCACAAAAGGTGTAGGACAAAATAATTTGTCTACATAAATTTTGTATACACATGTGTATAATAAAACATTGTTTGAATGTATTCTCTGTGTGTAATTATTCCCAAAATAGTAGTGACGTGATATGACATGGTGTGTAATAATGTTTTTCTGTGACTCTAGAAAAATGGCATGGGCTTAATCAGGCAGAGGACAATGAAAGTGCTTGTGGAACTAGGGAGGGGGTAGTGAATAGGGGTGTGCAAAATAATCGTCATGACGATGCATCGCAATTCTAATTTTCGCGATCTACTGCATCGATTCTTGACGGCAAGTATCGATTATTAATTTTAAAAAATGAATAAATACAATAGCGTACCGCGCACGTGACGTCACCGTCTCAAGAGCATTGCCGCTTTGGTAGGGCATACAGGTAGTGAACGCCCGTAGCAACCAGCTATTACACGCGCAACAGAAACAGCGATATGACCGACTTTACAGCCGTTAAACTTTCCCAAGACGATGTCCCAGGCGCACGGTTTACTGGTCGAACTGTCGAAGAACACACCAACCTTCAGCTCAAACGATGGCTTGAGTGTCGAGGGCTTAAAAGACTGGAAAATGGGCCGAGTTGATCGAACGGTAAGCTTTGTTTTTTTTTTCCTGCGCGGCAGTCATGGCGTCGTCGGCCGTTTTTTTTGTTCGTAATCACCGTCCAGAAATCGGTGTTTAATGTTTGTCTTATTTGAAATGTTTTTGAGTAGGCTATCCTGGTAGCAGGGTATCATGTTAGCGCCTGCTACCATGATAGCCTATATGCTATCATGGTAGCAGGCGCTTCATTATTAACATGTCAGCCACCAAAATACTCTTACCTGTTCACTACTTGATGTCGCTGGAATTGGGTCAGGATGTTCTTCGGTTGGGCCCTTTCCTCCGACAAAATGCTTGCTACATATGTACGTGAATTTGGTAACTTTTTCCGGGTTGAACTGTTGTGTAGGCTGACCGCACCGGTGTACCCAGCGCACACATTTCTCCTTGGCAGTCTTGAAGAAAACATCCTTCATATGCGGCCGATCAGCGTACCTCGAGTCGCTGTTGCACGTTCCATAGCAACAATGTTTAAAAACCATGGTCTTAGATTTAGAAAAAGCAGTCGTTTTAACGAGTAAAACCAAGGGTAATGCACGTCTCTTTTACAGCGAAACAGCGGCGGACTATGCAAGTTTGCCCTACTGCGTACCACGTGATGTGACGTTACGTTTCTAAAAATAGCTCGCTCGCAGTACGCTATTGCATGAATGGTTGGCGAACATCTGGAAAAAACAAGTGGAATACAACTTCATTGGTTTAAAGGACCGCTGAGGCCATCTAAACGGCACTGATTAGCCTTATTTTGTTATTTTAAGTTTTATAAATCCTGAGCACTTTTTGTCAGTGTGTCCAGTCCAGTAATAGTAATATTTGTTTTCATGGCAATACCTCCAAAAGTCGTTTCAATAAATGCAGCTATGTGTGAATTCAGTTGCTTTCAGTTATGTATCAATTGAAGACACTATCCAGATCATACACAGCCAGTCAGCCACTGGTAATGGCTGTATTTTTTTTATAACAGTGTTCAGTGAAAATATCGCAATGCATCACGATAATTCAAGTATCGTGATGCATTGTGATAGAATCGGATCGTGGCATGTGAATCGTGATACGAATCGAATCGTGACTTCTTTGGCAATACCCACCCCTAGTAGTGAATAGGCTAATGCTTGTGTAACTTGGATGATTTCATGCATTTTTATTAAGAAACAACAATTTCTCCACAGTTTTTGGTTTCAAATGATTTCTCTTTTTTGATACTACTTCTCCAACCTTTGAAAAGACACGCTCACATGGCACAGATGATGCCGGGGTGCATAAATAAATAAGTGCAAGTATGTACAGATTGGGGTACTGTGACCAATGATTAGCCCAGTACTATACGGTCCCACATTTTCCCCTCAGCAGCAACACTGAAGCACACAGAGGTTCCCGCTGCGTCTTTACGCACGATCCAGCTGCTGATGTCTCCTCTCTTTTCAGCTCAATGCAATTACAGTAACAGTTTATAACCTATATCACCTTTCACAGCAACAGGTTTCTCATCTCAGTCGACCAGACAAATCTCTATTGCTCTCCTCAGTGCGCTCTGGGCGGTGAGGTGGGAGGATTTTACCCGATGGTGCGCTGCGTGCGAGGGATAAACAGGGGGGAAATGCATAAATAAAAACTGTAAAGGGCTCCTATACAGTGATCATAGGAGCTGACCGGTCTGAGATCAACCTCCTGATGTTACAAGTTCTTTAAAATGACTCTTAAAAGTGCGCACCCAAATTACAAGTAACGTAATTTTGCGCACCTGAAAAAAGCGCAAGGCAGCAGCGCACCGAAGCGCCACGGTTCTGTTTTGTTTAAAACAAAAGATCATGAAACACAGCGCTGAGGCACAGAAATACGGTGCATGTAGTTAAAAAATGCAGAATTAATAAAAACAACTTATAAACAGACGTAGCGTTTTAAACTGCATCTGGTGAGCAGAACTGTTTTATGATCCAGAGTGCAGCCATCACTGGTTCTGAATGAAGGCTTTATCTGGCAGCAGCTCTCTTCCCCCGCCCCCTCCCCTCCTGCGTACGTAGTACAGGACCTTACCGGCTCACTTTCACCACTGGTTAAGACTAAAATTATTCATAACTCTGATCGCTCTTCCTGCTGCTCTGTTAACATGAACTGCAGCAGGAATTACTGATGGCCACAAGCTGTGAAAGAAGCTGAAACATCTCAGCAGAAGGCAGAGTTTTTATCGTCCGCTGCCCAGATGGGCGTTGGGATTTTTATGCGTGAAAAATGCCATGTTTGCATGTGACCGTGTGAAGTCAGTGACGGTCAATGCGTGATAGTTGAGAGCACTGATCTCCTATCTATCTATCTCTCTCCTAAACTCTCCAAACACCAAACTAACTGTCTCAAACTAAATAACCACTATCCAAACTCTGCTATCCAAACTATCAAAACTCTATCCACTCTCTCAACTGACCGCCTACAACAACCCACATTTTGAATGGAGCCTGTGGGGTTTCTAAAGCTGTCAAACCCCGCACCAAAATCTGAACCACTTCCCGGAGCAGTCACGTGGTACAGCCGGGCAGCGAGGCTTCGGATGTCATCGAAATAAATATTTGATGACTATTTTATTCACAGCAAGTAAGAAAAACATTAGAAGAAAATGGTTATCACATGACAAACCAACCTTAGACGATAGGATTGACTTAACATTTAACATATATAAAATGGAAAAAATAACAGCCTCTCTCATCCACAAGACTGAGCAATTCTGTCAGTGGTGGCAGATTTGGGTAGAGTGTCAGGGGTTAAAGTTTTCCGTCGCTGCGACGGATTTCCATCATTTGGAAAATGAGTGCAAATTGTTCCGTCTAGCATTTATTTCAAGGTTTTAAACTGAAGTTGCTCTCAACCAATGAAACAGGGATACCGGGACAGTAGCCAATCAGAAAGAGAGTAGGGCGGGTCTTTGCAAAGCGGACATCTGCCAATCAGCTTCATCGGCGTTCAATCATAACTTTTGGAAGAGCGTCTCAAACTGGTAAAGATGACTTAGATGAAAGTAGCGGTGGTCAAAGTTTAATTTGGATTTATGAACCAGCAGGTCAGAAAGTTCAGCAGATTGAACATCTGACAACAACTTCCATTGGTAAGCGTGTCTGTTAATTGATGAGTTATTTCCACCTGTGGCCATGTCACCTTTCAGCGTTAATTCCCTGGCTTCCAGTAACTTGGCTGATAAACCAAACAGGGATCTCCTCATGATTCATTATTATGTTCCATTTAAAACTCAAAGAGTAATGCACTAGCTCAGGCTAATTTAACATGACGTGCTTTTTTTGATGAAGGGTCGGAATGTCAAACAATGTTCCGCATTTGACTGGGTCAGATTTGGAAAAAGTAAAAAGAATAAAATGCTAAAACGAAAAGCTAGCAGATTTATAGAACTTTAAAATAGTAAAGTGATGCTTTTGTATAAACTCAGGAGTTGTGATAATTAATTGCTCTGCAATAACAGGCAGAGCAGAGACTGATTATTGTAATGTGTGATCTGTGTTAAATTAAAATGTATGACGTGATCATAGTGTTGGTTATGTGTCCTGCTCTGTCCAAGGTTGTAGTCGGCCTTGTATAGGATTCATTTATACTGAATGTGACCCCATGAGGGATTAAGCGGTTCAGAAAATGGATGGATGGATAGTGACAGGGAGCCAGTGGAGTTAATGTACAGGTGTGAAGTAGATGATGTAATGATGCAAGCTAGTTGTGGTTTATGGAGGTTTTCTGGAGGACAGTGTCGTAGATGTCCTCCTGACGACGTAATTTGTGCTAAGTCTTACAAAAATTCTAAGTTCTAGATAAGGCAGTTGAAAAAACTCCAGTAGTCCAAAGTAAGCAGAGGCAGCTGGGTCTCAGTCCAGTATGGTTTATTGCAGTAATACAAGTCAACCACACATGAGATGGTCACCGGTCAACATCTGATAAAACAAAGAAAGTGGTCCGCTTATATTCATTCCCCTGGGTCTTGGGGCTCCTCCCCGAGCCCCTCCTATTTATTACGTATTTTCAGTTACTTTTCCACTGATATCTCTGTCATTTTATTACATACCGGTGGAAACTTCCCTAGTGTGCATATTTTAAAAAACATGGTTACATCACTGTTTTTTCCAAACATGGTCACACATCACTATCTCATTCCAGATGGCCCCACCCCATTATGTTAACATCATTTTACAAGATGGCTACACATCATTACATCCTTCTACATGGCTAAACCTCATTACGTTAACATCATTTGGCCATTCTAAACGGCTACACATTATCTCCTTTCTCCGGACCATCCCCATACACATTTTGTTTACATTACCGTATAATTTGATCTTTGGTTCAGATGCATCCATGGTGCATCATGTATTTTCCACTCTTGACCTCTGGACTGACACGCACACAAATTTTCCTTAGATACATGTTAAAGAACACTTTTTAACCATTGTGACAAGAATACATTCATTGTGAGATATGTAAGCACACCCTACAATTGTTGTGACAAAAATACATGCATTGTGAGATATTAATCCACTACAACAGGGAGGGAAGGGAGTTGAAACTGTAAAGTGGACTGTGGACCAGTTTGGCAAAAGTGTGAAGAAAGAACTTGATGCTGCAAATATGAAAGTTAGCCAGGTGATGTTCTGGATGTGGAAAGTGAAGGAGAGGATGGCGAGGGCTGTCTAGGATGACGCCAAGGCTCTGAAGAGACAGGAAAGGCATTGAATATTGTAAAACAAACAGATTTGGTTGAAGTTGACTTTACACAATAAGCAAGTGAGATAACTAATGTGGCATGACTTCCACGGTCCCGGGAATATATGGGTTGACTCGGAAAAAATTTCAGTCCAACTGATTATTTTTGCTTTAACCCCTGGACTATGTAAAACTTAAAAGATCTGGTTTCAATTTTTAGTGACCAAACTTGATTAAATCCCCTCGACAATCCACTCTCCTAAAATGTCCAATTGAATTAATTTTTTTTCCACTGTTGTGTTTCCTGTCTTGTTCTTGTTCCTGTTTTATTTTTCTTTTATTGTTTTATAATCTTTCTCAAAGAAGTGAAATTATTGTTTTGTTTGGACTGCTATAATGCAATGCCCTACTTGTTCACCCTGTCCCAAAGTAAAATCAACAACACTATTAGGAAATAAAGACGGATGAACTGGTGAAAGAGGAACTGTTTGACTGATATTTATGTAAGCTAAATCAAAGTCTTTTATAATGTTTTCTATATCCCAACCAAAACAATTTAAATAATTTTTTTCCTTTTCTAACTAGGTTTTAAAATGTCTTGACATGGATGATTTTCCTTATGTCCCTTTTGTCAGGCTTCTCTGTATGTGCCTTCTCTAACTCTGCTCCTCAGGTGTGTCTAGTTGGTTGTGGGGGCGTGGTCCACACCTGCAACTCGTTGGAGGCGGCTTCCTTTGGCTTCTTAAGCAAGGCATTGACAGATGAAGGAAGGCCAGAGCCTTAAACCAGTGGTACGACATGGCCTCTGACCAAGCCTTGGAAACCTGTTCGTGAGTTTTGTACACACAACTCTGACTAATTTTGACTCTCCTGTTTTTGTCATAGTTTTTGTGCTGGATGCACTTACCTGCCTTGACGTTCCGTCCCAGAAGGTTCACCAGTATCACAAGACTCAGATTCTGCTCTGGCGCTCCCCCTCTTACTCACTGGAGGTTACCCAGCTGGGCTCGAGGTCCCCTACCCGGATACTGGTGTTTCCACTTCAACTCTGGTCAATCCATCTGTCACTCGACCCAGCGGAGGCTAGCTCCGGATCCCTCGTCAGCCACTGCTGCCGCCCTCCAGCCACTAGCCACCTACTCCATCTAGAGCAGGCTCACAGGGTCTCCCCGACACTCACTCCTGCATACAACTATGTTATAATCATACTAACTATGTGATGATAAAAACAATGATCATATGATCTAATTTATCTATTTATTGCTATACGATGGATCAGATTGAGGGTACCCCTTTCCCGATCCAACATACAATCACTCACGAAGGTGTGAAAGTCTGTTTGTAAATATTGGGAACGTACCCTGTACATCATCATATTCCATCACTCCATACCTTCCACAGTCCAGATAATGGCCTAAGGGTAAACACTATTCCCTTGCATTAAGACCATTGGGCACCAACGTATTCAGCCTATAGATCCAGAATGACTCCCTCCTACGTCGTTGAGCCCATGACCAATTTGCATCATGTTCCAAACCAATGAGAAACAGGTTATGTAATCCATGGTTTTGGAAATGACGCACAAGAGGGATATCCTCTTTATGGCCATCCCTGATATTGTATCTATCATGCGCCAATCTGGTCTTAAGAGCATTCCTCGTTTCCCCCACATACTGCATAGGACAACGCCTACACTGAATCGAGTAGACACAGTTCCTGTCTCGTAAGGTGATATGTTGCCTAATTTGAAAGGCGGCCCCTGTTGTATGATTACGAATACCCATATGTTGCAGAGGAATCAAAGCCCGAGGGTAAGTGGTTATGGAATGCGGAATTTTAGCCCTGACCAGTAAATCCTTCAAATTTGGCGTTTTCCGAAATGCCGAAATAACTCTGCACCCCTCCCATAATGGTATACCGCCCAAGATACTAACACAATTGTTCTTAAGTCGGTGATGCGCCTTAGTTGCATGGCCTGAGTAAGTTGAGATCAAAGGTATAAAGTCCCGAGTCCCTTGTGTAGATTTTTGAGTCTGTGTACCTGTCTGGAACTCTTTAAGGATAGACCGTAAAAAACTTCTTGAGTATTCTCGTTGGCTAAGACTCGAGAACAGTGTCCGAGTAGCCTGAATCCCGTCAGCCTCCAAAGAGCATATCCTCCTAAATCGTAAAAGTTGAGATTTTACGATTCCCCGGAACACGTGCTTAGGATGATGACTGTGCTTGTGAAGAAGAGCATGAGTGTCAGTTGGTTTAAAGAAAACCTTGGTGTCCAGGGTTCCTGTTTGTTCAAAATCAGGGCCTTTAAAAGTAGTGGTATCTAGGAAGTCAACCGCGGTTCTGTTTAGTATAGCTTCCACTCTGATAGAAGCACAATGGCTATTTAACTCCCCCACAAAGTCCCAAAAGTCCTCCTCTGAGTGAGTCCAAACACCCCAGATGTCATTGAGATAACGGAAATAATGTTCAGGTAACTTTCTGCATTTCTGCAATGCTGTCTGCTCCCATTCTGCCATGTATATATTGGCGTACGCCGGGGCAAACCTCTTCCCCATAGCTGTGCCTTTGACCTGAAGATAATATCTCCCGTTAAACTCAAAATCATTGAGTGTTAAGTTCAGGTGTAGTAATTGGAGTAACTCCTTATCAGGTCGACCTTCCACGGGTGTTTCTCCAAACAACGTTCAATGGCCGCCATACCCAACGGTATCTCTATGTTGGTATAGAGACTGGCCACGTCCATGGTGAAGAGAAAACAAGGCTCCTTAATACGAATACTTCTGATCTTATCCAGGAAATGTTGTGTGTCTCTGATGTAGCTGGGATGCAGCTTCGATAAGGGAGAAAAGAAGTTCAAATATTCCGCCGCCCCGTAGCTCTCACTTCCGCAATCCGAGACTATCGGACGACCCGGAGGCATACGGTGCGGCACAATCCATTTGTCCAACGGCTTATGTATTTTGGGTAGCAAGTAAAAGTACCTTGGATGGGGTGGTTGAGGACCCACCAAGTAGCTGTATTGTTTTTGTGAGATGCAACCTTGTTGTAGTAAAGATTCAAAGATACCAAGGATCTTTTTAGATGTTTCTGGAAACAGTGGTTTCTCTAATAATATATAGTATGTGGTATCCCATAATTGTCTTAAACCCTCCTGTATATAGTCCCCCTTATCCATAATGACCACCGCATTGCCTTTGTCTGCTGGCTTTATGACAATAGTTGTATCCTTTTGAAGTTGCGATAGAGCTTCTTCCTCTAAGGGTGTAAGATTTGGTTTATCCCGGTTATAAGATAAACCCCTTATGGATTGGATGTCCTTTTTAAACAAAAGGTGTAACACCCGTGGTGTTTTACTGGCAGGGGGTTCCCAAGCAGACCGTGAAAGAAAGGGGGTTGCTGGTGTGGCTGATGCAGCCCCAAAAAAAACTCTGAGCTTGAGACGGCGGTGGTATTCAGAAACATCAACTAATAAAGAATCCTGGATATTGTGTAAACAAGTTGGATAAGGTGAAAATGATAAGCCTTTTCTAAGCAACGAAAATTGATGTGGGCTTAAAGAAAGAAACTGAGACAGGTTAACAACCTCCCCTAAACCTCCATTGTGGTTCCTCTCAGCAGGCGGCTGGAGTCTAAAAAAGACCTCCAATGGTCCCACATCGCCATGCCGGTTTCCGGAGTCCAGTGAATACTAGCCAACACGGTATTGAACTGAGGTTTCACTAAACGTGGTATATGTAAACCCCCGTCTTTGATGAGAAAATTCAATGTCCTCAAAGTGGACTTCTCCCTGGGTGTAATTCCATCCGGGATATTAACGCAAACAAAAAATACCTCGGCCTCTGGGAAGGTGGCACCGGCAGCGTCTCGAAGGCCTTTGACCTCTTGCTTTAAAAGCAACTGCATCTTACAGTTCCTGTTATTTATCCCAAAGGACAATATAACAGAACGCACCGAGCTAGAAGTGGCCGTGTTATACTTGAGCAAATGCCGGGCTTGAGCCAATGTTGCTCCAGGGAAGCTATCCACCTGAACCCGTCGGTCTTGAATCGGGGGCAACCGCGATACATTGGAATCTCCCAAAATCAATACCGGCCTGTTGGCTATTAAGGTCCAGTTCTTATATTTGTTACCACCATGTTGATGGTGCATATAACAAACCAACTCCTCACCCGGATTTAGTTGATCAGACTGAACCTTAGAATCACCTCCAGTGTTTTTAACCGGAACCTGTGTTTTACCCTGCCGTAAGCCCCGCTGGGGCAAGGGCGCTGCAGGTTGTTGTGCGGGTACATCAGATGTGAGCCACAAATCCCCGTCAGCTATGCCCCACACAACATCTACATCGTCCTCCTCGTCCGGTACCTCCACTACTGTGGCTTCAGGTGGCACGTCAACTTCAGCCACTGCCAATCTAGGCTTCTTGACGGGCAAGGGACTTGACTCAAAGTCCACCGCCATCGGTGAAGCCCCAGGTGAAACCTCCACCCGACCCGCAACCTGCCCTTGAACCGAATTGCTAGCCTCTGATTCCTGGCTCAATTGGGAAGAATGAGGACACGGTCCCTTCCCCTTGGGGAACTCCGTGCCCCTATTCCTGCGCAGATCTTCCAATTTTCTTAGAGCTACTTCCAGGGTCCTGGGTGTTAATCTAGTAATGTCCCTAGAGACCCATTTTTTGGCGACCGTCAGAGCTCTATCCCAATCAACGTGAGGCAAGGATACAATAATCCCACTCGCCTCCTCAATCAGACCATTGTAATGGTCCTCCAAGTTTTGTATTGTAGAATAAGTCCAGTTGACCGCGGTGTATTTTTTCTTGATATCTGTTGCTCCGGAGGGACAAGCCGGAAAAACGCCTTCAATCAAACTCTTTTCGAGTTTGCTGAGGCCTTGCGGCACGGGGTTATCCGCACGAACCAAGCGTTGGAACTCCGATAGAATTCTAACGTCTGCCATCATTACTATGGAATACACAAAAAAAACATCATTATTATCCCCTCAACAGAGAGGGTCTTAAATACATATCTACCCTCTACACTCCATATACCACAATTCCAAATACCCGGGCAGGTCCCATGAGTCAGTCCAAAAAAAATATAAGAGAAAGATATCTAAAGAGAAAGATAAGAATGGGGTCGAGGGGCAGAGCCTAGATAGTGAAAACTTTCTCGATAACTCTCCCCACCCCGTCCGCCGACAGGGGCAGTTTGGACTAGAGAGTTAAAGGCAATGCACGGGCCATCGCACATCATTGTCCAGTCCCACACTCCGAGAGGTAAAGCCCATAGAAAAAAGTTTTTTTAATATTTTTTAAGATAAATTTTTAAATATTTGTAAGATAAATTTTGAAATATTTTTAAATAAATTTTTAAATATTTTTAAAAATAAATTTTTAACTATTTTTTAGATAAATTTTTTAAATATTTTTTAAGATAAATTTTTAAATATTTTTTAAATATGTAATATTTTTTAATATTTTTTTAAATATTTTTAAATATTTTTTAAGATAAATTATTAATATTTTTAAGATACATTTTTAAATACTTTTAAATATTTTTTAAATTTTTAAATATTTCTAAGATAAATTTTTAAATATTTTTAAGATAAACTTTTAAATATTTTTAAGATAAACTTTTAAATATTTTTAAGATAAATTTTTAAATATTTTTAAGATAAACTTTTAACTATATTTTTAAGATAACTTTTTAAATATTTTTAAGATAAACTTTTAACTATATTTTTAAGATAACTTTTTAAATATTTTTAAGATAACTTTTTAAATATTTTTAAGATAAATTTTTTAATAATATTTTTAAGATATGTTTTTTAAGTATTTTAAGATATGTTTTTTAAGTATTTTAAGATAAGTATTTTAAGTATTTTAAGATAAGTTTAAGTATCAGAGTTTCTGCCATCATGTTCCTGACCCTCATTGCCTCCTACAGCGAGGGAAATCGGGTGTAGAACCTGTCAGCTGTTTTGACGTCATGGCACATGGCCATGCTGACCTTTGCTCGCTCCTCAGGAGGCAAGATGCTCTAAGCTAACTAACTTTACTCATTTTCCTGTTTAGGCCAAGCCATACTTACACTGTCTGCAAGGACGGTTCTTATTAGGGTGAAATTAATGTCACCCTTCAGCCCCATATTCCTCCAGGCCAACTTCAAGTAGCGATTTATGTTTTTGAAGCACAGCTTGCCCAGTGTAAAAAGAAGGAACCGGTTCCTCGCCCTCAGTTTCTTCTTAATTTCCAGTAGTCTTTTGGCCCAGCCCTACTCCCTGGTGGTCAAGGCCAGGTTGACCTCCCTGAACTGGGTGGTTGTTTTATGTTCTTCAACCTGTTAGAGGGTTAACTCTCCCTGTTTTTTCTCCATGCTATGGCATTGTGTCGCCCTCAGGCAACAAACCACTATTGTTGCCCTCACACTGCCCCTTTAATATTTCAAAAAGAAATAAATATTTGATGACTATTTTATTCACAGCAAGTAAGAAAAACATTAAGGTTGGTTTGTCCTGTGATAACCATTTTCTTCTAGACGATAGGATTGACTTAACATTTAACATATATAAAATGGAGAAAATAACAGCCTCTCTCATCCACAAGACTGAGCAATTCTGTCAGTGGTGGCAGATTTGGGTAGACTGTCAGGGGTTAAAGTTTTCCGTCGCTGCGACGGATTTCCGTCATTTGGAAAATGAGTGCAAATTGTTCCGTCTAGCATTTATTTCAAGGTTTTAAACTGAAGTTGCTCTCAACCAATGAAACAGGGATACCGGGACAGTAGCCAATCAGAAAGAGAGTAGGGCGGAGAGTAGATCTGTCAATCAGCTTCATCGGCGTTCAATCATAACTTTTGGAAGAGCGTCTCAAACTGGTAAAGATGACTTAGATGAAAGTAGCGGTGGTCAAAGTTTAATTTGGATTTATGAACCAGCAGGTCAAAGTTCAGCAGATTGAACATCTGACAACAACTTCCATCGGTAAGCGTGTCTGTTAATTGATGAGTTATTTCCACCTGTGGCCATGTCACCTTTCAGCGTTAATTCCCTGGCTTCCAGTAACTTGGCTGATAAACCAAACAGGGATCTCCTCATGATTCGTTATTATGTTCTATTTAAAACTCAAAGAGTAATGCACTAGCTCAGGCTAATTTAGCATGACGTGCTTTTTTGAAGAAGGGTCGGAATGTCAAACAATGTTCCGCATTTGACTGGGTCAGATTTGGAAAAAGTAAAAAGAATAAAATGCTAAAACGAAAAGCTAGCAGATTTATAGAACTTTAAAATAGTAAAGTGATGCTTTTGTATAAACTCAGGAGTTGTGATAATTAATTGCTCTGCAATAACAGGCAGAGCAGAGACTGATTATTGTAATGTGTGATCTGTGTTAAATTAAAATGTATGACGTGATCATAGTGTTGGTTATGTGTCCTGCTCTGTCCAAGGTTGTAGTCGGCCTTGTATAGGATTAATTTATACTGAATGTGACCCCATGAGGGATTAAGCGGTTCAGAAAATGGATGGATGGATAGTGACAGGGAGCCAGTGGAGTTAATGTACAGGTGTGAAGTAGATGATGTAATGATGCAAGCTAGTTGTGGTTTATGGAGGTTTTCTGGAGGACAGGGAGGGAAGGGAGTTGAAACTGTAAAGTGAACGGTGGACCAGTTTGGCAAAAGTGTGAAGAAAGAACTTGATGCTGCAAATATGAAAGTTAGCCAGGTGATGTTCTGGATGTGGAAAGTGAAGGAGAGGATGGCGAGGGCTGTCTAGGATGACGCCAAGGCTCTGAAGAGACAGGAAAGGCATTGAATATTGTTAAACAAACAGATTTGGTTGAAGTTGACTTTACACAATAAGCAAGTGAGGTAACTAATGTGGCATGACTTCCACGGTCCCGGGAATATATGGGTTGACTCGGAAGAAATTTCAGTCAAACTGATTATTTTTGCTTTAACCCCTGGACTACTTTTAAGTAAAACTTAAAAGATCTGGTTTCAATTTTTAGTGACCAAACTTGATTTAATCCCCTCGACAATCCACTCTCCTAAAATGTCCAATTGAATTAATTTTTTATTTCCTGTCTTGTTTTTGTTCCTGTTTTCTTTTTCTTTTTTTGTTTTATAATCTT
Organism: Fundulus diaphanus; assembly: GCA_037039145.1. Lineage (NCBI taxonomy): Eukaryota > Metazoa > Chordata > Actinopteri > Cyprinodontiformes > Fundulidae > Fundulus > Fundulus diaphanus. Next base: position 737,865 of record CM073139.1, on the reverse strand, counting down.
TCTCAAAGAAGTGAAATTATTGTTTTGTTTGGACTGCTATAATGCAATGCCCTACTTGTTCACCCTGTCCCAAAGTAAAATCAACAACACTATTAGGAAATAAAGACGGATGAACTGGTGAAAGAGGAACTGTTTGACTGATATTTATGTAAGCTAAATCAAAGTCTTTTATAATGTTTTCTATATCCCAACCAGACCAATCTTACATATTATTAATTGCTTCTTGTATCTTTTTAACAATGTAATTTGACAATTTGGAGAGTGGAATGGGGTTTTCTTTATTTGCTGATGATGGAGGAGTTTGGAAGAGGGGTAAAAATGTAAACATATCATTAATTAAAAAAACAAAGGACTCACTATACTTCCCTGTGGTGTACCATTTTCAACAAAAAACTTTTCTGACAAATGTCCTATTCTTACTGGCACATGCCGATTTCTCACACTCTGGCTGAGGAGAGGAGCCGCTGGATCCCGGACGGGGCTGGTCTGGTCTGGAGGGGGAGTCCACCCTTTCCCTATCCAGGTCAGTGACCAGCGGGGGTTCATGGTCGGAGGCACGTAGCTCCGCTAGGAGCTCCAGCGCCCGAAGGTCCCAGCATCCGGCTGCGCTCTTTCCGGTACAGCTCAAGGTGGAAAGTCTGGACATGTCGGTCCAAGTGCTGTCCCGGCAGGTAGCTGCAGCCAGGCACAGGGCTGGGAGAGCGGCGGGTGTTGATCCGCCCGGAACCCCACTGCGTCAGAATCTGACGCTCTTTGATGTTGGTCACCTTGTGGGTGGCCATAATATGCTTGCCCAGGTGAGAAATTTGGGCGAAACATATGGGACATTGCTTCTCTTCTGACATTTTCTTAAAAAACCTAAATACATCACCTAAATACATCCCAACCCTAATTAATATTAGGGTTGGAATGGATGGAATGGATGTGTAAATTGGATTAAACCTTTCTGTAACAAGAAAAACACAAAGTTGTTGATTTATAACTCTTTGAACTGTGGCCTGGGGTCCGTTCTTCGTACGTTGCTTAAAACATCCAAGATCAAATGACACATCCAAGATGATTTCATCCGGCTAATCATGATCCGGCTAATTGGGTTCTTCGAACACACCTGCTGTTTATGATTAGTATGGCTGGATTGAGTTATCTGAGATAACTGCGCGTTCATGCATTTGTTTAAAAGGGGAAATGTATCGATAGTAGAAACAATGATCAGCAAGGCTGCTATTGGCTGTTCAGCATGGCCAAAGACCGCCCACAGTTTTTCTCCCAAGCAGAACAAGAGCTTTTAATGGAAGGTTATGCCGAATTTCAGTCATTAATTAAAAGACCTCAAAATCTGTTAAAGCCAGGAGAGAGGGCTGGCAAAAAGCAGCAGACAAATTAATGCGTAAATACTGTCCATGGTAGATGTTTCTATCACTTTCTACAGTATGAATTTTTGCCTTTTGATAATCTCATATTTACTTTGTTCTTTTATGTCAGAGCCTCCACAGGACCCACTAGAACATGGGGACAAGTAAAAGTGAAATACAAGAATATTCTACAAAATGGTAGCCTTTAATTATTATACTTTATTTTAAAAAGGCACTTGTTATGTCAAGATATCCAAATTTCAGTGTCATTCCTTAGACACGGGAAGTAAAGGACATGTGCAAACTGGGAATTTTAACAAAAAAAATCTTTATCCATAAAAAATGAAAATTTTCCTTTTCCAAGTCATCCACAGTTTACACGGTAAAACTGTATTGCTCCATGTCTCGATAATTCATCCATAGTTTTTTCTAACACAATATACGGCTCGACAGGAAGCAAGCCTTTCAAATTAAACTAAACTTAACAATAAAATGTCCCGAACAAATCTTCTGACTGAATAGGATAAAAATAAAAAGCAAACCATCATACAAATAACTTAAATATTTTAGATTTATGGCTCCAACACCACTTTTTCCTCTTTAAAAGCCACTGTTAAATGACGTGTTTGTCTGTTTATAACAGCCACCAAGAAAATCTCTCTACAATTACACTGTCGCGCTGCACTCAAGGATCCTGTCTATTGCGCAATACGCGATTAATTCGAAAAACTCTGCAAATTATTCTTGCACCTTCCGCAACAGGTTGCAGTCGTAAAAATGGACATGGCTACGGCAGACTTCCCTATCTCCTCCGCTTATACAGCCGTGATCTAATCTTGTTTACATGAAATAAACCTGCTCTCGAGCAGGCTTAAGCTGGCGCACATGTTGCTATGACAACAAGTGCAGGATGTCTTTCGAGGAACCAAACGATCCAAGATCATGCCAAATCGTCAACAATGAAATCCTGCTAACTGAGTTAGAATGATAGTTACTCATGGGAATACAAGTGGACTTCCTGACTTTGGAGAGATTCTTCAAATTTGTATTGTTCAGGGGAGACTGTATTTCATAGTGAAAAAGCTTTATGGCTGGTACAGGGAGCATTTCCGAGCCTCCCTGTTCTATTAGAACTGGTACAGGGAGCAAACCAGAGAAACTGTTCTGTTAGAACTTTGTGAACTGGCCGATGACTACCCTTTGGCAGATTACTTTGTGGGTCCTCTGAGACTGGTGACATTAAAAAGACACATACATATTAGGTATGTTTTCTTCTATTATTGATTGTTTTCTCAATTTCCTTATTTCTGGGGATGGAAACTTCATAATGCTGCATTTTGTCCAAGCTGTTTCATATACAACAATGAAAAAGCCCAATTTTAGCTTCAGACCAAAGCAACATCCGAGAGATTGCTAAAGTTAAATACAACAGTTCTTTTATTCAGGTCATTCTCCTTTTGTTGTTGTTTTCTGCTCTTTTCTTTTGAATTACTTATTTTCTTTAACCAGCTGGTAGTAGTAGTTGTAGTACTGCTCTGGTGGTGTTGCTTTAATCTATTTCTGATGATCAAGGCTCATTCGTTTGATTGTATATGGAAAAGTGTTAGCTTATGTGGCATTATCAGGTAATCACAATGCTCACATTTATATCAGTCTTATTTAATCAGCATGGCAATCCCCATGTTTTTACTATTTTAAACATCAATGGAAATTAATCTTTGTTTTTAATTTAATCATCTTTCCTCATTCAGGGGGATGTGAAATCTCTCTTCCAGTGAAACTACGAATCATTCTTGGAGAAAACAACTCACAGAGACTGATCCTTCCAGATGGGATCCCACATGGAAAGAACCTATATGAGGATATATGCGCATATATGAAACCTATATGTGTCATATATGCTGCATATATACAGCATATATGTGCATATATGACGCATATATATGCACATATATGCTGCATATAAGATAGATTGAGGCGCATATATGTGCATATATGATAATATATATGTACATATATGCTGTATATAGGCTAGATTGAGTTGCATATATGTGCATATATATGTCCATAAATGCTGCATATAGGCTAGATTGAGGTGCATATATGTGCATATATGATAATATATGTGTACATATATGCTGCATATAGGCTAGATTGAGTTGCATACATGTCATTAGTTTTTAAATAATATTTTTGTTATAAAAAAACAAATTAGATCAATGTTGCTGTGTGTAGAATTTACAGGACAGTTGGAAAAATATGAAAGCCTGATTAAATCCTAATGTTAATGCATATTTTTTGAAAAGATATGAAGACCAATGTTAGATACTGTTTCCATGACCTGATTTCGTATTCAAATGGTGGGTATTTAAAAATAAAATTCTACATGCAATAAATTATATCAAACAAGGGACATGTCATTAAAAACCTTCTACAAGAATTTACTAGAAAATCTTTTAAATTCATATTCACACAGGGTCCAAGTTGTCTTTGACGGGGTTGAACTCAAAAACAATTTTCACTAAGAAAAAACACTTAATAACTATTAGAATTTCATGCCTGAGGTGGGAAAACATATTTTCTGAAAGGTTTCCACTATCACATGAAAAGATCAGAAATATAACTATTTGATGTAAAAAAAAAAAAAAGTATGAGGCCAAAAGGCACCCAATTCAGAGACGATCGACCGGAAAAAGGATTAGTAATGGAGTTTCAGTATATACAGGAGAAATGCTAGCTTTGCTTTTAGCAGTTCAATGGGTGGAAGAGGTAAGACCATTAAAATCTATCATTTGCTCAGATTCTAGTTCATCATTAATCAGTTTGCAAAATAATCAGTCAGACAGTAGACCTGATATATTAATTGAAATACAACAAACGCTTTACAGAATAAATATGATGGGGATAGTAGTACATTTTGTTTGGGTTCCGGCACATAACGAGATTAAAGGAAATGAAATGGCAGACAGAATGGCTAAGGAGAGTACAAATAAGGTAAGGGTAGATATTAATGTTAGTTTTGGTATAACAGAAATAAAGGGTATAATTAAACAAAAAGCCAAAGATAGGTGGCAAAAGTTATGGGATGAAGAAAAGAAAGGAAGGTGGCTTTATAAAATACAAAAGAGAATTGGACCAATGAGAAGATCAGAAAGGAACAGGAGAGAAGAGATAATTATTTCACGGCTTAGAATGGGACACACTGGATTGAATAGATCATTATTTTTGATAGGTAAACATCAGACAGGGAAATGTGACTGTGGGGAAGATGAGACTGTGGAACATGTCATTTTGAATTGTAATAAATATTGGATTCAGAGAAACAGGTTGACAAGTAAACTTAGTAACATGAATATTAAACTTGATATTGTTGATTTATTGCGAAAGGAATCAGGAAGCAGAGGATACCAGGTCATATTTGAATTTTTGAAACAGAGTAGGTTGTATAATAGGATATATATATTTTTTTTTTGTCATGCGGTCCACACTCCATACCAGTTGGTGGCGGTAATGCTCACCTAAACGTTTTTTGCCAACCGCCAATAAAAATCAAGAAGAAGAAGAAGACGATCGACCGCTACGGCTTCCCGTAGTTTGATGACGTCATCATCCATTTGACTTCGTCGGATAACATTTCGCGCCGAAAGATAGCGGTTGGGAGCAATAATGGCGATATCAGCGGGAGAGATCCCTTATGTTCTTCTAGAATGGACTGAGGGTGAGGACGGAGGGGCGCATAGAATTTTGCCCATCGACTGTGTCCGAAACTTTTCATTTAAAGAATTTCTTATGAGGACCGAAAAAACGGAGAAGCTGGTGGAATGGCGAAAAGGCCGCCAACCGTGGCCGGTGCACCGAGCCAGAATTGTTGAAGTGGCAAGTATGTTACAAGCTAACTTCATCTGATGTTATGTAGTTAACGTTATATAACGATACAATATTAAATGGTTTTGTTCGCACTTGAAAAAGTGTAAAATGGATCTTGCTGTGCCGGCTTGCAAGCTTAGCATTCTGGCTCATGTGAGCTAACGTTAACATTACTTAATTTGCTGATGTTAGCTTAGTCCAGTTGGGAGTTAATGTTCTATTTGGTAACGTTAAACATGAGTATACACGTTTGCAGTTCATGATAACGTTTCTATTCTTTGCACCAGAATTTGAAAAAACTCTCAAAATTAAACTGCGTGAGATCGAGATGGAGAAAGAAGACACACAAGGGCAAACAAAACGTCCTCACATCCCAAATTCTAAGTACAGTGAGCAGCAGGGGCTAACTGAGAAGGCTTCAAAGAAAAAGGTAACATAAACTGACTTCACCAATTGGTGCTATGCTTAAAGTTATCTCCACCTCTCTCTCTTGTTCCTTAATGTGTATGCATGTGTGTAGGTTTGTAATTGTCTTATCTATGATGATTTCATGTGCTTTGTTGACAAGATGAGCAAGTGCAAGGTCATGTAACATAAGTTAACATAAGAGTTGGGATAAAAGTCAGTCTCTCTGTCACTCAAGGTTGACAATCAAAAGGGAGGGGCTTCCAAATCCAAGCACCAGGAGGGTGAGAAGCAGGAGGAGGGTCATGACATACTTTCAAAGAACAAGGTACACAACCAGTCTGCATCCTGTGTGTTTTGTTACATTACAAAACAGCAGCTGTTATAAGGTATGAAAGCAGCACAATAGGGAAATTTGTCCCCTTTGTCCTGAGAAGCAGGAGAAGGTGGCAGAGGAGGAGGAAGAGGAGGAGGGTGAGGTAGAGGGTGAGGAGGAGGAGGTGCTTCGTTACAAATTTTCAAAGAACAAGGTACACTAGCAGTCTGCAACCAGTGTGAGTTATTACATTGCAATACAGTAAAGATAAGTAAGACTTTTATAATAAAGTGCATTACCAGGTATGACATCAGCCCAGTAGGCAACTTTGTCCCCTCTCTCTCTCTTTCTCTCTGCCTACCAGCGGGCCAGCGAAGAGGAAGAGTGCATTGGGGATGAAGAGGACATAATACCACCCTCTAAGAAAAAGGTAGTCTAAATGATGACATCCATTGATTGGTGTATTACATACATAGATTACATGAAATACAAGATGTGGAAATTTCAAATTGTGTTTTAAGTAAGGAATAAACACAAGGAGGCCTGACAACCAGTTACATATAGCCAAGGGGAGAGGTTTATGCCCTAGACTCCTAGACATCCTCCCAGCCATTCTGAATCAACAAGGGCTGCACGATATTGGGAAAAAAATGCATTGCGATATTTTTTTATATTTCAACGTAGCAGTGAGTGACAGGTGTCCAGCCAATGATACGGTCTATTTATGCTACGTAGCCAATCATAGCATTGATAGTGCTTGTGTATGTGCCCTTCCCGTACGTGCCGAGCAGGTTAGCTACAGCTAACAACAACACAGCGGAGTTATCCGCCGTTATAGACGTTATAATAGATCATAGAGGTTATACGCAACCCGTTATAATGGCGAAACGAACGGGCAGGAGCACACACACACACAAAGCTAAAGTTAAAGAGAACGAAATGCCTGTCGGAGTGTGTGTGATACTGGTGTGTGTGTGTGTGTGTGTGTGTGTGTGTGTGTGTGTGTGTGTGTGTGTGTGTGTGTGTGTGTGTGGCGACAGCGTGCACATCACATGTTGCTTGCAGTGGTCCTCAGTTTGCTCAGGGGGCTTGTGAATATCGTTCAGCCCTAGAATCAACCATCCATTTTAGAAATGAAGTTAAAGAACGTTTGAATTTTGTTCTTCTCTCTGTCTCTCTGTCTCTTTTTCGTAGACAGCTGCTGAAGTTAGAAAACACCTGGACGAACAGATGTGGGAGAAAAGAAAGCTCGACCAAATGCAAAGAAATTTGCAGGAGTTGAGGAATGAACTCCAAACTCTTAAAAATGAAAATGAACGTCTGAAAGACATTATCATCAATCGTAAGTTTTTCTAATTTTATTATTATTAGCAGGGTTTTTTAAGGAGATGGTTTTTTGGTGGCAGAGAAGTATAAACTTAAAAATTTTATGGGCTGAAACACGTTTGGAAAAATAAATGCTATGTTGTTAGCTGGTGAGGTAGTGATAGTGCTCACATAGCCACTCATAAGATTCAAATTAGAATTAAAGCTGCAAGCAGCGATGGACGGGCCCTCGCACGTGCAGCTAGTCGGGGTGTGAGCCGGCCTAACGGTCTTGAAGACAACATAGACCTATTTAATAGTATTCATATGTTGGGAGGAGGACACTACACAGTAAAACCTGACATTTTGTGGTGCCAGCAGGTGGCGCTATGGCAGTGGATGAATTCCCCTGAGGAATTTGAATTTGGGAGAAATTGGACAAAGAAAATTGTGTTCTGAAATAGGTTTCCTCTGCAGTGCCTTATCAATGGGCTAAGGGGGCTTGCATGCTCTTTCAAAGACTAAGTTGCTGGGTGCTATTTTGATTTGAGGATTGTAATTTATTCTTGGTATAACTTCTTTCTAGATATCCCTCAAATTAAAAGTGACCTCGCCATTATTGCTCAAAAGGTAATTTCTTCTGATTATTGTTTTTTAAAATTGTTTCTCAGGCAGAGCTGTAGAGAATTGTGATGTTGGGCTAATTTATAGTGTTAATTATTTCATGTATTTGCACTTTAATGTATTGAAGTGACTACCGTAACTTTATTTTTCTTTTATGGACAAGACTGGAAGGACTCCTGTGGAAGATCTTGATTCCTCCTTCTTGACTTTTGTGCAACCGGTGGGTAACCCCCTTGCATTTTTATTTATTTATTTAGTATACTGGTTACTTAAACAGCTGTATGGATTTGATTATTTTTCGCTGATTACTTTTGCATGTAACTTTAATTTATTGACATGTTTAATGTTTTCCAAGCCCGTAAATAAGAATCTATTGGCTTCCTTGGATGAATAAAAATTGTTGTAGAGTTTTACTACCGTATTTTCCGGACTATAAGTCGCTCCGGAGTACAAGTCGCACCAGCCATTAAATGTATAATAAAGGAAAAAAAAACATATTTAAGTCGCACTGGAGTATAAGTAGCATTTTTTTGTTGTTGCTTTTGCGCGTGCATATAGTGAAATAACAGGCGCTCCGCTCTTCTACCCCCCCCCCCCCTCGTCCGCGCAAAGCATGTCTTCTTCCACCCGCTCAGCGCAAAGCATGTCTTCTGTTTGGTGTGAAAATAACAGGTGTAATGATATACCGGTAAAAATGTGTAATAATTTCACACACAAGTCGCTCCAGAGTATAAGTCGCACCCCCGGCCAAACTCTAAAAAAAACTGCGACTTATAGTCTGGAAAATACGGTATCTTTCTTTCTTCTCTAAGATTCCAGAAAGGAGATCGAGCACAGAGGAGACCGAGCCCTTTAAAAAGAGTCACATGGTGACTGAGCTCTTTGGAGAGACACCACAGGTGTGTGTAACCCTTTTATACCTCAGATTTTTCTGTACTTATTTTACTTAAGGCTCCAACTGAGCTATAAGGATTTTTATATTGGGATAGTTAGTGGTAATATATAATTTACTTGCCCCACATGCATAAAATTGTTGAAGTTTTACAATTGTTGAATTTAACAATGTTTTTCTTCTCAAACAAGACTGCATCAACAGCTGAGACCTCAGCAAAAACACAGGTGAATAACATATTATGTAGTAATACATATTATGTGCTTTGTAGAAGCCAATTAGTGTTATAAGTTTAGGGCAATGATTATTTTGTTTTATATCTTTATCATTAATCTGCATTTATAAAACCTAATTACTATTGGGAAACTAAGCATAAGAATCAATATGAAACATCAAAAGGTTTCTAAAAGTTGACAATAAATGAATATTGTGATTTGAAATTATTTTTTAGATTGAAGTTATAAAGGGCTCTGGAGTGTTTTGCCAGGCAGAAGCATGGAAAGCAGCCCGCCTTGCCACCTCTGCTACTGCCATGGTGCGGAATCTGCTAATGGGCACCTTTGTCCTGGAGACTTTGCTGAAAAGCAACCTAAATGGTACAAAATAAAATGTTCCTAATCTCTTCTGTCTTGGAAAAAAAGTCAGTCATAGTCTGTGGAATTAATTATGACTGTTATGTTTAATAGCTCAAGAAAACGTGATGTGTATATTAAAAAAAACAAAAACTCTTACTTTCTCCACCTTCATTTTGAAATATTATTTTAAGGTGGGAAGCCAACCAGAGGGGATGGGGAGCAGCTGGTCGCCCTTGACCAAATTAAAAAGGCAGCCATTATTGGTGAGTAAATGCATAATGCGTTGACGAGGGAAAACAAAACTTTAAAGACTTTATTTCACCACTTTAACCATAGCATACTTGTATCAATGTTTATTAGGCATCAACAGAGACTGTATAAGGTAGGGCACCCATTATTTTGACTGTATCTGCTTAGCACCTATAATACTAATTCATCATTTGCTCACTTCTTGATCCTACCTTTTGTCTTCTTAAGCCACATTTCTGGGGTATTGCCCTGTAAGGTGTGTTGTCCTCTATTTTGTAGGACATATAGTGTTGCAAATAACTTCATGGCATGTTGTCGTCTGAAGGGTTAATAAAAAAATCATATTCACCCCTCCTTCACCCTTAAACCATTCTGTGCTGTGTTTGTGCCTTAGTTTGTCTTTACCGGTAATGGATTTGCTTGATTTTAATGCGTATCTTATTTCTCTTTGAGTAAACCTATCATGGCAGCTCGCCAGTGGAGTGGGTCAATGGGAGGCCATTGTAAAGTATTTTGGGTACGGTTGGGTGCAGGAAAAATGCTACAAAAGTGCAGTTTATTGACAACGATATATGTTTACATGTGTAAAGTTTCTTACATCAGATTAAAAATTTGAGGGATTAGAAACTCTGAATCACTTTACATGTTAACAAATAATCCAAAGTGCATATGCATCAAGCCTTATTCAGAATAATAGCATGTGATGTTTCCAATCAGAATTCATTTTAGATTTAGAGTCCAATCAGAATCTTTCAATTGACATGTTTACATGACATATTTTTTATCATGGTGAGCCCTTTATCCAAAATATGTGTCCAATCGCAGTAAGCACTTTGGGTTCCTGATGAAGTGGTATTTTAATATTTTTTTTTTTGGTCTTCTCTAGATGCTACATTGAAGAAGTGGCCAGCAGCCAGCCGAGGGCAGATAGGCACGTCCATTGATTCAAAGCTCACAGAGCTGAGAAGATCCACAAGATAATTTCTTGGGGGGTATTTCTGTTACTTTTTTTGTTCTTGTACTTTGATTGTTCTTAAGTTAATAAATAATGTTAAATTTCTGCATTTTGGGCTATTATTTATGTTGCCTAGTAGCTATGGATTTTTATAATTTTGCTAATACATAGGTAAACAAGTGCATATATGTGTGGATTGATATAGATAAATGTATCAGCGGATATAGGTACATGTATGCACATGATCTACACATATAGGTACATTTATGCACGGATATAGATACACACACATATATATACATATATGTACATATAATATAGGAAAACTGCCAATTTTATATATGTACATATATGTGGTATTACATATATGCACATATATGTACATATAATATAGGAAAACGGCCAATTTTATATATGTCACATATATTTAAAACCTATATCAAAACCTATATTAAAACATATATGTTTATATAGGTTCTTTCCATGTGGGATGCCAGAAACTGTCATCGGACTCATACAGGAAATTAAGAGACAGTGCGGCGTAGATGGGGACTTTAGACTTCAATTCATGGATGTCGAGTTTGGGAATGAATTCACCAACTTGGTCTCAATGTCAGACATCCAGGACAAAAGCTCCATCAAGGTCATCTTTACCTCTGCACCTGGCCAGCCTGGTGAAAACCCTGCCCTTCCCTACTCAGCTGATGCAACCTCCCGCCCACTGGATGACTCCTCGTCTGGTTCATGTGCTTCTAGCTCATTTGATACAGACATATTGTCTTCTCCTGAGTCAACCTCCTCGAGATCCACTGCATGGCCCATTGTCTTCCCCATGCCACGGTTTGCTTATGATACTCAGCTGCAGCTGGACAGGGCCAACGCTGCTTTCAAAAGCACTGGAGCATTGTTGAATCCTGATACTAAACTTAAATCTGCGATTCTTGATGGCTTAGCTGACACAATCGTCCAGTTCAAAGTGTACCTCTCTGACAGGGAGTTTGAAGAGGTGGCAGAAGCTCTAGTAACTAGTCATCCATGTTTGAAGGAGCCAGGTTCAGTAACCGGTTATGGTGGATGGAAGACGAGCCTGAAATATAAACTAGCCAACTACCGTACAAAACTCAGACGGCTTGGATGTCCTGAAGTTGCTGTGAATGCCTTGCAACACAAACCTGAGTCCAATGGGGTACCGCGCACGTGACGTCACCGCCTCAAGAGCAACGCCCCTTTTGCCGCTTAGGTAGGGCAAACAGAGAACGCACGTAGCAACCAGCAACAGAACCAGCGATATGACCGACTTTGCAGCCATTAAACTTTCCCAAGACGATGTCCCAGGCGCACGGTTTACTGGTCGCACTGTCGAAGAACACACCAACCTTCAGCTCAAACGATGGCTTGAGTGTCGAGGGCTTAAAAAGACAGGAAAACGAGTCGATCGAACGGTAAGCTTTGTTTTTTTTTTCCTGCGCGGCGGTCATGCCGTCGTCGGCCGTTTTTTTGTTTGTAATCACCGTCCAGGGATCGGTATATGTTTAATGTTTGTCTCATTTGAAATGTTTTTGAGTAGGCTATCCTGGTAGCAGGGTATCATGTTAGCGCCTGCTACCATGATAGCCTATATGCTATCATGGTAGCAGGCGCTTCATTATTAACGTGTCGGCCACCAAAATAATCTTACCTGTTCACTACTTGATGTCGCTGGAATTGGGTCAGGATGTTCTTCGGTTGGGCCCTTTCCTCCAACAAAATGCTTGCTACATATGTAGGCCGACCGCACCGATGGACCAAGCGCACACATTTCTCCTTGGCACTCTTGAATTTCGGGAAAGTAATGAAGAAAACATCCTTTATATGCGGCCGATCAGCGTACCTCGAGTCGCTGTTGCACGTTCCATAGCAACAATGTTTATAAACCATGGTCTTAGATTTTGGAAAAAGCAGTCGTTTAAACGAGTAAAACCTAGGCTAACGCACGTCTCTTCTACAGCAAAACAGCGACGGATTTGGGAGTTTGTCCTACTGCGTACCACGTGATGTGACGTCATCGTGACGTTACGTTTCTAAAAATAGCTCGCTCGCGGTACCCAATTGCAGTCCTGCATATAGTGTAAAAAAGCCAAGAAAAGCTGAAGTAAATTACTGCCCCAACTATCCAGCCGGTGAAACCGCAGAGACACTGGAAGAGTTGAGAGTGATGCTCCTCTCAGAAATAAAAAAGAAAAACAATCAGCAGAAGTTGGCAGAAATGATGGACAAGAGCTGTGCACTCAGAAGACAAGAGGTAGTTCGCGAGGCCCCTATGATAGCAGATTTCAAAATGAGGTGGCCAGCTCTCTTCCATCCACGCGAGGTAAGTGGATGAATGTGTATTAGAAAATGCAGTCAATGTTTCACAATATATATTGATAAGCTTCAGACAAGTTCCTCAAACTGATGGATTTAATGAAAGCCAACAATTACAGCCTTAGTTGTCCTTCTGGCAAAAGAAGCTCATGTATAGATAAATATACCATGAATCCTTGTATCTTAAACAGAACTGATATATCATGTACCAAAAATGATGGTACCATGCCAAAAGGAGTTTTTCTGTCTGCTTTTGTAGGTGAGTGCAGAGTTTAAGCGAATCACAACGATCCATTTGGAGTCCAAATTCTTCTCTGTGCTTGACGGTCTTTCTGCAAACCTAATGAGGGCATATGCGAAGAAAGGTGGAGTTCAGGGGAAAAAAATCAAGTCCATCATGGCAGCCATAACCCAGGTGTGATGCCAATGTAAAAGTAACACTGAAGACGACTTTATTACAGAAATTACTTTAACCATCACATATTTCATTTGACTACAAGGATATAAACTATTGAAAATTGTGTACTTTTCACATACTACAGACATAAATATTTATTAGGTGAAATATTTATGTCTTTATTTAAACATCTAACAGCTTCAATTAGATGTTTGAATAAAATGTTAAACTTAATTTTAGTCATGGCATGATGAAATGAGAATAACAATTTTAAAGATCTTTCAAATAGACTGCAAGCCACTGATCACTTTTGTTGTGACTTCCTTTGAATTTAGCTAAGTTTTCAAGTGTGTGAACCTATAGTGGTGGATTTTTTTTAGATTGTCCTCATTGTTTTCTGATTTACATATTTAGGAAACAACTGCTGAAGTCAGACGAGAGTGCATCCTCAAAGGTCTCTGTGTGTACCTGCATGAAGATCCAGAGAAGCTGGTTAATTTATTTTTGTGTTTCCATTAAAGGTGACTGAAATTTAAATTTATCCAAACCGCCACCTACCTACATGTTACTCCAAATTGAGTTATTTGCTGTTGTTGAGTCACAGAAGGGGGAAGGTATAAACACTGACTTGTGGGATGTTTTTAGATTTCTCTAGCAGAAAAAGAGAATTAGTAAGATTGATATAATACTAAAGATGCTATGGGTGTTCTCTATCGGACTATCTCTGAGCTGCAATCTGCACACACAGAGGGTGTTTTCATCATTGCTGGGGATTTTAACCAGGCAAATATGAAAACTGTTCTCCCTCATTTTTACCAACACGTGGATTTTGCAACTCGGGGAGAGAACACTCTAGACTTAGTCTACACAAACATAAAAGGAGCATTCAGAGCAGCCCCCCGCCCCCACTCTTCAGTATCACCTTTCTGTGATGCTAATTCCTGCATACAGGCCCCTGCTGATCAGAGCTAAACCTGCAGCGAGGCAGGTGAGGGTGTGGACTGAGGGAGCAATGGAGGCGCTCCAGGACTTTTTTGAGTGCTCTGACTGGAACATGTTCAAAGCTGCTGCAACTTATGAGGACAAGATCAACATTGATGAGTACGCCATGACTGTGTCAGCCTACATCAACAAATGCATTGAGGACGTCAGCACCACCAAGACCATCATCACCCGAGCCAACCAACGACCCTGGATTACTGAGGAGGTCCGTCAAGCGCTAAAAGCGGAACTCAGCCTTCAAGTCCGGAGACAAGGAGGCACTGAGGACAGCGAGAGCCAACCTGAACCGTGCCATCAGGCTAGCAAAGCGGAACCACAGTCAGAAAATCCAGGAGCTTTTCCATGATGCCAGCAACACCAGGAGCATGTGGAAAGGCATCCGGGCGATCACTGAATACAACACGCCCTCCACCCCGGTGGGTGAAGTTGATGCTGACTTCCTCAATGGACTAAATAACTTCTTTGGGAGGTTTGAGGCACTAAACAGCACTCAAGCAGTGAAAGCTGTTCCCCATCAGGAAGAGGAGGTCCTCTGCTTTGAGACCGCCGATGTGTGGAAGACTCTGAGGAGAGTCAACCCGCGGAAGGCCCCAGGCCCCGACAACATACCTGGGCGGGTGCTCAAGGAGTGTGCAGGTCAGCTGGCTGGTGTCCTCACAGACATTTTTAACACCTCGCTGGACCAAGCCACAGTGCCAGCATGCTTCAAGTCTGCCCCCATCATTCCGGTGCCAAAGAAACCTCAAGTCACCTGTTTCAACGACTACCGGCCTGTTGCACTGACTCCAATCATGATGAAGTGCTTTGAAAGGCTGGTAAAGGAACACATCGTCTCCAGTCTCCCATCTACACTCGACCCGTTCCAGTTTGCCTACTGACGGAACCGCTCCACTGAGGACGCCATCTCCTCTGCTCTTCACCTGAGCCTGGCACACCTGGAGGAGAAGAACACGCACGTGCGGATGCTGTTCCTGGACTTCAGTTCAGCGTTCAACACCATCATCCCACAGCATCTGGTGGGAAAACTGGAGCATCTGGGCTTCAACACACCCCTACGAAACTGGCTGCTAGACTTCCTCACCAACAGACCTCAGTCAGTCCGGGTCGGACAGAACACCTCTGATGTCATCACCCTCAGCACGGGCTCCCCTCAGGGCTGCGTCCTGAGCCCCCTGCTGTTCACCCTGATGACACACGACTGCGTCCCCAGGTTCACCACCAATCACATCGTGAAGTTTGCTGACGACACAACGGTGGTGAGCCTGATCAGAGACGACAACGACCAGGACTACAGAGAGAAGGTGGAGCAGCTGGTGGGCTGGTGCAGAGACAACAGCCTGATCCTGAACGTGGAGAAGACGAAGGAGATCATCGTCGACTTCAGGAAAAACCGGCCTCACCATGCTCCACTGCTCATCAACAACTCAGCGGTGGAGGTGGTCACCAGCACCAAGTTCCTGGGGGTGCACATCACGGACAACCTCACCTGGACTGTGAACACCATGTCACTGGTGAAGAGGGCACAGAAGCGACTGTACTTTCTGCGGAGGATGAGGAGAGCCCGCCTGCCCCCGCCCATCCTCACGACCTTCTACAGAAGCACCACAGAGAGTATTCTGACCAGCTGTCTCTCTGTGTGGTGTGGAGGCTGCAGTGCCTCCGACTGGAAGAACGTGAGGAGAGTGGTGAGGACAGCAGAAGGGATCATCGGGGCTCCTCTTCCCTCCATAAAAGACATTTCATCGCAGCGCTGTGTGTCTCGAGCCCGTAACATCATCAGTGACCCCTCACACCCCCACCATAGACTATTCTCCCTGCTGCCCTCTGGAAAGAGGTTCCGCAGCATCCGCTGCAGGTCCACTAGGTTCTGCAAAAGCTTTTTCCCTGCTGCCATCAGACTGCTGAACTGCTGAAGTATAAAAACGGACTGTGTACCACACTCGACTAGCTGATTTGCACATTTGCACATTTGTATCGTATCCTGCAAAATCGCTGCTGCACCTTACCCAAAAACGTACTGCAAAACTGTATACAATGCAACTGCCTACTTTTAAATCACTGCTGCACTTCGCTGCACAACTGTCTACTGGTAAATCACTGATGCACCTTACTGCATATTTGTTTACATTTGTTTTACATTGGTTATATTTCAACTGCCTACTGTTCACTGCTGCACTTTATCCGGAAATCTATTGAAACTTATCCTGTAAGTGACTGCGATTTATCACTGCACTTTTTATCCTGTACTGTAATTCACTGCAAGGTATCCTGTAGAGTTACTGCAATCTTTCTGAGCTGTGTGAAAAACGAAATTACGTTCTGTGTGCACTGTATACAAAATGACAATAAAGAAAGTCTAAGTCTAAGTCATAATTACAGTTATGGTTAAGTGGGTTTAAAATAAGGATTTTTAGAGGATTTTAAACTCCACAAAAAGACATTTGTGCTGTTTTATTGGGCTTTATTTTCTAATGGCACTGTTTTATACACAGAGTATAAAGAGTATAAGTAACTTTACCTCAGACGGGTAGTACTGATCTCTTCGGAAATAACTGCAGCACACACTGTCATGGCATTTTCTCCATCCAGAAAACAAGACAGGTTCTGCATGTATAAGATGGTTGGTTTGTGTACAGAGTCATGTCTTTGTACTTGCCCATAAGTATGACTGGTTTTGAATGACACTATGTGGTGGATCCTCATACTGTCATTTCAATTGAGGGGAACAGGCAACAGAATTTGGGGCCTGTTTGGGCTTCTCCTTCTCTTCTTGTTTTTGTGTAATGAGACACTATACCGTATTTTCCGCACCAAAGGTGCACCGGATTATCAGGCACACGGCCGATTTTTGTGAAAATGTAAGGCTTTTAGGTGCACCTCATGGTGCAGAAAATACGGCACATTTTTTAAATGGAAAATCTTTACACTGGACACAATTAACACAGACATGTATTTGGTGGACCTTAGTTGTTGGAAGTATTTTTCCACGAGTCAGCCAAACAATCTTGTCATTAATTTTATATTGAATGTGATATGAAATTTCCCCCACCCCATACCCCACCCTAACTCCCATAGGACGCTGATCAAGGTACACAAATGGCCATAGCTGAGACTGTGTTCGGAATCTTCGTTATTCGACCAGAGGGTGGAGAGCCTGGCGATTACCATGTGGATGTTGGGATTGTCCTGGAGGGAGTGGAAGTGATCAACAACTTGGACAATGTATCTTCTGCGGTGGTGATGTTGCTTGGTCTTATCTATGCACTGAACTTGAGCTACCCTCAGGAGCTCAAGTATACTTTTGAAGTTCTGCAGAAAATTGTTCTGGAATTGGATGGGAACAAACTATCCAACAAAGCACAGGTTCTGAAAACACAACTTTCCCGCTGAGAAACTGCTACTTGGTTTTCCAAACTTTAGGAAAGCTTTGTAAGACCAGTCTTGAAATTGTTCTCAAAGTTGAAGAGCAAAAATTTGCTGAAACTTAATTTTGTTAAGAATTTGATTGAATGATCAACAAAGTCCAGTTTTGGCTGGAAAGACAACTTTAACCCTTTGTTGTTGTTGTTGTTGTTGTTTTTGTTTCTCGATCTTCAACTCAGCTGTTTTTTCTGCTGTGTAAAAAGAAAATAGAAAACCATTTTGAAAATACAGTTCTGTTGTACCTTTTCTATTTGTTGAGTGTTATTTCTACCCTTTCACCCAGTGCTGTCTTAAAACACTAACACTTAATAGCACTTAAAAAAATGTCTTTCAATTAACTTAATTTAATCATGGAAAGGATTTCCACCTGATTACTTTGCTTAATTTCAGCACTATGTAACTCTGTTACTCCAATTTAAAGCAAATGTGTTAGTTGAACTTATTTATTAAGGTTAATACAATTTAAAGCCAATGTGTAAGTTCAACTTAATTTATTAAGGTTACTCCAATTTAAAGCAAACGTGTTGGCTCAACTTAATTTATTATGGTTATGCAAATTTAAAGTAAAAGAGTTGAATCAACCTTTAATAAACAAGTTGAGCCAACACGTTTGCTTTAAATTGGAGTAACAGAGTTACATAGTGCTGTAATTAAGCAAAGTAATCAGGTGGAAATCCTTTACATGATTTTTTTTATGTTCATCCAAAGAGTTATTTTTTTCAGTGAACGTTCAGCCCTTTCTGGTTGACTTAACAGTGCTGATGCCTCCGTAGTGAGAATAGTCACAAAAAAGTATCAAGTTCCACTTGTACATTACATTCAGGATTTTTCTTTTTTAGATTAGAATAGATTTATTCTATTAATATAAAACAGATCCTTCTAGTGTACTGCAGGGGCAAAGTTAAACTAGGGTTTTTTTAGTCGACAAATGATAATATAATGATAATGACACATTTATCAAATAAGGTAAACATCTAGCTTAAATTAAGGCATGATAAATACTACCTTTTTCATATCATTTTGACCAAGTTTTAACAGAATAGAAATAGCTGTACCGTCCCACAGTGGGGAAATTCAGGTGTGAAAGTGGCAAAAACAGGAGGGGCTAGACAGCTGACTTACAGACAAAACTGATTAAAATGGAACACAGCTCAATTTAAAGTTAAGCCGTACAGCAGAAGAAAAAGAAAACAAACTGCAATTATTAATACATAAGGCCTAGTCAGATAAAAATTGAAGAAACAAACAACTTCATTTGCAGAATAATGTAATATTTTAAACATATTTTGTTACACAAATGAACAAAAAGACCAGAACCAGAACCAAACCTTGCTCTAAATATATTGCTCTGATAAGACTCTGCAGGTTTTTGACTGGAACCTGCTCATTCTGCTCCACCTTGTTGTCTCCATCTTTAAACAAAAAACTAGATGCTTTGATTTCGCCTGTCCCCCATAGTTCATTTTATAGAACACAGGGTTTCCCCAGAACTTGGGCTAATCTTTGCAGTAGGTGTCTTGGTGGGTTGAGGGGTGTGTGCGGTTAACTGTGCCGGGGGGATTTTTACCAAAACATTGCTTTTTCATCATTAAAAACAGCAAAACAGTATAGTGTTGTACCAGACAAGTAAAAGTTAGGTAACCAAAGTAAGAAGAACATGATTTCTAATTGTGATGGCAGAAGTATCCAGTCAGTAGCTTTTGGTTTTACGGTTATAAACATTGATCCATTATTTGGTGGATATTAAGGCTGCTGATCTTCAGGCGGCTGCAAGCAGCAACATGCCAGAAGCTGTTTGAATATGCTTATTATTATAATTAATTATAATTTGGTATTATAATTTAAATAATAAGTCATTCAACTCAAAATTTAGCTATAACAAATATAGTTCAAATGGTGGTGATGTCAAAGCTGGAAGCTTGTAATGATTTGTACCACTAATGCAGTTATTTAAGTAGCTGTTATGAACTCAGGTGTGCTGGAATAAATGATCTGGTCAGATTTTAACCGACGAGGTTTATCCGGCAGACTGTGAGAACCCCAATATAACCGCAATTAGAGTTTAAATCCTTATTCCTTATCACCATCCAATGATATGTCTCTGTATTAATATCAGATGTTAACTCTGATAGGAGGTTAGCTCTGAATTCTGAATACCCATGCAACTGTGAATTAGATTGAACACAAAACAATTTCTATTCCGCAGTTGTTTTATTGAACCAAAAGCAATTCCCTGTTATAGTAATTCTCTGATTCAACGACCTTGGAAATCTTACTCGCTACTAAACTAAACATGCAAAATATGTATGGAAATAAAAGAACAAACAAAAAACAAATGGATTAAAATGAGCAGTAGCAAATCTTAGTTCAGCTCACGGTTATTTAAACCACACTCAGAACATCGGCATTTGACGTAGCAGCATTGACAGACAGAACAGCTCTGAGAGTCCCACCGGACGCTTTGATGTCTTACAAAGCTATTCCAGCTAAACTACCTACAGTTCAGTCATCCGACACCCTCCCAAGATGGCGACTATGATGACGTATGCTCTGCAAATTTGCGTGATGCGTGAGGGGAGGTCCTAATGATGTCATCGCGCTTACGCTAATGTGAGGTGGTACCTCGCTCCGAGAGGGAGTGGTTTACGGGTGAGTTTAAAGAAAAACCGCGAACTAAGATTCAACAAAGCGATCAAATTCACTGATAAGAAGAAGCGAAAAGAGAGGGGGGAAAAGCATGGAAGGAGATGGAAAAGAACTGAAGCAGTGACCCACAGCAAATAATCGCTTTCACAAACGCATGCACATACAAAGAAAATATTCAACAGTTAAACAACAAACTCCGCCTTGAAGTAACACGCATTAATCTAAAGTCCCTAACACCTGCCCAGGCACAGCTTTATCACCATAAGGCAAAAAATAAATCAAAGGGGAGAACCCGTTACTTTGAGGTGCCTCGGGGCTGGTCCGGAGCGCTCCGAGTAAGGCGGCTTCCTGGAGGCGTCTTGACGAACGCAGGTGTCCGCAGGCTGCAGCGGGACCGGACTGAGAGAGTTCCTTCATCTTCCTCTCTCTCTCTGGGCTCCCAGACGCTTGTTCGGCCAAACAACGCGTCGTCCTCTTTCGACCACCGGGAGATGACGGCTCCCAGTCTCTTGATCAAAGGAAATTAAAATTAGTTTTCAAGTCGACCTCCTGTGTCCGCACAGGGAATAGTTTTGCTCCAGTAATCTTCGAACCAGCAAAGAGTTATCGACCACGTGGCGTGGGGGTTACCCCAACGAAGTGGAACAGCTGTGTGTCTTCTCAGGTTGGCGTGGGGCCAGGGAAGAAGGCAGAATGCCGTCTTCGGCTGTGTTTTATAGCTGTCACCATAAGAGAGACATAGGAGACACCTTATGTCAAATTCTAATCCGATTTTGATGGATTAAAAAGGGACGGGGCGATTAAAAGGGGGCGGGGCTTATTTTTTAATTGACCCTTAGATGACGCAATAATTAATCGATATAAAGTTTATATTAAACGATATCAAATTTATCTTAAATGATATAAAGTTTATATTAAATGATATAAAATTTATATTAAACGATATAAAGATTTATTCTTATCTTAAGCAATAATTAATCGATATAAAATTTATATTAAATGATATCAAATTTATATTAATTGATATAAAATTTATATTAATTGATATCAAATTTATGTCAAAATTTAATTAATCGAGTTGACGGATAAATAATCCATCAACTTGCCGGATGTCCCGCCTCCATTTCCGGTCCCCCCGCCGGAAGTCCCGCCTATATGACATTATTAATATAAACCATTAATTTTACTATATTGATTATTTAATTCCTTTATTCACATCCAATTATTTAATTCATTTATATACATCCAATTATTTTAATTCATTTATTCACATTTCAAGTATTTAATTTGTACACATTCAATTATTTAATTTATCTTATATACGCTCAATTATTTAATTCATTTATACAAATTGATCGAGTCGATGGCCCCATCCCCCACTTCCGGATTTCACACCCATCCCCCACCCATTTCCGGACCCATCCCCCACTTCCGAAATTCACACCCCTCCCCCACTTCCAGAAAGCGGAAGTCCCGCCCACCCCCTCACCCCGCCCCGATCGCTTCTCTCATTGTATAAGGCCCTTTCTCAAGCCTCGATAGCGATTGAATCCTTTTCAACATGGCGTCCGAAACAACCAAACTCCAATCTATTATTTCTGACACACCCGTCACGATCTACAACTATGAGAGCGGTGTAGGGCAAGCTCAGCAGACCCCTCGCAAGGCTACGCT
The DNA here is from genome assembly GCA_037039145.1 of Fundulus diaphanus. NCBI lineage: Eukaryota > Metazoa > Chordata > Actinopteri > Cyprinodontiformes > Fundulidae > Fundulus > Fundulus diaphanus. Next base: position 715,840 of record CM073139.1, on the reverse strand, counting down.
GTCTCTATGCAGAACTCAGATGCCTCCGGCCTTACCTCTGCAAGAAGAATGGTCTTTGGAACCCTATGGAGTTCGCGGTAGATGGGGATACGTCTTCAAGTACGAAACCGGCGATATGTGTCTGTATCAGCTGGATGAAGGAGCCGACAAGCTGCAGACTATCCACTCCTTGTGCATGCTAACCTCAAACGATTGGGCTGTTCTGAGACTCGTCATGCTCCGCAGACTAAACCCTCAAGATTCGAACGCAGCAGACACCGCTGTGAATCAAGAAACTGAGGACGGGATCATGGATTCACCCGCCACTAAGCGCTGCAAGCGGGTGCAGACCCTCCTGAATGAAACTGACACAGATTCAACACATAAGATCTTGACGGCAACATGGCAATCAAAGACGGGGGTTACCGGCCGATGGTTTTTCCGTGCAAGTCTGAGACAGGCTCAAGATAAAACGGTTATTTTTGTGCTTGACTATTATAATTCAGACTGTGGCGTGTTCAGAACTCTGTTAACCATTCCCTTTGATGCGTGGCGTGACAAGATGGCTGCAATAGGAGATCGGATTTCAACGCTGTTTCATGAATGTCGCAACTGGAGAGACATTTTGGTGGTTAAAAAAGCGCTGACTTTTTAGACCAACCCTCTCACAACAGCCGATACCGCCCCTATCACAGTGAACCACACCTCTTCTCAGTATAAAAAAACCTCTGGGACTCCGTGCAACTTCACTGACCAGACTTCTAACATGTGAGACCATGAAGAACTACACTGATAGCAGTGCTCCTACTCCACCGCCGTCTCCTTCAGCCGGTTCAACCGCTTCAGCATCACCGCAGCACGGCTCCCCGGACAGCGACAAATTCTTCCCGGGGCCGTACCACCCACCCTCGCCAACCCCTGAATCGTCTTATCCCCAAAGCGACAGCGACAGCGAGAGTCTCCTCACATCGCTGCAGAAGCATATCGAGGACTGGGCCAGTGCCCGCGGAGGTGTGCAAGTACGCCACGAGTACTTTGTTTTTAGGGATAAGAATTCTGCGCTTCCAGCCAGGCTTCCAGCCATGCTGTCTCTGTTAGAGACCCAGGAGGAAGATTCACAACTTCCCTCCGGCCAAGGAGATGCGGCCTCCCTGGAAGCTTCTCAGCCCGAGGACTCGCAAATTCCCTCCGGGCAACCAGATGGTGAGAGCGGGGCAGATGAAAACGACGGCTGGATTCGCTTCGGCTTCATCAGAGCGGTGAAAACTGTGGTGCACCATCTTTTGAGCGCAGCGATCAACAAGTACATGTGTGATAATTGCTACGGATGCATCAATGATCGTCCAAGTCAGAGAGACCATGAATGTTTCGAGCAGCTTGAGGACGGGTTCTTTGAAAGCAATTACTACCGTGTAATGCCAGTGCTTTGTAACGCACGTTTCATCGGAGCCATTCAACAGTTTTTAGCCGCTCGCAACATCCACCAAGACAACGACACAGTCAACGCCGTCGCACAGGCCTATCTCTACGAATTGACACTGGTCAAGCAGGTGCATAACCCCATCGACGAGGTGTGTGGTCAGGTCGTTCAAGAAAGCTCTGAATTCAGAGATCAGCTTGAAGCAGCATTGCAGTACTGGAGGGGGTGCTGAAATCCAGTGAATGTATGTTTTCTTTAATATATATGAAATGATTGTTTTCTACAATGTGATATAATAAATTAATGGTAATAAAAATGTATATAAAACCCAACCGCATTCCTCATGTCCTTCATTCAGCATCACTACATGTATGTAGGAAGGTATGGCTGAAGAAAAGTTAATGAAACGGGTATATTACATGCCTTCGCACCCCGGTTCTTTCGGTGGGGTAGATAGATTACAGAGAGCTATGGAAAGTGAAACGGGCGAGAAGGTACCGGTTGAAAAGGTTCAAAGCTTTTTAGCGGAACAAGATGCTTATTCTTTGCATAAACCCGCGAGAATTAGATTTCCTAGAAATAGAGTGTTTGTCACCGGGCCTCTGAAGCAATTCCAAGCCGATCTTTGTGATATGCAGAGCCTGTCCAAAGAAAATGACGGTTACAATTATTTATTAACCGTTATCGACGTATTTTCCAAAAGAGCCTATGCCAGGGCTTTAAAAAGGAAAACAGCCTCTGACGTCGTAAAAGCTTTTGAATCCGTTTTAAAAGAGAGTCAGATTCCAAAGAAACTTCAAACGGATGATGGAAAAGAATTCTTCAACAAATCATTCAAAGCGTTAATGGATAAAAACAGTATTGAGCATTTTTCCACGGCTAGTGAAATAAAAGCGTCGGTGGTTGAGAGGTTTAATCGTACATTAAAATCAAGAATGTGGAGATATTTTACCGCAAACAACACTCTCCGATATCTAAACGTGCTTCAGGATCTGCTCAAAAGCTACAACCACAGCTATCATTCAAGTATTAAAATGGCGCCTATCGAAGTCACCGTTAGTAACGCTTTTCAAGTGTTTCAAAATCTGTATGGGGTTAATTCCAAACGACGTACAAAATTCAAGATAGCGTTTAAACCAGGCGACCATGTCAGAATCTCCAAGGTTCGTGGGGTGTTTGACAAGAAATATGAACAGAGTTTCACGGATGAAATTTTTACAGTTACAGAAGTGATACAACGATCGCCCCCCGTCTTCAAACTGAAAGATTTAGACGGAGAGCCCGTCCAGGGTTCTTTTTACATAGAGGAGCTTCAAAAGGTGAAAATGATAAAAAACAAAATGTATCAAGTGGGTGAGATATTAAACAAACGTACTGTGCGAGGAGTCAAACAGGTCTTAGTACGCTGGAAAAATTGGCCGGAGAAATTCAATAGCTGGGTAAGAGCCGAAGACCTGTGTGATGTATAAAAGAAAGCGTTGCTCACCGATGACCGACATTGCAGCATGGACCCCATAACTGAGGAGCAGGGATTTTATCTGACGCTGCCGTCCAACGCTAGCCTCAACGTTTTTAAGGATAATAACATATCGAGTTTCCGTGTGGATTTAGCCGAGCCGATTAATTTACAAGGTCAGTGGCAAGTGGCGTTGACAGAGGTTTCTTATCCACACACATGGCACAACGTCCCCTCAGAAAAAGCTTATTTTGAATTGCGGAAAGCGGGCGAGGAAAAAGTCCAACGCATACAGATTGGACACGGATACTACAATAATCTGAATCAGCTTATCACAGAGATTGAAGTCCATCTGAGAAAGGTAGATACAGATATTTTTTTAAAGTTAACCGACTCGCAAACATACTAACCTACCAGGCTGGCGCTCAGTACCACTTACGTTTTCACGTGCCGCTGGCCTACATGCTCGGCACGGAGCCCGGAGAATGGATCAAATTCGACCACTGGCATGCCCCTCACCCAATAGATTTTAAGGCCGGTTTATACCATCTGTATTTCTACAGCGACATTGTAGCCCCACAGATGGTGGGGGACGCTCACGCCCCCCTCCTGCAGACAGTTCAGGTCCAGGGTGTCTTTGGAGATATTATCACACAAACCTTTCATAACCCCTACTATATCCCGGTGGCCAAGAGACATATTGAAAATATACAAGTCGAAATTAAAACGGATCAGAACACCCCTGTGAAATTTACATATGGAAAGTGCATCGTGAAACTGCATTTCAGACCCACTGCCTCACACCGAGCATTCAGGTGAAACAGATTGTGCTTATAAAAACACACACGATTGTTCACGGAATCATTCATAGCTGTGTAACCAGTCGCATCGACAACGCTGCATCGTTCTAAAACGCGAGGAAGAGGCCGCGAGAATCAACAAAACATGATTCAGATGAATCTGAGAGACGACCCACACCGCTTTGTTTCCTATTACCAGGGACAAGTGGGGGGTGCTTTACCCGGTTTCTATGGAGCCCCCGTTATGTACGGTCGGGGGATAGGATCCATATTTTCAAAATTATTTCGCTTTGTATCACCCTTAGTTAAATCCGGCTTCGCTATTGCTAAACCGCATCTGAAAAAGGCAGCCACAAATATCGCGTCTGATGTCATAGGGAAAGCTATGACGAAAATAACCGGCTCGCACGAGGGTGTGAATAACCAGGAGGGGTCGGGGGTTTTGGTTTTATCAAGAAGAGCTAGAAAAAGACCTCCAGGGCAACGTGTTTGGCGTTCACAAATACTTGTGCCGCGTAAAAAGAAGAAATCAGTCGGCAAGAGCAGAGCTAGAGGGAGGAAGTCCGCTGCACACAAGGATATATTTAGTTGAATTAATAGTTTCCAATAACAATCAATCATGACTCTTTTACATCGGAAATCATCAGAATGCACCCTGGCAGAACTTGACTTATTTTCAGCACCCATGACACAGCTATCTATCGAAGATAAGGTCTACACCGAAATATTACCGGTGTCAGCGATTACAGATACCGGCCCGATCGAGTTTTTTATTCCTGGAGATGGAGAGAAATACTTGGATTTGAACGATACTTTGCTGCACGTCCGTCTAAAGATCACCAACGCAGATGGAAGCAACCTGGCAAACGATGCAGCCGTCGGGCTGATAAATTACCCACTGAATACAATGTTTAGTCAATGCGACGTTATTCTGGGAGACAGGTTAATTTCACAGAGTAGCGCGACTCACCCATACAGAGCAATGATTGAAACTTTGCTCAACTATTCGGAAGACACATTAAAGAGCCAATTTAGCGCAGGCCTCTTTTACAAAGATACGGCGGGGGCTATTGACTCCATTGTCATGGTCGATGGCCCAAATTCGGGGATGAACAAGAGAGCCGCTTTCACCGCTAATTCCAGAGAGTTACACCTGATGGGACCGCTTCATGCAGATATTTTCTTCTGCGAAAGACTCCTCTTGAATTCTGTCGACATGAGGGTTAAACTAACCAGAGCCAGTGACGCTTTCTCTCTCATGGGACCGCGTGATTCAACCTTCTGACTGAAAATTCTGGGGGCATCGCTTTTTGTGAAAAAAGTTTCAGTCTTCCCAGCTATCCGATTAGGGCACGCATCAGCATTAATGAGAGGAAATGCCCTCTATCCTCTTTCGCGCGTGAATGTGAAAACGTATTCTATCCCTGAAAATTCCAGGATGTGTACACAGGAGAATCTGTTTTTAGGAACCATGCCTAAATATGTAGTTTTAGGTATGGTAAACCACGAGGCGTTCACCGGAAGGAGAAGCATGTCCCCTTTCAACTTTAAGCATATGGATGTGGAATATTTAGCTCTCTGCAAAGACGGCAGACAGGTCCCAGCCAAAGCGTTTCAACCTCATTTCAATGAGGGCATTTCAGTGAGGGAATATTACAACATGTTCACGGCTACAGGTCGTCATTTAAAAGACCTTCCTTTAAGCATCGCTCGTGAGGAATTTAGCGAGGGTTATTCCCTGTTTGTCTTTAATCTCAATCCGAGCGAAGACGCTGATGCTCTGTCACCGGTGTGTAATGGGAATTTGAGACTGGAAATGAGATTCAGAGTTCCGCTGCCTCACACTACCACCCTGATTGTGTACGCATGTTACGACTCAATTTTGGAAATCGACTCAAAAAGGCAGGTCCTGGTGGATTTTTATTAACATGAATAACCACGAACTGGAGAGCCTGATGCATCACCTGCTGGGGGACTTATTTTGTGGTGTTTGGGCATGTGATCAGCTCCCGCTACTCAGACATACTTACAGAGGACCGGCCTATTTTATCGTCAACACTCATCCGTCACACATGCCTGGAGAACACTGGCTGGCTTTGACCTTGGAAGAAAATGATGAAGCCACCTTTTTCGACTCTTACGGATTTCCTCCGGATTTTGAATTTTATCCCCAAAGCATAGTATCATTTTTGAAAAACAGATTGTCGAAAATATTGTACCATAATCGTCAACTTCAAGACACTCTATCCACCGTATGCGGTCACCATTGTGTTTATTATCTTTGTCATAAAGCCTGTGGGTTATCGATGCACGATATATTGGCTACTCATGAGGATGATGTTTATAAAAATGATGTGAGGGTATTTGATTTTGTGAAAAAATATCAGCGATGTATCAAAAAGAGGACCTCGTTTAATCATGGAACCTGTTCTTTACAAATGTTTAAAGATTGTTACAAACTGTAACTTGTCTAAAATAAAAACACTGTATGCATCAATAATTTGAAGCAATAAAAGTATCTTTATTACAAAATTTTATTTCACGAGTTTTCATTTCATACAGACTTTTAGGGTGAAAATGTCAACCATGCAGGGGTTTTCTTGACTCTTGCTTCGAGCAGGTCCTTTCTCAGGGGTGGGATCCATAAAGACTATTCCTGAGAATTTAGGGGACAGTCCGATTTTTCCTTTTCGTTTCATGACAGGTTTATCAACGTTCTTCTCCGATACAGCTGTTTCAGTCAAACGTATGTATTGGTCGCGGGCTTGCGGGTTACTGACTGATGACACGGGGATGTTTAGCTCCTTCAAGGCAGCCAAGAACGAGGTCCAGCCTACAGGTTCCGGTGTCTGTGTTTTCCTCTTGAACGGGAGCTGAAGATTTTTAAGCAAATCGACCAGATATGAGCCCCCCATCACACGATCCTGATAAACAAATTCACCCTTGGACGTCCAACTACCACCACTTTCGGATAACTTTTTCAATATGTATTTTGCGTTTTTGCGATCTCTGTTAGGTAGAGCTTTTAGAATTTCGTCAGCGGTTTCGTCCAATTCAACAGGAGAGGGTGTAAACCCTGTAGAGTCAACCCCATTATTTTCAGGCATCGGGTTACGTTGCAAAGTTAAAGTCATTTGTGGTTCCTCCAGCTGACCTTGTTTCATTAGAGTCAGATATCTCTGCAGCAGAGCGTTATACCTTTTAATTTTTTCATAAGAACTCAGTCCCGGTTCATTCAATATCTCCCTCATTTTAGAATCCAAATCCTCTTCAGCCGCCTCTCTGATAGAAGGTTCTGACGGGGTGAAACGTTTGAAGTGATGTGGAGAAACGAAGTACATCTTTTGTGCCGTCCTAAGAGACATTTTCTCATCTCCTGATGAGACCCCCCACCACCTCTCCGATTAAAGGGGCCACAACACTCAGCAGGGGGAGAATAAACCCACCCGTTTGATTTTTCAGAGCTAACTGTTTGCGTTTTAAACCCGTTTTTTTATCAGCCAGCAGTCTGATAATCTTTTTCTGCTTTTCCAGTTTTTTATGTTGAGGAGGAGATATTTTAACGTTACCTTTTAAGATATTCAGAGCTATTTCACACAAGGCTTTAAGAAAATCCAGTGAGCAGTGAGCGAGAATGTCTTTCCGTTTCTGAGGGGTAGCGTGATACAGAGCTCTGAATAGAGGTGCGTTCCTTTTTATGCGCGTCGACATGATGAATTAATTTAACTTGGGTAAATACACAGCGGGCCACTGACCAGGGAGCATTCCTGTTCTCAGTCTGAAACGATCTGGGCAAGTGGGAGTCAGATCCACGATTAAATACCCATGGGGTTCTCTGGTGGCGTCTTGAAAACTCTCCATAAAGAACGTTTTCTCTGACGGGAACATCTGACGGGCCAATATATTCAGCTGCAGTTTATCTCTGGGGTTCTTAAACAACACCATATAATTAGTGTTTAAGCTGATGGTACGACTATACTTGCCTTGATGAAACACATTCTGAGTCAACATCATCACGCTCATATTTCTGTGATGTCTGTATTGCGTAAAAATCTTGACCACTTCTGGATGCTCCGAAGCCTGGAAAATTACATCGTCCAATATAACCAAATGATTCTGATCAGGAGGAAACAGATTTTCATCATCAAAAGAATGAGGTAGTCCTTCGATGAATTTAATCCTTTTATTGGTTCTCTGCAATTCAGTGTACATGGGTTGAAGAGATGTGTAAATCCATACAATATTTACAGGTACAACATCCATAACATGGTTACAATTCTGCAAAACACTTTTAACAAAAAAAGATTTTCCACACCCGCTCGGACCCACTATCAGACATGAAAAAGGGGTTTTGAATCTAGGGTCAAATTCAATATCCTGTGTTTCACCAGAGAGCGACATTGTTCTCAGTTAACCTTTTTAGTAACCAAAAGGGAGAGTTGTTCCGTCAGGAAAAAGCCTTCTCTTGTCATACACCACGCGGAACTTTTTCCGAAATGTCACATTTTGAAGCTGGAAGTTTCTTTTATCCCTCCTGATGGTATGCTGTGGAGCTTCTAAAACCTCCCCTGTAGACCCCTGCAGATAGCCTTCTACCAAGTCTTTCACGCTGTCAAAATTCACCCTCTCACTGCATTCCTGAGTTTGAGTGATACCTTTACATCGCATCACAACTTTTTTCTGCTTTCTTGTCTGGTAAGCATAGCTTTTGGGGCCTGTTGAAACAAATTGGTGTATCGAGTCACCTGAAAGTTCATCGGTTAAATCCCCCAAATAATTTCCCAGCTCGAGGGAGGTCTGACCCGGTTTAACCACATAGATCAGGCTGTCTGTGTCAATGTACAAAACGCGTTCTTGAAGTCGTTCGAGACAGGTGAAGAGTTTCAACCGCGCGTGTGCCGTAGTGAATGCTGCGATAAACACATTATTCACCTTGTTGGGGGGAGAGATGCATCGCTTATTGTATTTCCACTGAATCATACACATCTCATCGTTCAGAAAGTGAAAGTAGCTCACAGTATATTTACCTGAAAACAGGAAGTTAAAAAACTCATCGGACTCTTTCACATTGGTAGTTTGGGCCAGGTCGTTTCTCTGTGCAAATTTCCCCCAAAAACTGTTCAAACACAGTTTAGCCACTTGCCTTTTAGCAGGATTGACCTCGATCTTCTCCACATCCAGCTGGATGCCTTGGTTACGTTTGTAGTCTGCCACATATTCTAACCTGCTCTCCTTGTCCGTCGCTTCAGCAGGGAAACCTGAAGCTTCCTGCTTACCCTTGAGAAAAGTGTGGATATACGGTTTAAAGATTGAACTGCTTTGTTTTTCAAAATGCCAAACCTCTGTGATTTTAGCGAGACGATAACCGAGTTCAAGAGCTTTGTTGAATTCGAGGGTTACCCATACCCCCGTCAACGCTCTCTCTTGGTCAGAGTGGCTGCAAGGACCTGTCTGGTAGTTAATTTCGGCGCAAGCACGGCAGAGAGTGAACACAAGTTTACCGGTAGATGTCTTGTACGGCAAAACGGGGAAAAACAGACCGCGGGGTGGAAACACAGTTGCCCTGATGAACCCGAAATAGTTACGTGGATCGTCAAAATCTTTGCAAATGATTTTGGGGTGCCCGAGAGGATAGGGGCAATTTGCGTTAACGTACGGGTACAACGAGGTGAAATCTACATAATGAACCGATTCCTCCTCCCCAGCCATGTACCGGAGTATGAGAGCACAGGTACGACCGCCGTATAAGGCATGTCGCGGGGAAAGAGGCTCCGGTGCGTTGAAACACTGCAGAAACCTTTTGAGACTTGGGTGCGATGTCTTCATCAGAATCCAGTCGTGTTCCCACATGATTTCTAATTGCACACCGTAAGCCGACTGCAATAACCTGGCTCTCTCAGTGGTAGCAGAGTAGATCGCCTCAAAGCAAACGCCCCTGAGAGGACAGGTCTGGTAGGGTGGAAAGCAAGTGGGACAACCGTGGTAAAAACACCCGTTGAACTCAAACACATTTTTCACCCCTTGAACCTCAGCGTATCCATCGACCTGATAGGGACCGACCGTCATTTCACCTTTATTCAGCGCATAATGAATGAAAATGCCGCGTTCCAAAGCCACCCATTCTAACCACTGAATGGACGCGTCTGAAAATGTCTTACACTGCCGCCGGTAATCCACCGGGGAGGGGATCGCGAGAGTGTTAGGAGGGAGGGAATTGGATGTGAAAACTTTCATACAAGCTGAGGCAATGGTGATGGACTTTAAAGGATCCACGTTCGTCTCTTTAAAGAACTCTTCTCTGAATTTCACACAAGCCTTGAAAAGAATCTCCACATCGTTTTGACAATAATAAAGAGCTTCTTTCTGAAAGTCAAAGAGTTGCTTACAAGCCTCGCTGTACCAAGTGGAAAACCATTCCTGTTCAGCGGGATTCATGCGCTCTACCCCATAGAAGCTGGGGGGAGGAAGCGGACCCACGTAGTTTAAAGTCTTCTCAGAGGAGAACAAGTGAGGGAAAAACCCTTTACAGTGATCGGTGAAGCCTAATGCTTTTGGCATTTGACTGAGTTTCATGGTAAGGAATGAAAGACTGTCGATGAATTTCAAGCAATAATCAGGTTCAGTAAAACAGAGGATTTTACTCCCCTGTGTGATGAGGTACGGTTTAATACATAGCTGAACCATTGCACTCAGAATCAAGTAAGAGTCAAACCCACGACTGTTGTGGGCTAAGAAAGTGGAACCTTTATACAGGGGTCTCCTAAAATGGAGCAGAAAATCCCTCACACAGTTCAATCCGTAAGAGTACCAGACATCTCCTGCCAAAGTTTTTGCGTAGACAAGGAATGGAATGTGCTTACCGGTTTGATCAGTAAAAGTTTTAAAATAAAAAAAAACTAGTTTATTGCCGAGCTGACGGTCTGTCAGTGTGGGTTGAATGTAACACTGGTGTTCGTTTAACGTTACATCAGCTCCGCCAGACACTTTCTGATGACAGACCTTGCATTTTATCGAACACTCGTGAGGTTTGCTACCCCCGCCTGCTGCTAGATCATATAGCTTTTTACACAGAGGACAGAATTTAGTGGTTTCGCAGTTACTCACATGCTTCCCGAGGTTAGGTCTCAGTGTGGGTTGTTTGTGCTTATCAAAGCAGAATGAATTACGACAGATCCGGTTACAATCTGTGCATTGTACAGAGTTGTACTATTGGAGAGTACAGTTCAAATCGAGGCAGACTGAACAACGACCCTCACAGTTATGCCTGTTGATGTTTTGGAAACCGCTAAAGCAGTAGCTGCAAATTTGCTTGGCTCCGATGAAACCTTTCAAGCTTTTTATTCCATAATAATGGTTTTTGAACAGAAGCAGAAAAAGAGGGTTTGAATGATCTGAAAAGTCGGTCTCGAATTTACGAAGCAGTGCATCCTTGCTATCTTTATAGAAAACGACAATTTTCCGGTTGACAATCTTTTCAAATTTTTGCACGTCACTGAAAGTGACGGGGGTTTGCTCAGTGAGCCCCGCTGAGCGTTGCCAAAGCATGGCTTGCTGCACGGCGTGGGCATCTGTAAAAGCTGGGTTACAGAGATGGGCAAGACTGATTGAAAAACATAGCTGATCAGAACGATTGGTAACGATATACAAATGTCGACGTTTTTTACGAATCAGTTCACAGTCCAATGTTTTATCAGCTTTACGTTTGACACCTCCATGAGGGTTTCTTACAACCTGAAGGATCAGTTCTAAGTTGTCTGGCAATTCAGCGTTTGACTGCGTTAAACCGTCTAAAAATTCCTGAAATGCATGCAGAATTGAATCCCCTTCACCATTTACCTGAACGATTGTATGATGAGAAAATCCTTCCCCGCTGATTTCTAACTGAATAATATCGGTACGAGAGGCAAGGCGAGCGGCTGACTCTGCAAGCTCGATGAGAATATGATAGATTTGGGTGTAAAATTCAGCGGGGTTGGGGACGTCACCGGGGCGCGTGGTAGTCACGTTGAAATGACGTCTTATTTCTGTAACATTGAAACTATCACGTTGAATGCTGGGTGTAAGAGTATGTTCAGAGCCGTTTACAGCTGACTGTCCATGACTGGTGCAGGGTTGATCTGCTCGATCGGGTGCAATGAGAGATGGCTGTTGAGGCTGGTTGGATGTGGGATTTGGCAAAGCAGTATTGGAAGAACCAGAGGGATTTTGTTCACCGTTTTCTACAAGAGCCCCACCGTGTTGCTGAGACTCAGCATTTGTAGGATTTGGGCTAAATGTTTGAGAGAGAGAAACATTTAATTGATGGATGGCTTGTTCTAACCTGGATGGCGAATGTGGAGGTACATTGAAAGAATCAGACACATTTTGATGCTCATTAACCATTTGTGTGATTTCGTTTAAAACATTTGTAACTTCCTGTTGAAACTCTAACGAATTATTTTGAGGTGAGGATGGTTGAGAGAGAGAATCGTTTATTCGTTCGATGGCTTGTTCTACAGATAGTAACCGTTCAAGATCCCAATATGGACCCGTCTGAATTCTAACGGGGGAATTTGGGGTTAGATTGAAAAATTCGGTTGCAGGCTGCACAGGGAGATTACGGAGTTCATTCACAGCTTGAACAATTTGATACAAAGCATCTCTCATTTGCTGACTATCCATGTTTACAGAGGTCACAATTTAAAAGGTTAACTCTACTGTAGTGTCGAGGCCTTGGAGATTTCTTTCAGGAGAAACGTGCAGGTTTTCAGAAGCTCCTCAGATTTCAAGCAGTAGTAGGTAGCCTCGTGATCGTAGAACGGGATTTGTTGAATGATGGAGTCCGATTCTGCAATAGAAGAGAACAACTATAATTAGGATAGAATAAAAGATTAATTTATTATATTACAAGATAATTCTAGAAAAAAAGGTGGTTTAATATGTCATGTTTTGTCACGGTGAACCCGGACTCAGACCACACACACGGAGCTCAGTATAAGAATGTTTATTGCAAGGATGACAGGAGGAACTGAACTGCTGGAGGTTGCTGGGATGCTGCAGTTGCTGCGCCGTAGAAACGGGTACCCCCAGAGCAGGCTGAGAACCCTGGCACAGGGGAGACAGGATTAGTCCAACAGAGGAATATGGACTTACTTGATGCTGGAGGGAGCGGGCAGATACGGAGGACTCGGGAGCTCCGCCAAACGAGGAACAGAATCTTTGGCAGACGAAGAACAGAAGGTTGACATCCAGGAAGACGTGGGAAAAATCTCTTTCTGAACATCAGGTGAACGAAGGACGAGTGAAGTCGAACCAGCCAGGAACTGAAGGTAGAGTGAGGCTTAAATAGAGAAACTAACAGGTGAAGTGGATTCTGTCTGATTGCAGACCTAATGGGTGTAACTGATTACTGGAGGGTAAGCAACGTGAGAGGAACTGAACTCAAACAAGAAACAAAACCAAAACTCAACCCTGACATCACCCCCCCCTAAAGGCCGGTCACCGGACGGCCAAAAAACAAAAACGACCCAAACAGGGTGGGCGGAGGGAGGCTCAGGATGGGGGGCTAGAATCAAAATACAAGCTACCCAACCATCAAAACACAAACTAATCCAACCTGGGTGGGTGGAGGGCGGCTCAGGATGGGGGGCTAGGGTCAAACAAAACCCTACCCAACCAGGGCGAACAAAGGGAGAGATCACCGGGGATCTTTGGAAGCTAGGGAAGGCTAGGAAGACTAGAAGGCGTTAGAGAACGCTAACAAATTAAAAAGAGTGTCCAATAAACGCTAGCAGATGAGCAGAGAGTGTAGGCAAAGGCCTAGGACTAAACAGGTGTATTTAACACACCAGGGACTAGAGGGCGTCTTAACACGCCAAGGAACTGAGAAAAACTCAAAACGCCAGGGAAAAAGGTGGAACTAGGAGGCCTCTGGAGAACTAGAACCAACAGGGTATCTAGGGATGCCCAGAACAAAACCGAAACCACAAGGAACTAGAATGGAAACCAAGGAACCAGATAAGACTAGGGAACGCAGAAACCTGTAGAACTTAGGGGGCTAAATCACAAGATTACAACTGGAGAACTAAGACAACAAAAAACTAAGGCGGAGACTAGAGAACATTGAAACCAAAAAGCTCTAGAAAATAACTAGAGAACACCGGGAACCACTCAGGAACTGGTTTCACACCAATATAGCTCGGGAGCTGGTGAACACGAGAACAACTCAGGAACTAGGAGGCAACTCGAAAACTAGGGAGCTCCAAGATAACTAGAACACACAAAGTTAAACTGACTTAAACAACTGAGCGCTGGGACCTCTGAGAGCGCAGGCGTCCTTTAAAGCGCAGGCGTCCTTTAAAGCGCAGGCGTCCTTTAAAGCGCAGGCGTCCTTTTCCAGCTAACCGACCAGATGGAGTTGGTGGTGGACGGCCAGGACGTGGCAGGAGGCGAAGCAGCATCGCCTGATTGAAGCCTCGAGGAGGGCGGCCCCGACGAGGCAGAGTCTGGAGCGAGTGTCGTGGAGGGCGACCCCGACGGCGAAGTGGCAAGGTCTCAGGTGGCCGGCACAGGAGCTTCATCTGGGTCTTTCTGATGAGAAACTCCAGCGCAGGACCCTCGAAGAACCCTGAAGCTGAGACGAGAGGTGGGTCCCCCTGGCTATTGAGTCCAGGAGACGTCTGGCTGCAGCTGTCAGGAGGCGGGTCCTCCTCGACCCCCTCGCGGGACTTGGAAACTTGGGGAGGCGGGTCCTCCTCGACCCCCTCGCGGGACTTGGAAACTTGGGGAGGCGGGTCCTCCTCGACCCCCTCGCTGGACTTGGAAACTTGGGGAGGCGGGTCCTCCTCGACCCCCTCGCTGGACTTGGAAACTTGGGGAGGCGGGTCCTCCTCGACCCCCTCGCTGGACTTGGAAACTTGGGGAGGCGGGTCCTCCTCGACCCCCTCGCTGGACTTGGAAACTTGGGGAGGCGGGTCCTCCTCGACCCCCTCGCTGGACTTGGAAACTTGGGGAGGCGGGTCCTCCTCGACCCCCTCGCTGGACTTGGAAACTTGGGGAGGCGGGTCCTCCTCGACCCCCTCGCTGGACTTGGAAACTTGGGGAGGCGGGTCCTCCTCGACCCCCTCGCTGGACTTGGAAACTTGGGGAGGCGGGTCCTCCTCGACCACCCTCGCTGGACTTGGAAACTTGGGGAGGCGGGTCCTCCTCGACCCCCTCGCTGGACTTGGGGACGTCAGCAAAGGCCGGCGGCGGCGGGACGTCAGCAAAGGCCGGCGGCGGCGGGACGTCAGCAAAGGCCGGCGGCGGCGGGACGTCAGCAAAGGCCGGCGGCGCTGAGATGTACGCACCCACGCAGACCTTGGCCGTGGCGTGCGCAGCAGGAGCAGAAGTCTCTGGTCCGGCCGGTAATGGTAGGGGCGAACCCATGCAGACTTTGGCTGTAGCGTGCGCAGCAGAAACCTTTGCAGCAGCCGGTGAAGGGACATGCGCACCCACGCAGACCTTGGGCGTGGCGTGCTTAGCAGAGGCAGGAGCCTCTGATCCAGCCGGTGTTGGTACGAGCGCACCCACGCAAACTTTGGCCGTGGCGTGCTTAGCAGAGGCAGGGGCATCTGATCCAGTCGGTAAGGGTACGGGCGCACCCATGCAGACTTTGGCTGTGGCGTGCGCGGCAGAACCCTTTGGAGCAGCCGGTGAAGGGACGTGCGCACCCACGCAGACCTTGGCCGTGGCGTGCGCAGCAGAAGCAGGAGCCTCTGGTCTGGCTGGTAAGGGTACGGGCGCACCCACGCAGACTTTGGCTGTGGTGTGCGCGGCAGAACCCTTTAAGGCAGCCGATGAAGGTCTGTGCGCACCCACGCAGACCTTGGCCGTGGCGTGCGCAGCAGGAACCTTAGAGACAGGCTCTTTAATGTGCACCACACCCACGCAGGCTTGGGCCGTAACGTGCGGTGCACCAACCCCTGCAGGGACAGACCAGCTGGGGAACAAGTCGTCCCTCTCCCCATAGAAGAAGTCCCATAACTGAGACTCCTCTATGTGTGGCACTCTGGTTTGTGGTGGCTCCTTGATGCGGTGAGGGATTAATGGTGGAAGAACATCCCATCCATCAATTTCACCATAGCTAGTCGGGGGCCGCTGCAGGGGCCTGGGCACCATCCTGGGATCCTTGTGGTGCGCCCCTGCTTTCCCCGCGGACTGGTGGACGTGAGGCTGCTGCTTGTCGGGAGGAGGAGGTGCGGTCGAGCGCCTTGGAGCCGGTGTGGAGGTTGTTGGGCGGAGATGGACGGAAGCCAAGAGCCGCGGAGTAGGCGGTGGTGATTGACCCTCACGGGAGGAATGTGGGGCGTCAACCAGGTACGACGCTGCGTTTCTTCGGCGTCCTCCACGCCTGTTCCGTGCCGGTGGCTGACCCTGGCGAGGTGAATGCGGGGCGTCAGGCCAGATTGGCACGGTCTCCCTCTGACTCCAGAGCCGGTTACACCGCTCAATAATCTCCAGTCCCGTTAGCTGGCCGGCTCCTGCACGACCGCTCCGTGTGGGTCTCGGGTTCACCTTTTGGCTGGTTCGAGCTGTCATGTTTTGTCACGGTGAACCCGGACTCAGACCACACACACGGAGCTCAGTATAAGAATGTTTATTGCAAGGATGACAGGAGGAACTGAACTGCTGGAGGTTGCTGGGATGCTGTGGTTGCTGCGCCGTAGAAACGGGTACCCCCAGAGCAGGCTGAGAACCCTGGCACAGGGGAGACAGGATTAGTCCAACAGAGGAATATGGACTTACTTGATGCTGGAGGGAGCGGGCAGATACGGAGGACTCGGGAGCTCCGCCAAACGAGGAACAGAATCTTTGGCAGACGAAGAACAGAAGGTTGACATCCAGGAAGACGTGGGAAAAATCTCTTTCTGAACATCAGGTGAACGAAGGACGAGTGAAGTCGAACCAGCCAGGAACTGAAGGTAGAGTGAGGCTTAAATAGAGAAACTAACAGGTGAAGTGGATTCTGTCTGATTGCAGACCTAATGGGTGTAACTGATTACTGGAGGGTAAGCAACGTGAGAGGAACTGAACTCAAACAAGAAACAAAACCAAAACTCAACCCTGACATAATATATATATATATATATATATATATATATATATATATATATATATATATATATATATAAGAAGAGGTGAAAATATAATGATATCATAATTGTACTTATAGATATTTATTGTATAGTATGAACAGGAATTTATTATACGTAACCTAATTGTAGAAGAAATTGTTTCATACATAGAAATAGGTAAATGCATTGATTCATTATGATATAATGAAGAAAAGAAGGACGCATAGGTTTTATTCACTTTATTATGCGGTACCCTAATTGTAGAAAAATAGTAAATTCATATGTGGAAGGAAAAAAAAAAACACTGATTCATTACAATATAATAAACTAGTTGTAAATACCGACATTTAGTAAAGAGGGACACAGGGATTTATTCATATTATTTATTGTATGGTATAGAAATTAGTTGAAATTAAGATTTACCCGCAACAAGTCTTCGAAGCGTAACCACTTTCTTGACGAGAATCGGAATTACTTGGTGGAATTTCTCAAGAGTAGAACATAGTTCAATGAGGTTGGGTCTTCTCTGGATTGCATCAAGGGCTGCAAAAAAAGTATAATTATATTAAATAAGTAAATAAACAAAATTAAATATATTAATATATATATATTTTAATTTATATATAAGAAGGCTAATTATACAGCATATAGGTGAAAAATGGTGAGAGGGTGCAAGGAGCAGAGGTCTGATTCAAACACACACACACACATGAGGAACATCCAACATGTCCTCACTTTGTAGAATGTACTCAGTAAGATAGCAGAACAAACACACACACACACACACACACACACACACATACAGTAAGTTTGAACCGTACAGAAAACTACTTTAATCATTTAATTTAAGACTATAACAAAATAAATGAAGAAAAATAAATGAAGAGAAAAAATAAAATGTTTGATGGAGGTGTGCTTGTCACGTGTAACTCAGTGTTGTCTCCTGCAGCAGCAACAGCTGGGGGATCTCTTCCTGCAGACGGGAAACATTGCTTTTAAGCGGAGCGCGTTACACGCATACATTGGTTACAGCAGAAATAAATACATAAGAAGGAAAAACCAATAGATTTAGGTTTACCAGGGTTTGGAACCCACGCTTGCTATGCACAAAACTACGGTTTTTCAGAGTTATAAAGAATAGTAAACTTACGAGGTGTTGCTGGATTTGCTGATGGAGTCGTTCGGATGAGAGTGTTTTGCAGGGAGGTTTGTACAGCAGCCGTGGCCGGCTGGCGAGGTTTCAGGGCTGCCGGCAGAATCCCGGGTGCCGATGTCTGAGAGAAGAGAGGTCGGCGAACCGGTAAAGGGGTAACCAGATCTATGACTTGTACCGGTTCTCGTTTAGGGCTGGACTCTTGGCTGGTTTCGCTTCTGGGCCGACTTCGACGCAGCTTGTTTACACGTTGAATTCCCCCCGCTGCAGTGTCAGAGCGAACTGCAGGCTGGCGAGTGTTGAGCTGTTGGTAAGGGTTTTGATATGAGTTTTGGGTGAGTCCATCTAAAAAGTCTAAAAGGAAAAAAAGAAAAAAAAAAGAAACATGTTTAGAATGATGTATTAGGATTTTATCGCGGATATATTTAGAAAATGAAAGTAAATATCACCTAAATCCGTCTGTGTCAACACAATGTCATCGAGGTCGCGGCCTGCGAGGTCTGAAAAATAATAAAAAATATATTATGATATTGTCACGGAGGGATTCCCCTACGCTGTGTGTTCAGCGTCCTAAACAGACCCGGTTGGAAGAACTAAGACATATAATCGTTACATTATATTAATTTAAAGAGCGGACTTACCAGCGAAACGCGTGCCGTGCTGTAGCGTCTGCGTGGACCCTGTGCTGTGGCCATCGGCGTGAATCTGAGCGTTAGTTACGACCCGTGCTGCTTCTGACATGATGAGCTTTCATCCCGTGAATGCATTGCACAGGATGGGGCATTTTTATACAGGTCTCTGAGAGGTTGCGTTTACCAAGAGTGTTGAGTTTTAGTGACATAATCTGAAACTGTTGTTACGTGTATCACTGAGCTGCGTCTGTTCAGCTAGATAACTGATTTGTTTCCTGCTTCTGCTTATTACCTATGTCTAAAAAAGGTGTTGTGCGCTGGCCAGCGGCCGAGCTGCAGTCACTGCGAAATAACTGATTTGCATCTTCCAAAGCCCACACGCGTGCTCTTTTGACGAAGCTCTTCCCCCTAACAGATCTCCTGAGTTCGTGATCCAACAGACACCGCTGTAAATGCATTTAGTTTGGAGGGAGGACTAAAGACGAATAGGTTTTCTTAAAGGCTCCTCTGGATTATTTCTGCGCAAACGGTGCGGGAGGTTTTGCTACGTATGATAGGAATTCAGCAAAGATTACGTAAGTCTGACTGCTATGCTGCTGCTGAGCGTCAAAAATGAGCGTATATAAGATAAATTAAATACTTGAAATGTGAATAAATGAATTAAAATAATTGGATGTATATAAATGAATTAAATAATTGGATGTGAATAAAGGAATTAAATAATCAATATAGTAAAATTAATGGTTTATATTAATAATGTCATATAGGCGGGACTTCCGGCGGGGGGACCGGAAATGGAGGCGGGACATCCGGCAAGTTGATGGATTATTTATCCGTCAACTCGATTAATTAAACTTTGACATAAATTTGATATCAATTAATATAAATTTTATATCGATTAATATAAATTTGATATCATTTAATATAAATTTTATATCATTTAATATAAATTTTATATCGATTAATTATTGCTTAAGATAAGAATAAATCTTTATATCGTTTAATATAAATTTTATATCATTTAATATAAACTTTATATCGTTTAATATAAATTTGATATCGTTTAATATAAACTTTATATCGATTAATTATTGGGTCAATTAAAAAATAAACCCCGCCCCTTTTTAATCGCCCCGCCCCTTTTTAATCCATCAAAATCGGATAAAAATTTGACATAAGGTGTCTCCTATGTCTCTCTACCATAGCAACCTTATCTCGGTCGGCGGCCATTTTGGGGCGTGTTGCATGATGGGAGTTGGTGGCCATTTTGACCACCTTGCATCCTGGGAAATGCAGTCCGTCATGTCCCGAACTAATGCAAGTTTGTCACGTCCTGACATGGCACAACAACAGAAAACCATGCAGGGTACAGCCCGGCCTGCAGCACAGTAACATTGCAGAGGTCGCTGTCACGTACTGATTGATGTCAGCAATACCTGTTGGCTGGAAATCCTCTTAAGCTACATGGGGTGAACCCTGAACTAAGGAGGGAGTTTTGTGGTGAATGGAAGTTTCCTTCAGTTTTCATTTATTTCCAAACACATCTAGACCCAGCACCATTGGTTAAAACATTTAGGTCAACATGTGGAGAGGTGTTAGCCTGTATAAGTTTTGACCCTGTCTAGAGCGGCAAAAAAGAAAACAATAAATTCACGGCTTTTCACCAAATTGTTTGTTTCAATTTTTTTTCTTCCAAAATTCACTTCCACGATCAGTGTATGTAAACTTCTGACTGGAAAAATACCAGGATATGTTGTCCCAGTATAGGTGAAACCAAAGTGCACCAACTATTTTTAAAAATATGCAAGCGGTTTTGATTGACTAATTAACTTTTCTACTCCTATTTTGCAAAGTCAACAGTTACACCCTTTTGGGTCCTTTTTATTTTTTGCATTATTTGTTGTTATTTCAACTTTATGTTCTCTCTGTTTTGTTTTTTCTCTTCATAGTAGGTACATCTACCCTGGCATTCTGTTTAGCTGTGACGCCATTACCCTCTTTAACGTAGAAACCATTTGTGGATCAGTGTTTCTGTTGTTTTTGTGTCTCTGCTTCTGCCAGATTGATAGTGTTAGTAAAATTGTATTTTATGTAGATATATGGAAAAATATCAAATTTAAACTTGAAAACCTGAGTGTTTTTTTTCTTTTACTTTCTAAAGTTGTATTATGTGTCCACTATGTAAAAGAACAGTCCAAAATTAGCATTAAGAACCCAACATACAATACGAGTGTGGATAGTAACTATATTTGACACCATAAGACGTCAAATAGGTCAGGGGTGTGTGTGTGTGTGTGTGTGTGTGTGTGTGTGTGACTTTATGGCATATATGCTATAAAAACACACCAGGTATTACTCCTTTGGGGTAATCTTGCAGAAAAATATTTTATTGTTAGTTTTTGAATCTGTGTTGGGTAAACAGGATGGATAGTATGAAGTTTATGAGGTGTCTAATTTCAGTGGTTAAAAAACCGTCTGATTTGTTTACGAGCAACGTTTACGAATGTCAACCAAATTATTTATTTTATAGCATTAATTGTTTGCATTTGGAGGACCTAGTTGCAAGAGACCGCGTGCTAAAATTATAAAGCAGGGGTCACGGATTAGCGGACCACGGTCCGGATCCGGACCCAGCTGCTACCTAATCCGGACCCAACCTCATTTAAAACATTTATATATTACTGCATGTTGTCCAACGACAGTGTCTAACTCAGGGGTTAAAGTTCTCCGTCGCGGCGACGGATTTCCGTCATTTGGAAATTGAGCGCAAAAAGTCCTGTTTAGACTTTTTATTCAAGGTTATAATCTGAAGCTGCTCTCAACCAATCAAACCTGGCAGAGCCGGGACATTAGCCAATCGGAATGAGAGCAGGGCGGGTCTTTCCAAAGCGGACATGGCCAGTCTGTGGTTTATCGGTGTACATCATTTTAACCTTTGGGAGAGCATTTTAAACTGGCCACGGTATGAATGAAAGTAGCGGTGGTCAAAGGTTTCTATGGATTTATGCAAACCAGCAGGTCAGAAAGTTCAGCAGCTGACAACAACTTTCCTCGGTAAGCGTCAATCTGCTCCGGCTGTTAATTAATGAATTATTTCCACCTGTGGCCTGTCAGCGTTTATTCCCTCGCTGATAAACGCGGCGACCAACCAGGAATCTCCTTGTGATTCGCTTTTATGTTTTATTTAAACACAAAGAAGAGTAATGCGCTAAGGGTCAGGCTAATTTAGCATGACCCTTGAAGAACAAGAGTCGGACTGTGAAACAATGTGCCTCATTTGACTGGGTTCGATTCGGGAAAAGTAAAAAAAAAACAAAAAAAACCTGCGCTGTTCTGAAACAAAGAAGGCAGAGCTGTATCTGCTGTCGGTATGCAGCAGTGATCACCTGATGAACAGCTGCGCTCCAGGACACTAAATAAAATGACAAGGATTTTGATGCTTACAGATGGTTAAGAAAACTACATCAAAAAGATAAAACAAATAAACTGCAGCTACAACATGGACTGGAGAACGGGTTCTACCTGGGTGAGGCCAGAGAAAGGCGATTCTCAGAGAGTTTTTTTATGAAGTTAAAGTGGAGCGCGGACACAGGGTTCATCCTGGACAGGTCTCCAGTGACTGGGCTAAAATATAACCATTTTATTAAACTTCAAAAAAGTTAAATCATGCCTTTTTATAAACTGTAATGATTAATTGGTGAACAATTACGGGCAAAGCAGAGACTGAATTATTGTCATGTGCAATCTGTGTCAAATTAAAATGTATTATGTCATGATAGTGTTGGTGATGTGTCCTGCATTTCCAAGGCTGTGTTTGCCTTGTATGATCATAAAATTGGTTTATATTGAATGTGACAGGGAGCCAGTGGAGTTGATGTACAGGTGTGAAGTAGATGATGTAATGATGCAAGCTGCTTGAGGGTTTCTGGAGGACAGAGAGGAAAGGGAGCTGGGATTGTAAAGTGGACTGTGGACCAGTTTGTCAACAGTGTGAAGGAAGAACTTGATGCTGCAGAGATGAAAGTAACCCAGATGATGATGTGGATGTGGAAAGTGATGGAGAGGCTGTCCAGGATGACGCAAAGGGTCTAAAGCTGAAAGGTGGCAGAGATACAGGAATTTTCAATGGATATTTTAAAAGTATCAGATTTAGTTGACTTTGCACTCTAAGCAAGTGAGCCAACTAATGCGGCATGATGTCCACGGCCCGGGAATATATGGTGTAAAATCCTTGCAGGGCAGCCTAAAGCTCACTTCTATCATTAAGCCATAAAAAAGAAATTAAAAAAAGTTCAGGTGTTTTATAAAAGATGTGAAAGTCAAGAAATTGTCTATATACCAAACTGTGAAAGATTGTGGTCATCTATTTCAAAAAGCACTTTGGATTTTAAAATAGAAAAACGTTCTATTTTTATGTTATTTTTTTGTTTAAAAAGTCAATGTATAAGGTGGATGCATAAACATTTTATTTCAGTGTTAAATACTGTTTAAAGTAACGGATTGTAATAAAAAATGTGTCCGGACCTTTACTGGTTGTTGATTTTCTTTATTCGGACCCCGCTGATTTTTAATTAGTGACCCCTGTTATAAAGGATTGTTCATTTGAAACTGAGATCAGAATTGAGTGAAATAATGAAAGGAATATCTGGTATAGTGAGATTTTACAACAGTGACTTACAACAAAACTATTTTACGATTTTTTTATCATATAGCTTTTACTTTACGTGAAAATTTACATAAAACATAATCAATACATTATAAAATCTGCAATTAAATTACTCAAAGAACTTTTTAAACTACACTTAAATCATTTATATATAGTCCCATCATTTAATGTTTTAAATATTTTGTTTATCCACAGTAAAGTCTGTTCACTGTGTGAACTTTAATTGATGTTTAATTAAGTTAGGTGTGTTAGAAAACCAGAGAGCAAAAGTTCTAACATCAAGTCAGAACCTGACAGTGCACTGGAAAGTTTTCACACCCCATCCACATGTTGGTTGGTGAGAGACAGCAGGCTCAATTTGTGGCAGCGGCATCTGACACCGGCACTTCCTGTGGCATGCTGTGATTTGTGGCAGCGGCATCTGACACCAGCACTTCCTGTGGCACTTTCTATGGCATGCTGTGTGGCATGCTGTGTGGCATGCTGTGGCACTTTCTGTGGCATGCTGTGGCATGCTGTGTGGCATGCTGTGGCATGCTGTGGCATGTTGTGGCGCTTTCACTGGCATGCATCGTCGCTTTCACTGGCATGCTCTTGCCAAGAAGGTGTGACGGCTCTTTGTGAACTGCTGTTTCTGTTTTTAGGCAAACTGTTTGTTACAGACGCCTGTTACACTATAGCTACTTGTAAATAATCATATTTTTATTGCATTATTTCCAATAAAAGCTGAACCTCCACCAAGTCCTGGCACTTCTTGTGACACCTCCACCAACTACTGGCTCTTCTTGTGGCAGCGGGAGTGGCAATTGTGGTGGTGGCTGCAGGACTTTCACTGGCATGCACTTGGCAACAGGAATGCAGCAACAGCCGTGACATCTTCTTGGTTTGTGTGGGCAAATGATTTGTTAGCTACCTGTTACTCTATAACTACTTCCAAATAATCATGTTTTATTCATATTATTTCCAATAAAACCTTGTTTAATTACCGCCAGCTTTGTGGCAGCTGCAGTGGCACACATCCGCCACAAGGTGTCACTAAGCCGGCATGCCACCTGCCGCCCTTCTGCGAAAATGCTTAGATTTTCGGGTTATTTAATACCTATTATATATTTACATTCAATTATTCATGTGTTAAATTCACATAATTTAACAAACATTTTCAAGCAATTTAATACAAAAGTTATAAGGTTACTACTGTATGTGTGGTTTAACTCGTGATTAGAGAAACAAATTGATAGGGTTATTAAAGATAACCCCTTTTATCCTAGAACGAAAACCACACAACACAAGTTTTAGACATTTTCTATAGAAAAGGACAGATGAACCCAAACGGAGAACTGCACTCCCTGGAAAGTTTAGGATCGTCTGCGCCGAGTCATCTCTGTCCTTCTGTCTTTATTATCACACATCAAAGAGGGGGTCAGGAGGGTTGGGTCAGGAGGTTTCAGGAATTTACAGCATGGGGGTTAAAAACGGTCAGGAGGTTAAAAAAGCAAAGAAGGAACCATTTGTTATTCCTGCCTAGGGGTAAATACAACAAAACCTTCCTGAAAGCAAATTCTTAAAACAAACCAAATACCTGTAACTTGATAGAAATAAAATGATTACATTCACATTTTCCTAACATGTCCCCCCTTTTAATCATTTTTATTGAAAGCTTAACTTAACCTACTTCAAGTATTCTTTTCTTGCGTTCTGCATTTTCAATGAGACTGTCATTTTGTTAAGCATTTAACAAGGGAAAAGTTAAACTACGGGGTCTACTTCTTCAAGAGGGATTTGTGAAAGCATTTGATATTGAAACATTACATTTCCTATAGTTTTAGCAATCATAGACTTTAGACATGGAATTACACAAGCAGTAAAAACACAAAAAATAATAAGAACAATAGTAATGGGTGTCATTATTTTCAGTAAAAAGTGCCACCATGGTCCTGAAAAGAACCAGGAGAGGAAGTCCATACATAGAGGAACAGCAT
This sequence comes from Fundulus diaphanus, assembly GCA_037039145.1. Lineage (NCBI taxonomy): Eukaryota > Metazoa > Chordata > Actinopteri > Cyprinodontiformes > Fundulidae > Fundulus > Fundulus diaphanus. Next base: position 690,661 of record CM073139.1, on the reverse strand, counting down.
CCTGGGACATTGCTTGTTGCAGATTCTTCAAAGCAGACATAGCTTCAGTAATATGAGTTTCATTTGCATCAGAAATATATGTACAGCAGGAAATTCCAATCATTACACATACACCACCTTGGCTAGCAGTTAACATGTCCAAAACCATTCTGTTTTGCAGTACCATTAAACGCATTTCACTTAATTGTTTGTTTTGTCCTTTGTTGATGTCCATCGCCATGTTCACTAGGGTCTTCATTCTATAGTCCAGTGTCTCAATCATCAGCATAGATTTACCAACTCCAAACCACGGGAAAAGTGAAAGTACTATTTTATTCGCTGTGCTCCAGTGCTTATGTTCAGAGGGAACGTTGGAACCCCATATGGGATCATGGGGTTGGAAACCTGAGCTGGAGCTGAGTTCTCTTTTCATCCTATCAGAGGAATGATGGTCCTTCACAGCTTGAGCTGAGATGATAACAGTGTGGTCAGAAACAAACACAGGTGCACATGTACCTGACCAGCTGAGGGGCAGTGATGGGTAAATGCTGTCTCCTCCACACAGGAACCAGCCACCCTCTGTAGGAAAGTTACCTTGTGGTTTCCAAGTAGAACAGCTGGTGTACTTTCCATTAGGGAGGATGCCGCAGACAAAGTCAGAGTAAAGGTCAGTGATGGTACTCTGGCATCCTGCTGCATGTCCTACCTTCACCGTATCGTTCCCTCCAGGTGAGCGAATACACACTGGATGTTTCATTCCTTTAGACATAACAGCCTTCATCTTGGTGGGATAGCCTGTGACATTAGTTTCCCATAGGTTGTCATCGTAGTGGTTTGGGATATTACCCAGCCAAATCTTCATGGCAGTGGAGTGGATGAACCTCTTTCCTCTCACTCCTTGGATCTGGACTCAAACAAATAATGCACGCAACAGCCACAACGCAAAGGAAGCCCCATCTCCATGGGAACTCCATTTTTGCTAGGTTAGCAGAGATGTTAATGTTACCCAGGACTCTAAAGAACAGGGATCAGTTGATTTCTTCACCGACGTTGAGACGAGTGGCCCTAAAAAACCAAACCCCTTTGAAGTCGGACTTCCTCACTGTTCCAACCTTTAGGTACTTAACACTCTCTGTAACTTACAGTGGCTGAGGTGAATCCAGGATGGTCTCTCAGCTATCTTCACAGCTGTTGGCGTGGTCAGGAGCACTTGGAATGGTCCTTCCCACCTTGGGCTCGCCCAGTTTTTCCTCCTGATAACTTTGACGAACACCCAGTCTCCTGGTCTCACTGCTTGTGGATCCTGTGGAGACAAAGGTTCTCCTGGCAGTGAATTTGCATTGGACACTTCTTTAGACTGCAACATTTCTCTCATATAGTCTGCTAGAGTCTTGTCTTCCTCATCAGGTGGCGTCTGTATTGTGAACAGTGGTAATTTATATGGTCTGCCATATATTATTTCAAATGGAGTCAAACCACTGCTCGTTGGAGTTATTCTCATGTACAGTTTTACTAGGTCCAGACACTCTGGCCATGGTCTCTTTGTTTCTTCCATGCACTTTTTAAGTCTGGATTTAACTGTCCCATTTGTCCTTTTCACAAGTCGTGCACTTTGTGGACGATAAGCAAAGTGATTCTTTAAGGTTATCTGTAACCTGCTTGCCATTTGCTGAATCACCTGATTCACAAAATGAGGACCATTGTCGCTGTAGATTTTCTGTGGGATGCCAAAATTTGGAACAACAACTTTGCATATAGCTTTAGCTACTGTCAGTGCATCTGTGTGCTTTGCTGGGATTATTTCAACCCATTTTGAAAATGCATCAATCATTACCAGACAGTATTTGTAAGGGCCACTTTGTCAGTTCATTAAAATCCATATGCATCACTTCAAAAGGTTCCTTTAGTTCTGGAAACCTTCACTGTTCTGATCTAAAATTAAAATGAGGGTAATTTTTAACACAGATCGTACATGCTTTACAAAAAAATATTTTTTCGTATGAATTAAATCCTATGAAATAAATCCATATGTTGCTGTATTATAGTTATCCCTCCCTTTTTGAGACATGGATATTGCCCATGGCTCAAAACAGCTGCTGCTTGGACTAAGCTGTTAGGGAGAACTGCTCTGTCACAAACTATAGAATCTTTCTAGATTCATTGTTGCTCAATTTTTTATCCACATTTGCTTTTCTGCAGTTGGCGCTGTTTCTCTAATTAACAACACTTCTAGAAAACAATGATTTGCTCTGTTTTTTGCTCTAGGCAAATATCAGAAAGACCAAATTGTAGTACATCTACTACATGGGGGTCTAAGAATGTGGTTGAATGAAACCAGACCACTTCAGCTGAACTTTCTACAGCCATGGTAGTTGCACAAACTGCCTGCAGACACAGGGGTAGGGCTGCTGCTACAGGTTTGAGCTTATCACCACGAGGCTGTAACAACACAGAAGTCGTAAAACTAGCTTTAAAGTCGACTGTTTGGATGAATAGCTTTTGATAGTTTGGTAGAGCTAAGACAGTTGCTGAGATAACATGGCAGAAACAAGTAACGGACTTGTTTCTGCACCCACTGCATTTTATCTTTGCTTACTTTGTTTCCTGTTTTAGCCAAATGATGTAGCAGCTGCAAAGAATCTGCCCTACACTGTTCGGCTGTTTTAGACGCAACTAAAAGGTCATCTACATACATTAACACTTGGCTTCCATGCTTTGGATTAAAGCTCTCCAAGCATGTTAAAATAGCCTGGATGAAAATTGTAGGACTGTCTACAAATCCCTACGGCAGGCGTGTGTACGTATATTTTTTCTCTTCCTTGAAAGTAAAATCAGACCAAAACTGAGAATCTAGACATGGTCTAATTATTCCTGCATCCAATGAAATTTTTATAACTACCATTATACCCTCCTGTTCTTCATATTTTAACCCGTACTGTTTTATCCGCGGCCTGTACTTTAATTTAGGAACTATTTTAACTGGTTCTATTGTTGTCAATAATCCTACATCAGTTGGTCCTGTAGACCACAAAGCATCTGGAACACCTTTTAAATCATTTTCCTCGGATTCTGATAGCAAAGAATGTTGGATTATTTTGTCTCATGCTAAATCTTGAACACGAGGTTCTGCATCGAACAGAACTTTGTAAGGCTGTTTCCATAGTTCTGTACTAGGGCTGTAGAGCCAGCCTGTTTTATGTGGACACAGCTAAAAATCAGATGCTCTTTCTGCAGCTTTTAAACGCGGGCCTGTTTCTCTCCACTGCTCTTTACTGGTCTTAAACAATGACAAAAAAGGTTCCCATGGTAAGCCATACAATTTTTTCATCTGTGTAGAAAACATAACAGTAACTGGGAATGATCTCCCATCTGTGTACATATTTTGTGTAGCCACACTTGTAGTTTCCTGTTTTAGAAACTGTTTTTCAAACTTTTCATCTGGGGTTAAGCACACATTCATAGTGGTTTGTAGATCAGCTAACGGAGTTTCATCCTCTGGATTTGATAATGTGCTTCTAGCATTATGCATAAGTTTGCTTTTCTCTTTTATTTGGAGCAGAGACGGTAAGCATAGTGCATAAAACACAGGAGGATTTTGTTGCAACAACATTACATGTTCTACACGGACAGCTTTCATTCCATCCTGTGTTGGAAAAACTGCAATGCCTAATTTTTCCATTAAATCCCGTCCTAGCAGATTAATGGGGCAAGTTGGTGACATTACTACCGGAGCATACAACCTTTTTTCCTGTTTGAGGGTCTTTTATTTCTAATGCTTTTAACATTCATTCTTGGGATGTTTGACCATTTACTGATTTTACAAAAATGGGCATTTTAGATGCTTTTAGTCCAAGATTATCTTTTATACAAGTTTTGCAGGCTCCTGAATCGCATAAAAGAGTAACTGGCTGTCCATTAATTGTAAGCACTATGTACGGTTTTTCTTTTAATGCATTTAATAGCTCCCATGCTCCATACACATCTGCTGTTTTAAAGGCTCTGGATACCCATTTGCTCTAGGCCCCTAGTCACAACTCACATGAAGAACCGCCCCTTGCGGCCTCTTCCTTGTCCCCGCAGATGAGGTGCTTGTATCTGATTGGGACATTCCCTGGACCAAATGGTCGGGTGACCCGCAATTCCAGCACCCCCCATCTGTTTTTACTGATTTGGGCTGAAAGCCCCCTCGGTCGCTAGGACCGCCCCTGCCTCCTCGGAAACCTCCTCGACGTCGTCGAGGCGGTCCGGTGGCTTGGAAAGCAAATATTTCTTCTGGGTCACACGTAGGATCTGCCTGGAAAATTTGTGTCCCCCCTCCAGACGCACCACTTCCCTTTTTAACGTTTTTTTTTCGGCGTGACGCGCATATTCCATAACTGTGGTTACATTAGACGTTGCCAGTGTAACTAAGTGTTTTTTTTTAACCCACGCGGAGATATGCGGCTGGAAACCTCCCATTAACATATTTTTTAGCTGTTGCTGATATGGTGTGTCATCTCCGTCAGCGTGCGGGATGCCACTGTGAAACCTATATTCTTTTTCAAAACGTATTTTGAACTCGTCTACGTCTTCCCCTATTTTTTGTTTTATGGACCCCAAATGTCCATAATCTGCTCTCCTGCGGAAAACTGCACGCGCGGCATCTGCTACAGCTGTCCACTGCTGTCTCTGCTCGTTCCCCATTTGTGCTTGATGATCAAATATTCTGCCTTGTAAATTTCTGCCTGTATAATTCGCTCTTATTTTACCCCAATGTTTTCCCACTGACGACTGTAAGGCTTGTCCAAACTCATGTCCATTTAAACCATATGAGTTGTAAATTCCCTCCTTGGATCCATAATTCTGGATCTTCCTGCGGAGAAATTATACCTTCTACAGTCTTTCTAGCTTCCTCTAACGACCAGGGACGGAAAACTGGGATTGTTTAAGGCTGCTGAGTTCCTATATTAGGATTTGCGACCTACACCATAGGATACAATCCTTTGGACTGGTCTGTTGATAACGAATGGTCTGATTTTCTCAGTCCATCCAGGTCTGCATACAGATCTGAAATATCCCTGGGGGGGTTTAAGGGATTATACGGTGGTGGTCTGCCTTCTTCAGTTGCTACCATAGTTTGCGTGACTGAATTATTGTTCTGGCGGTTTCTTTAAAGCCTAATATTGTGAGACCAAACAGGAGCTGAAGGACGGCTGACCAATGGACCAGCGCTGCAGTCGCTGTCCCATTGGCAACCCCACCCCCTCCTGCTGGTTGAGGCTGTCTCCCTCTGTTTCATTATCTTTTGGACGGATACATAAACATAACATTAATTCTATTTATTCTATTTTTCGTAATAACCTCCTCTCTACCTCGCGCCTGTATTAACCAACACCGCGCTATTTCGAGCCCTTATATATATATATATATATATATATATATATATATATATATATATATATATATATACTTACACACATAGACATACACAGACATACACACACATACCCTAGCGCTTATTTTAGCCGGCACACAACATTTTCCCATTGATTTACCTTCAGCACATCATCTATTTTATACTTTTCCTTCCACTTCTCCAAGTATTTTTAATATTAAGAAATATATATCTAATAATATTTATTGTAATAATATTTAAAATTTACTTGGATACACAAACTTTTCATCCCCTCTGGGATTTCCCCTTCTACTTTGTCCAGAACCCATCCTAATTACTTTTGCGTTGTGTTTATCTACCTTCCAGGACCTTAATCCTGTTTTTTTTTTTTTTTTTTTTAAAATACCGTTCAGGACTTTAACCTGAGTTTTTTTAGCTACCTTTAATTCTACGACGGACTGAAAACCGGTCGTATTATAGAAATAAAATGATTACATTCACATTTTCCTAACACAAATGTGGTGATATAAATACATCACTTGAAAACACACTGGCACACTGTGGCCGTTAGGTGCCACAAAGATGCCACGATAAGTCCATAGGATGGCAGGATGCCACCAACATGCCAAACCCGTTTTAAAAGCCTCCAACGTCCCACACCGGCTGCCGCTGTTTTCATGGAAGCAATGCTGGTTAATGGCAAGTGGGATGTCAGGTTAGTTATGAGCTATGGACCGGTAGTAGATAAGTACTTTCGATTGATGGTGTCATCATTTTTTCTGGATTGATAAAAAGTGTCAGACACTTAATATAAAGTGACTCTCTACTTCAGATATATGTCCCAATAGCACGGCATGTCTATCATGTGCTGAAAGGATGGCAAAAACTCACTGCACAAACAGTCGGTTTATTACACAGTCTGTGATATTACTGTGAGCGGTTACATAAAGGAAAAGTCTTTGAAAAACACACCGGTACTCGGATATAATTCCCTGGCCATGAAGACGCCACAGGATGCCAGAAGATGCCATGGTAGACACAGAAAGTGTTTGCAGTTACAGTGGCTGTGTTAACATTATACATAACCTTGCCATGAAGACAGAATTATTGTTCCTCATGTCTTGCAAAAACTTTGAAATTTTGCACATCGAAAATGACAGAGCAGAACTTCTCGTAGTCCTTTTTTTTTTCAAAAACAAAAGTAAAAAGTTCATCTTGAGAGCTATCATCATAATCTCCCTCCCAGTTCTGTAATTGCTGAAGGGTTTCATTTTGTTCTCTGTTGTCCATATCAAGTACTCTTGGATATGTAACTCTACTGTCAAGACATTTTTGGCACCAATCTGCTGCAGCTTTGCTGTCATTCAGAATATTCCTTTCCTGCAAAAGAAAAGGAAAATGTTTGTTTAGGGTATTCTGTATGTGGATGTTGTTACCTGTTCATATTGTAACACTACTGAAAATATCCAATCATATGTGCTTTACATAATAAAAGCTTTATCACTCCCACGTTATTTAATATCTCATTCCACAACTATGCAAAAGCTGTATTGTAATTATATATACACAAATGCCCATGAGTTAATAAAGACAGTTATTGGTTTAGATGAAGTAGCTGTTGTTGAAGACGTTTAACCTTTTATCTTCCCTTTGCTTCTTTTTGTATTTCCTCATCTCTCAGAGCAAGAAAAGAATCTGTAAGATAGACAGTACTGCACTCTACAATTATTGGGGTACACATTGGCCAAACCCTGACCTTCTAGGCCAGGCAATGGATGCTGGAGTGTTGTTGACCTCAGTTTCTTCGAGCTTATTTTCTGTTTATTTCTCCCATTGATTGGTCAATCGGAGGGAAGTGCTTTATGACAATAATATGGGCTCTGTTACCACACAGCATTATTCTTTAAGTAGTGTACATCATATCATAGTAAAGGATGAAAAGATCTAACCTCAGTATGAACGTTTTTCAGCATTTGGGTAGCATGGTGCAAACGAAGAGTCCTGCACTGACTAAAAGTCAGGGTCTCTGCAGTGATGGTATGGTTTTGGACTTCATTTTCAGCGGCCTGAACAGATGAAACATATTTGCCATCACTGAACCCACAGACATATTATTCAACAAGCAGACAGGCAAATAGTCAAGAAGCAAGTGACTCACTGAACAAACAAAAACTCCACAATTGACAGAATTCTGCTGCTTCCACTGTGGAGGAAAAGTCACACTCCAACCTTGAAGGCCACTAGAGCATCTGAAGACATTTCTGTCAACACATGTTCAGCTGTCATCTTTCTTGATGAAACTTAAATGTTTCATGAGATAAACACAGCAAGTGCACCATGCTGTCAATCTTCCATTACCTGAGGATGTCCATGTCACAATCACTTAGTTTCACGTGAAGAGATAGGGAATCATATATTCGAATCCCTTTGGCATTGAAGTCAAACACCTATAAGGAAAGTTATCCTGTCATACCCAACTTTCAAGAGTTGAGAGAAGATTTTATACTGTGCTGTCTTGTGAATGTAACTGTAAGTGCTATTTTCTAATTAGCTTTGTCTATATAGTACTGCTAATGTAAACAGTCTTTGCCAAAAATATGTCATTACTTATGAAATGAGTAAGAAGCCAAATACAATCAGTGAAATTTCAGTGGCTCACCCAAAGAATGAAATGATTCCCCGTCTCGGGAGAGAAATGGCCCACGATCCTAGGGAGGAATAGTTTTTGTGATAGCTGTAAGAGAAAAATGTATCAGTTTGGAAATCATAGTCATTTACACAATCAATTTCTTTATTTTTTCTTTTTTTTGTTTTTAAATTATAAAATGTAAAAAAGAACTTGCTGGGATGCTATTCACAAGCTGGTCACTGACAGTTCCATTTTCTATCCATTCACGGTGCCATAAAACATAATCGAAAGTCCCCAAAGCAGTACACTAAAAAAGACCAAGACAGTAAGAATATCATTGACAACATAATTTTAAAAATCCTAACATGAGAGATAAATATGTCTTACCATGTGGTCTTGTGCAAGTTGTGCAACTCGATAGTTTACTGCCTAACAGTAAAGGAGAGAGTTCTTACAAGTCATTAAATATAATGAAATGAAAGGAAGTTTAATTTATATAGCGCCAATTAATGAAAAATGTAATCTCAAGGCACTTTACAAAGTCAATCAAATTATACAGATTGGTCTTAAAATTTTAGTATATAAGGGAACCCAGTTGATTGCATCAAAGTCCCGACAAGCAGCATTCCCTCCTGAAGAAGCGTAGAGCCACAGGGAGAGTCGTCTGCATTGTCCATGGCTTTGCAGCATTTATTCATACTGAGCAAGCATGAAGCGACAGTGGGAAGAACAAATCCCCATTAACGGTAATGATGTAAGGTTAAGCATAACATTATACTGTCTTTATAAAACTTAAAGAATGCCATACTGTGTGAAGTTCCTTGACACAAAAAGTCTTCTTAATTTGTACTACAAAGATCTACTGAATTGAAAACTTACATCATCTGTTAACCATGGCATAACCAATGAGGACTCCTCCAACAACTCTCTGGGGCACACACTAGCGATGTCTTTTATTGATACAGGAAACCGTCTTGTGGCATGACCCAGGGCTTGATTTTCATCCCAGGAACCAGACAATAATTTCTTGAGTTTATCCTTTAAAGTAAATTTATCCCTATTTTTTTTTTTAAATAAACTTAGCTGTAAATCAGTCAGATGTATTTTAATTACCTTGTTGTTTTCATCCACAATGTACCGATTTGCCATGAAAGAGGACATTACATCTCTGTCGGTTTGGGTGTTAGTGTTGCCCTCAGTACTTGAAATGTCATTTTTAAACCCCTCTGAAATTAAATAAAGGAAAAGAAGAGAAATTATATTAACAACATGTTTAATTAGTTATAGGTCTGCTTTTTATTTTGTTAAATAACTATATAAGACAAAACATAAAGTTCTTAGACACAAACTACAATGCTACATCCTTCTTTGTTATATATTGTCTTTGCTGTTATCACCATTTTAAAAATATAAAACTTACCCGGAGACTGAAGTCCCAGTATCCCACTAAGGCCAATAGATAACTGAGCATTGCAAATCTCTTCCATTTCAGCTTTAAATTGCCTGTTGATTTTTTCATTGTGCAAATCAATGAGGACCCTCACAGTCTGCTTAAAATGCGCCTCTTTCATTTGACACAATGAATACCTTACAGAGGCCAGTTCTCGGTTGAATTGTTCTGCAACAGCAGAGTTCACCTCTTTTCGAAGGGCAAGGCAAATATTAAGACTTCGCAGCTTCTCCTCTAGTCGTTTTTGATTTTTTTGGTGAAATCTGTCGTAGAGCGAGAATCTCTCATTTGTCCCTGTGACAGGATGTGTAGCTGCTATTCTGTTCTGTTCAGGTTTTGTCTGTTGTGGCAATGGACACCTCAGGTTTTTCACCCACTCCATATTAACTTCTAATTCCTTCTTAGCTGCTTTGTTTAGATTTTCCGGAGTAGGGGCACAGAGTCTTCCATCATGTGGTTGAAAAAACAACTGCTTGGTTCGGTTGTTAGTGTGGCGGGCAACTTGTCCAGCTACATCTGATATGTAACAGGTAGGGAAGTGTTTGAAGCTCAGTAACCCATCAGTGTGGTCCCTTGCTGACTCAGTCCAGAAGATGAAGTTCACATAGTATACAACACCATGCATACACGAGAAATGGAGAACACCACCTAAACATTATAGAAGGGTGTTGGTGTAACGAAATTATTTTTTGAATCTGTACTAAATAATCACAATCAGAAAGATGATTTTCTCTCACCACCAGCTTTCTGTAGCTTCAGATAAAGCTTTGGGTATATATCCTTGAAGTTTAGCAGTTCACGCAGCCTGTTCTTCAAATCTGCGATGGAGCCCTCGGAGGACACACCCAGGGTGAGACAAGCCTCCTGAAGATCCTGTTTCTGAGTCTTGAAATCATATACATACTTTAGAGATGTATTCCTGTACACTAATGTAAAACAGTAAGATATGTACTTTACCTTTTTGGACTCCATGAGTTCCAGTATAATGTCTTCATTTATGTTTTTGGTGGGTTGTTGATTTTTCTGGTGGTCCGTTTTCTTTTGTATTGCCTTTTTAGACTGTTTTTGGAAGGATGTTTCCCAGTCGGGTCTGCTGTCCCATCCAGGGTGCCATTGTGGAGTATGTAGTTGATGTGGTGTATGGGTTTGTCACAGATGTTCCTTTAAATAAAAGGTATAGCATAATAAAGACAGTACTTTTTAAGTGTTAGTGTATCATAGGCTTAGTTGCAATTGAATCAGTGTATGACATTGTGCAGGACTTTACTTAGGTTGTACCCTAAGATGAAATAGCACATACCTGAAATAAGGCCCTCAAAATTTTTCTCACGTGGAATGTCAAAGGCTAGTTTCCAATTTGCGTCCGCTACTATGACAGGTGGGTGGTGTCCGCATTGAAAACAAGAAAAGTCAAAGTGAAAGTCCGTCAGTGACAAAAAATTATGAAATGCTCTCCGAATTGTTTGATGGTGGTAGCGGTTTTCGTTAAAAAATGAAAAAGTCTCCAGCATGCGTCCACAGGTTGTCTTGTTCTGTAATCGAATACAATTGGAGATTTATAACCGTTACTAATCAAACAATAGCATTGAATAACTACTTTATTTAACATGTTTCATATTCCAAAACAATTTTACCTATATGTATTACTTTTCTGTAGGTATTAAACTAAAGTTTTGGGTAGTTGCCTAACCGCCAAACCTGACAGCAGAAGCTCACACAATGGAAGCGTAAGGATGACATGGTTGTTGAAATTGTGGAATCCCGAGGAATATTCTTGGAATCGCACTGTGTTACCACATGTGGGGCATTGTTTTTCAGCAACAGAGATACCTATGAATTCAATGATGCAAATGTTTCATTAGTTTTCTCTAAATATCTGATAGTGCTGCATAAATATAAAAGGATTATTTACACTAACATCACAATATGAAAATAAAAGTATATATCATGAATTCACAAAAAATCCTAAGCATAATTGTTGTAGTTTCACCTTTTTTCACATAATGTATCCCATACACTGTAGCTTGGGTAGTGACAACCTTGGAGGGACTGAGTTCCAGACGAGTGGGCCCTGGACAGTAGGGACAGGTGCTTTCTCTGGAAGAAAAGCATGTTGGGGGGGGGGGGGGTCCTTTTGGGTTCTAAGTTTCAAGGGCAACATTTGTAGGGATGGGATTTTCTTCTCTCTAAACATGTATTCTGTCATTGAACAGATCTTTTGGGCGTCCAAAATTTTTGGTGTAGAAGAGATGCCACCGTCCAACATGTGACTTTCGAAGTTATCCATATCCTCGACCTGTACATCAGATGTGGCCATAAGTGTGCCAGGAGACTCTTGGAAACTCCACCACATTGCCATCATGCAATGAATGCAGCGATGTGATGTTCCACTTCCTTTACATTGACAGTGCCACTTCCCTTCCACTGCATCAAATGTTACTCTTGTTCTTCCAAACTGACACCAACTGTCAGCTTCATTTGTAACGATGGAAAAGAAACAATATCGTGGAGAACCTCCTTTATCTCCAAAAGACACGGGGAACACACTATCAACTTCCAAGTTTTTGGCCACAAGATCCATTTTTTCACATTCCAAACCCCAGTCAGAGGACATCAAGCCTTTGCTAACCATCTCTTGAAGTGAAGCAGATGTGAGGACAGCTGGTTCTGCATATTGTTTGGCATTCTTTGTTCTTTCAAGGTGAATGCATTCTTTTCCAGGATTTCCAGAGGACCTTGCTATCTGCATGAATTTGCGACAGTTTTCCACCTCACAGTCAATTTTAGATGGGTTGGTTGACTTCAGAACATGAATTGGTGAAACCGGACTGTGTTCATTTTTTTGCGTAACGTACAACCCATTTCTAAAGTCAACACAAATCATGGGCGTTGTTTCGATGGAATGCACATCCCTTATATGCCTTTGCAGGTTTTTGGTGGTACTAAACAATGCTGTGCTGTTGGGTTCCAGGGATTTTAGAAACTGTTTTCGTCCACCAGGGGGCAGCAGGGAGCGACACCTGGAAAGGACGTGCCGTCTTTCTGACACACCTGATGCTCATCACCTCATCTCCCTGGAGCATAAGAGGAGCAGACGGCCAGCACTTCAGCGCCTGAGTGTTTGCCAGTATTGGTAGATCTGAGCCTTCCTAAGATTTATTCTCTATGTTTTTTCTCTCTAAAGATTTGCTTTTTGTGATTCACCTGTTGTCTGTTCCCTGACGTTTCCCTTGTGACGCCGTGGATAATACCCACTGGATGCCCGAGACTTTTTTCTAGTGATGGTGAGATGAAGCCTCATGAGGCATTGAACCACTTGAGCCAATTAGTTCGAGAAAGGGTTCATTTCTTGATGCTTCATGTGCACACGACACCACCTACTGGCCAGGTGTATAATCACAGCCAGCTGGATCTTAACACATGTGATGCATTGAATTTTTGTCTATTATGACTCTTGGGAATGACTTCACAAAAGGTGTAGGACGAAATAATTTGTCTACATAAATTTTGTATACACATGTGTATAATAAAACATTGTTTGAATGTATTGTCTGTGTGTAATTATTCCCAAAATAGTAGTGACATGATATGGCATGTTGTGTAATAATGTTTTTCTGTGACTCTAGAAAAATGGCATGGGCTTAATCAGGCAGAGGACAATGAAAGTGCTTGTGGAACTAGGCAGGGGGTAGTGAATAGGCTAATGCTTGTGTAACTTGGATGATTTCATGCATTTTTATTAAGAAACAACAATTTCTCCACAGTTTTTGGTTTCAAATGATTTCTCTTTTTTGATACTACTTCTCCAGCCTTTGAAAAGACACGCTCACATGGCACAGATGATGCCGGGGTGCATAAATAAATAAGTGCAAGTATGTACAGATTGGGGTACTCAGGCGCGGATTCAGGCGGGGGCGCAGGGGGCGTGCGCACCCCCCTTTTGGAGACCAAAAGTATTTTTTTAAAGAGCCTGAAATTTTAAACATCCTTCATAGAATTACAATTAAGAGCCAGTACCTTTCATTTAGAACGCACTGTGACGCCGGCGCGGCATAAATTGTCGTCGAAATCACCGATACTGCGGGCGGCATTTAGTGCCCAAATATGGGCAGTAATGGCGGCCTGACGTCACATCCTGTGTTGTTTCTTAGCAGAGGCATTGCACTCCTACAGCTGCGATAAACAACTATTATTTCGGATTTCCAGAGGACTTCACCATTGAAATTTTCGAGAGCTATTGTTGAAGCAACAATGCCCACATGCATGGCAGTTTGATGTTGCAATACATCGGTTAAGAGTGGAAAAACATCACAAAAATAAGGAGATGGCTGCCGCAGCAGACAGATTCAACTCACATCGTTCCTTTTTGGTCTCCTTGCCTCAAACTGGGCTGGATTTCGTCAAAAATCAGGTTGCTGTCAAGAAAGTCTTCTATATATTCCAAATGGCTCTCAGATGATGATGATAAATCCATGAAATTCCATCACTATCGCTAATTAATCCATCACTGTCTGCCGCACCGGTCGTGGCCATTTTAAATAACAGCGCGCAGTGACGAGCCTGTTCTTCTTCTACGACTACTTCTTCTTCTTCTCTTTTTTAATAGTGGTTGGCAAACAACTTTTAGGTGCATTACCGCCACCTTCCAGATTGGAGTATGGATCAACCTTAATCTTATATTCTCCCCACAGAAAAAAGGTATGATGATCGTTAGAAAATTTTGATAATGAAAAAACATTGAGTTCTCACAAGTTGTGTAAAGTTGTAAAGTAGTGCAATTTCAGGAAAACTTTTTCCAGTAACGGGAAAGTTTAAAAATACATTTTTGTTGCACAGTTTTTGAAAAGTAATGAAAAAAAGAGTGTAAAGTAAAAAAAAAATAGTGGACATTGACACCCATACAATAGTTATTGTGTAGTGTGTATTGTCTGATTTAAACCTTTTAGTGCCACATGCGTTTTATTGTTAAAACTAAGAATGGTCTCCTTTATGAAAACATACTAGGCTTAAAACTATTGCCAAGCAACTTGCATATGATGAACGATTAGAGTGAGAAAGAGATCTTTACATCATATAAAGATGATCTACCATCAGGATCAACATTCAGGCAGGAAGTGAAGTTGTGGCACACAAAGTGGTCATCATCAGTGGAAAAACCCAGCTCTCTCCCTGAAATTCTAAGGATAACAAATATGAAGTGCTACCCAAACATTTCTATGATTCTTCACCTTCTGTCAGTTATACCTTTTACAAGTGCTTCTGTGGAACGTGCTAACTCAGGCCTTAAAGCAGTGAAAACTTTGCTGAGGTCAACAATGGGACAGAAAAGGTTTGTGGCTTTGCTACTTATGTATGTCCACAAGGAAATTCATTTAGACATCAACAAAATCATAGACATATTTGCCCAGAAGCATCCTAGAGGGTTGACATTCATAAACCCATTATCATCGTCATCATAAAGTTAAAGGTGTTGTAAAAGAGAACAATATTCTTTGTTAAGTCATACAGTTCTATTATAGGCTTATGGCTTAACTTCACCCTACATGTTCATTGGTTTAACTTACTTTAAAGATTTTTTTTTCCTCAACGTGGTTTGTCTTGTTAAAATATATTAAAAAATCTTTTATCACTTGAACTATACCACACTGTTCTTAAGTCCTTGGGTCTTTCTAAGTATTTTTTTTTCTTAATATAGTTTATATGGTTAAAATATATTGTTAAAATACATGTATATTTTTAAAACTCCTTTATCTTTTTATTTCATTTTCTGTATAAATATAATTTCTGGAAATAAAGAAAATATTTGTTTGATTAATTGTTGATAAGGATAATTTTTTCTTCAAACTACTTTTTAACCTTGTGCATGCTGTAAAAAGCACGAGATTTTGACTTAAAACCCCATTTTCAATTACAATAAGATAATCATGCTAATTCCACTTATGTTCATCCATTAAAATTATTATCAATTAAAAAAACCATAGATGAATAATTAGGGTAGTGTGAAAGAGTAAAGATGGCATTCTTTGGTCATTTAGCCTCACATTGTCTCGACCCCATGACCCTTGACCCCATGACCCTTAGGTGCGCACCCCCCTTTGAAAAATCCTGGATCCGCCCCTGGTACTGTGACCGATGATTAGCCCAGTACTATACGGTCCCACAGTTTCCCCTCAGCAGCAACACTGAAGCACACAGAGGTTCCCGCTGCGTCTTTACGCACGATCCAGCTGCTGATGTCTCCTCTCTTTTCAGCTCAATGCACTTCTAGACAGTAACAGTTTATAACCTATATCACCTTTCACAGCAACAGGTTTCTCATCTCAGTCGACCAGACAAATCTCTATTGCTCTCCTCAGTGCGCTCTGGGCGGTGAGGTGGGAGGATTTTACCCGATGGTGCGCTGCGTGCGAGGGATAAACAGGGGGGAATGCATAAATAAAAACTGTAAAGGGCTCCTATACAGTGATCATAGGAGCTGACGGGTCTGAGATCAACCTCCTGATGTTACAAGTTCTTTAAAATGACTCTTAAAAGTGCGCACCCAAATTACAAGTAACGTAATTTTGCGCACCTGAAAAAAGCGCAAGGCAGCAGCGCACCGAAGAGCTGAGGCACAGAAATACGGTGCATGTAGTTAAAAAATGCAGAATTAATAAAAACAACTTATAAACAGACGTAGCGTTTTAAACTGCATCTGGTGAGCAGAACTGTTTTATGATCCAGAGTGCAGCCATCACTGGTTCTGAATGAAGGCAATATCTGGCAGCAGCTCTCTTCCCCCGCCCCACTCCCCTCCTGCGTACGTAGTACAGGACCTTACCGGCTCACTTTCACCACTGGTTAAGACTAAAATTAATCATAACTCTGATCGCTCTTCCTGCTGCTCTGTTAACATGAACTGCAGCAGGAATTACTGATGATCACAAGCTGTGAAAGAAGCTGAAACATCTCAGCAGAAGGCGGAGTTTTTATCGTGCGCTGGCCAGATGGGCGTTGGGATTTTTATGCGTGAAAAATGCCATGTTTGCGTGTGACCGTGTGAAGTCAGTGACGGTCAATGCGTGATAGTTGAGAGCACTGATCTCCTATCTATCTATCTCTCTCCTAAACTCTCCAAACACCAAACTAACTGTCTTAAAACTAAATAACCACTATCCAAACTCTGCTATCCAAACAATCAAAACTCTATCCACTCTCTCAACTGACAGGAACTCGCCTACAACGACCCACATTTTGAATGGAGCCTGTGGGGTTTCTAAAGCTGTCGAAGCCGCGCCAACATCTGAACCACTTCCCGAAGCAGTCACGTGGTACAGCCGCCCAGCGAGGCTTCGGACGTCATCGTTTTCGGCTCCTCCCCTAAATGAAGCAAGCCTCGATACGCGCATCACAGAAACGCCCCCTCCATTACTCGACACACGCCTCGAAGCCTCGGCACATAACGTAACATCACTACTTTTTTCATCTCCACCGTTGGATTACCAAATAATTTCCGGATTCTCCAGCTGGCCGTCGACCGCTCCTCTTATCTTCTCCGAGCTTCAGTTTACCTGTCCGCCCTCCAACTCTGTCTGGACATCATCTAAGGATCAAGACCCTGGAACCACAACCATTTACTCCCCTCTGGCTCAAACCACACATCAGCAGAAGTAAGACCTGTCAGATTCTCTCACGGTTCTCCAGTTTCCCATGTCCCTTAAACTCACCATCTCCCTCTGCTGTTTTCCCTAGTGAGACCAGGACGAGCCCCTGAACCAGACTCCAGAAAATACAATATCTGCTTGTAATATTCTGACCATAAATAAATCATCTTAACTGATTCCTGTTCTGCTGTGGTTGTTCTGCATGTGGGTTAAGAGATTGGATCCCAACATGACATGTGCAGTGTGGACAGGCATTATGGGCTGCACTGTCGTCCAAGCTGTCTTTGGCGTCAACTGTGTCAATTTTTCTCTTAATAGCTTCTTTTTATCTATCGGCTCCAGCTTTATGTGCAAGAGATCGCTATCACTCCAACACAACTTCTTGTTGTTCCTTATTTGGCACAAAGGCAGTTTTTTCTTGGAAAAAGACAAGAAAAGGTACACATTTTAAATCCCATGATAAATTTACTGAGATCGGAATAAAGGTAGAATTAAAGTAATAATTATACAGAAAAGATGTCTTAACAAGAAATCCCATGACAGTGGATAACATGTTAGGTGATAAGGAAAGAGGGAAATATATGCTTGTAAGATTACCAATAATACCCGGACATTTAAGACGGTTTTAACTATGACATTAAAAGCTCACATTTCTGTGAGAGGATTATTTTCTGTTTTGGCTATATTTTTTCAAAAAATGAAACAAATGTATAAGATCTGACAAATGAGTTGAATGAATCCATAAGCTTTTTAAATTATTGTATTTATTAAAAGGGTATAAAGCTACCCAAACAAACCTATGATTAAAAAGTAATTGAATATGTTATTTTTCACATTTTTTTTGTAACCTGAAGCTAATTTTAATACCCACGCCAAGGTCTATTTAATGTCAGACCTGTAGCCCAAAGAATTCAGTTAAATAGATTCAGGCTAAAATATCTCAGAAGGCAACATATTATTCCTGGATCTAAATAAATTCAAAAGCAGAATTTGACATTTATCATCGGCATCTATCTGTCTGATGAGGGTATCATGCCATTTTATCTTTTCTCTTCAGACCACCAGTGACCAGGAGGACAATATTATGTCCAAGAGTACACAAACAGCTCATCCAGGAGGCCACAAAAGAACACAGAACATCTTAGGCACTGCACCTAAGTTGACAGGCTAAATGTTTGTATTTACTGGTTTTTCTTTTCCTCATGTCACTCTCCCCTTAGGAGGTGGCAGAGCTCTTTGGGCACAACGAAATTGAAAAGTTCTTCTAACCACCCTTGACCCATGCACTTCCACCCCTACCACTTTTCCCCAACCCAGAGACACAGTTCTAGTTTTCTATTAATAACGCCACAGAAAATCATTCCTGCCTGTGGTCATCAATCTTTACAACACTTCCCTCAGTGTTTCAGACACCCCCCCTCTGTAATTGACATTTTTTCAGTTTCTGCACCGTCTTGCACAATGTCACTACTCACTTTATTTTGGATCTTTAGTTATACATGTGTATATATGTATATGTATGTGCATATATATAGATATATATATATATATATATATGTATGTGCATATATATATATGTATGTGCATATATATATATGTATGTGCATATATATATATATATATATATATATGCACATACATATATATTATATATATATATATATATATATATACACACAGTGGGGAAATAAGTATTTGACCCCTTGCTGATTTTGCAGGTTTGCCCACTTACAAAGAATGCAACAATCTATAATTTCGATCATATGTACATTCTAACAGTGAGAGACAGAATCCCAAAGAAATTCCAGAAATTCACATCATTTGAATTTATAAAAATTGATAACCATCTGATGAGGAAAAACAAGTATTTGACCCCCTGGACAAACAGCGAGTATTCTGGCTTCTACAAGCCAGTTAGTCTGTGTTTAAGACACAGCCTCAATACCAACCAATTATCTACATCAAATACACCTGCCTCACCTCGTTACCTGTATAAAAGACACCTGTCTACACCCAAACAACCAGCATCCAACATCACCACCATGGGCAAGACCAAAGAGCTTTCTACGGACATCAGGGACAAGATTGTTGATCTGCACAAGGCTGGGATGGGCTACAAGAGAATCGGAAAGCAACTTGGAGAGAAAAGATCAACTGTCGGTGCAGTTATCAGGAAATGGAAGAAGCACCACACCACCGCTAACCTCCCTCGGTCTGGGCCTCCACACAAGATCTCGCCTCGTGGGGTGTCCCTGATCATGCGAACGGTGAGGAATCATCCCAAAACCACAAGGGGGGAACTGGTGAATTAACTGAAGGCAGCTGGGACCACAGTTACAAAAGAAATACTTGGTAATATGGAAGTTACGGTCATTCTGACCCTGGCTCTCAGCAATGGGAGTAAAGAAGGGAAACATCTGGATGTCATTGTTTAACTGTAATGTTCCAAGTAGCGGAATTAATCGCTCTGTTTTTGTACTCTTTGTGATAAACATTTCCCAGAAGTTTAGTCCAACTGCCAAGACTTGACGTCAATAGCTTGTAACACACACACACCAATGGAGACACACAGACTCTTGTGTTTAATGCACACACATCTGTAGGCCTTAAAGAGGCAAGCTCTGGATATGAATATTAGAATTCTCTGCTGGAACCCGTTGCACGTTCCAGGTGTAATAAAGAAGAATTCTCGTTGTCAAGACAAAAGGAACACCATTTTCTCAAGTCTTTCTTTCTTTCTTTTTTAAAGGATAATAGTTAAATAATTCTCCCACATAAACACACTACGCCGTCATGGATTGGAATCCTGCAGCGCACGCAAGGTCACCCTGCTCAAGAAGAAACATGTACAGGCCCGCATGAAGTTTGCCATTCACCACCTGGACGACTCAGAAGAGACCTGGAAGAAGGTGATGTGGTCAGATGAGACCAAAATAGAACTTTTTGGCATCAACTCAACTTGTCGTGTTTGGAGGGCAAAGAACACCGAGTACAACCCAAAGAACACCATCCCCACCGTCAAGCATGGTGGTGGCAACATCATGCTTTGGGGGTGCTTTTCAGCCAAGGGGACGGGACAACTCCATCGTATTGAGGGGAGGATGGACGGGGCCATGTATCATGGAATTCTGGACCAACATCTCCTTCCCTCAGTGAAAGAGCTGAAGATGGGTCGAGGATGGGTGCTTCAGCACGACAACGACCCTAAGCACACCGCCAAAGCAACAAAAGAGAGGCTGAAGAAGAAGCACATCAAAGTTCTGGAGTGGCCTAGCCAGTCTCCAGACCTGAATCCAATTGAAAATCTTTGGAGGGAGCTTAAAATTCGAGTTGCCAGGCGACAACCTCGGAACCTGAATGATTTGGAGGCTGTCTGCAGGGAGGAGTGGGCCAACATCCCTGCTGAAATGTGCACAAACCTTAAGATAAGATAAGATAAGCTTTATTGATCTCACAGTGGAGAAATTCACTTGTCCCATCGGCTCAATAGTCAAAAAGTCAGAAGAAGGTGTCAAAGTAGGTAAGTAGAATCAGTTAGATACAGTTATACAGCTATATATTGGTATTGTCACCAACTATAAAAAACCTTTGAAATCTGTGCTGGCCAATAATGGCTTTTCTACAAAATATTAACATGCTGTTTGTCCAGGGGGTCAAATACTTGTTTTTCCTCATCAGATGGTTATCAATTTTTATAAATTCATATGATGTGAATTTCTGGAATTTTCTTTGGGATTCTGTCTCTCACTGTTGGAATGTACATATGATTAAAATTATAGATTGTTGCACTCTTTGTAAGTGGGCAAACCTGCAAAATCAGCAAGGGGTCAAATACTTATTTCCCCCACTGTATATGTACGTATGTATGCGTGCGTATGTGTGTGTGTGTGTGTATGTATGTGTGCATATACATATGTATGTATGTATGTATGTATATATATATATATATATATATATGTATATATATATTTTTATTATTATCTTGTGTGGATTACTGTTCATATATATAAAAATGTTTGTATATCTGGAGCGTGTAACAAAATTAATTTCACTCTGGGATTATTAAAGTATGTCTGATTCTGATCTGATTGTGAACACTATTGATGTATTGATTTTATTAATCTTAGGATATACTAAAAGTGAGGAGAGGCACATTCCTGGCTTTTACACTTGATTTTTGTTGTTTAAATATTAATAAATATGTAAAAATAAATTAAACCATTACTGTCCCCGTTTCCTAATTTCATCTTGATGAGATGTATTGATTTTTATCCACAAGCAAGAAATATCCCCAGATTTGATTTCAGAAATCTGGTCACCTTATAAAATACCAATATATGTTCTTGCTCTAACCTCTAAATGAAGAAAAAAATCATTTTGATACAATTAGCAGTTATGTATTACACTTTTACAAAAGCACATGGGGCCTTTGGCTAGCACACTAGCACGTGCTAGCCATTTGCTCTTGGCTAGCAAGTTTCACACAAATTTCACAATCGATATTATGCTCAAAAAGTCCTAAGATCAAATATATGTTTTTGGTTACATACTGTAATATGTTTATTAACGGGATAAGGAAGACGCAGATCTGTTCCAGAATCACTGTTTATCGTATTTAATGACATAACATTGCTATAGCTTAGTATAGCAGAGAAGCTACTTTCATCAAAACCTATTACAAACTATTCGACCGTGATAATCTATTTACCAAATCGGGGTCAGGAAAACCACACGATAAATTGTAAAATATGTAAATGCTAACATATCTTTTCTTTCTCCCTCAAGGTGCTTTGCTTAAATTCCTTAGCCCTCAGGCTCTTCCTAAGGATACATCTACAGATGAAGGTAGAGTGAATTTCTCTCACTGAGCTGAGCTGTTAATGACCTTTTCCAATATGCTAACAGTGAAATGGTCAAACGTACTTCACAGGTATTTTCAGATTTTTTTTCAATTATTTTCCCAGGTACACCATCAACATCAACATCCAATATTCATGAGGAAGAAGCTGACCTGGAAGAGAGTCGATCCAGTGGTGCCATGGCCTCCTCCGTGGTCTTTTCCCCATCTATCCCGTCAATAGCATCTCTCACAGTGGAAGACACTGCATCCAGAACAGAAATTGAGTCTGCACCACTTCCCAACACTGTGGTTACCTCTACAGCTCAAGGTACCACAAGCACTGTAATTATAGCTGATGACCCTGCGCAGTGGCCAGCAGTCCTGACTGATAGTGTGCGCTGTCAAATTGTTAAAAAAGGACCAGTGCAAGTCACAAACATTGTATTCCCCCAAAATTCTGATAATCCACCTCAAAGATTCACAAAAGATAATTACATGAGAAGCATAAAGAATGGGGAGAAAATTCTTCGATCATGGATGTTATATTCCATGAGCACAGACTCCGTGTTCTGTTTTGCCTGCACTGTTTTTGGGAAGCGTGACAATGCCTTAAGCAACTGTGGCTTCCGTACATGGAGGAACCTAGCTCAACATTTAAAAGAACACGAATATTCAAAGGGGCATCTTGACAATATGACAAACTGGCATGAGCTGCAGAGGAGACTGCAAACCAATACAACCATAGATCAAAGTCAACAAGACTTGATGCGGATCGAGACTGAGCATTGGAAAAGTGTCATAAGGAGAGTGATTGCCATAATTTGTCACTTAGCAGAACGCAACCAGGCTTTAAGAGGGACCACAAGTGAGTTGTATGACCCTCACAATGGGAATTTTCTGGCACAAGTGGAACTGATGGCACAGTTTGATTCAGTTATGACTGAACACATAAGAAAGATACAAAACCAAGAGACAAGAGTGCATTACTTGAGTGGAACCACTCAAAATGAAATAATTGCACTAATTGGAAACAAGGTACTGGAAGAGATTGTGAGAAGAGTACACAGAGCAAAGTATTACTCTGTTATTATGGATTGCACTCCTGATGTCAGTCATAAGGAACAGCTTTCCATTGTTTTGAGAATTGTCAATTGCGAACCATCTGTGTCCATTGCAGAACATTTCTTTGGATTTTTAGATGTTGAAGACACAACTGGTAAGGGCCTGACTGAAGTCCTGCTTGACCACCTGCAGAAACACAGCCTGAGTCTTTCTGACTGCCGTGGTCAGTCTTATGACAATGGCAGCAATGTGATGGGCCATAAACAGGATGTTGAGGCAAGAATTTTGCAATTGAACAGCAAAGCATTTTGCATTCCATGCAGCAGTCATACACTTAACCTGGTTGTGGCAGATGCTGCCAAGTCCTCAGTGCTGTCCATCTCCTTCTTTGGTGTGTTGCAAAGACTCTACAACTTATTCAGTTCCTCTGTGCAACGTTGGGCAGTTCTAAGGGAACATGTAAAGCAGCTCACTTTAAAACCTTTGTCAACAACAAGATGGGAGGCTCGGATTGACTGTGTGAAGGTGGTGCGATACCAGTTACCAGAGATCCTGGATGCATTGTCTGCACTCCAGACGTTTTCTATAGAGAAGGGGGACTCAGAGACCATGTCCACTGCTGAAAGCTTACATGGTGAGTTGAAGACCTGGTCTTTTCTGCTTTGCACAATGGCCTGGTACTATGTTTTGTACCAGATCAATCATGTCAGCAAGCTGCTACAAAGTCCAAATGTTTCCATGGAAACACTTAGATCAGAAACAGGAGTAAAAGACTACCTTGAAGACTTCAGGGAAAATGGTATTGCTTCCTGTCAAACTGATGCAACAGACATCGCAGAAAATCTGGATATGGAAATGACCCTTCCTGAGAAAAGGCAGCGTAAAAAGAAAAGACAGTTTCTATATGAATGGACAGAGGAAACTCAGTCTACTCCAGACGAGACTTTCAGAAGAGACTTCTTTCTGCCCATGGTTGACACAGCCCTCAGAAGCCTCAATGACAGGTTTTCAAGATTGAAAGGTGTTTATGACCTTTATGACTTTATGTTTTCAAAGGACAACATGAAGCAGACAATAAAGAATGGAAAGCTTCATGAATGATGCAAAATATTGGAACAAACCCTCCATGACATTGATGCTGATGACTTGGCACTTGAGATCAATTCATCTCTCCACACCTTTCCAGACGATGTAGCTACATCCCCATTTGACATGCTTAATTACATGTACAGTGAGAAGCTACTGGATTTGTACAGTAATTTAAGCATTGCTTTGCGTCTACTCCTGACTCTCCCTGTGTCAGTGGCCTCTGGTGAGAGGAGCTTTTCAGCTTTGAAGCTGATAAAAAATTACATGAGGTCCACTATGGACCAAGAAAGGCACACAGGACTGGCACTTATGTCAATTGAGCGTGATGTTCGCCGGTCTTTGGACATGGAGGACATTGTGGTTGCCTTTGCTGAAGCCAAGGCTCGCAAATAGCAGTTTTAGATAATTTGCACATGATGGCCTGAAAGGTTAATCTCTTGTGTGTGTGTGTGTGTGTGTGTGTGTGTGTGTGTGTGTGTGTGTGTGTGTGTGTGTGTGTGTGTGTGTGTGTGTGTGTGTGTTGGTACGGGTGAATTAACTGGACATTTGGCCTGAATACACACAACGCTATGAGGACATTCCGATGTCAGTGCCGATGTCCTCATAATTATTGCAGTGTAAAATTAATTGGAAGTTGTTTTAATTAATGCCAAACGCCTAAATTTAAAAAAATTGGTGAAATTCCCAAAAAGTCCCAATAAATCATAATTACATGACTTTTGTGTATAATCTGTGTATCGTTATGGCGCCCCTGCTGCTGGCTTTAGGTACTACACTAGCTCATGAATAATTCACACGTGTATATTTTTAGGCATGCTGATTGGTCAGCATGAAGAGGTCCCTGTAAAGAAGGTTTTTGTCAGAAAAATGTGTGTGAGATAATGTTCCTGAAAATATGCTACTTATTGAATGCAAATTTGGCTAAATTAAAACATTGATTAGTTTGTATGTACTATATTTGTAGCTGGCTGTTGTATGATTAATTTAAGAAAGTTAATATTAAATCTGTTTTTATAGCATATTGAAGGATGTAAGAAGATTAATAATACAGACTAAAAAGTCAGTGGCCTAATGATATTTGAAATTCCAGACCATAGCATATTTTGGATGATAAATTAGATGTTGACTGATTAAAACATGGCTGTTTATAGATATTGCAAGATTGAAAGATAATTGTCTTTTAATAATCTAATAGTATAGGTATAGGAACGATATGTAGCCAACTAAATACTAACCTAAAAAAATTCAAAGTTAGATAAGATGGGAGTCATGTGGGACCGCCGAGGAAGATGGCAGCGCGCTAGTAGAGCTCCGGAAACCGACAATTTTTCTTTCACATTTAAATGGTATATATACCTCTCAATCTATCCGGACATAAATACATTCGATACGCTAAATCCTAAAGTCCTTTTACAAAACCAGATATTAATTATTTACCGCCGAAATGTCAAGCAACAAGAAAGCTAACTTTTTCAAAGGTGCGGCAACGAGGAGTAAGCTAGCAGCGAGGACCAGCCCCACACCTGAAAGCACTGCTGCAGAATCAAGCTGCGTTACAGAGAAACATACCGACTCCAACTTCATGGAAGAAATACGGAAAATGAGTGCAACACTACAAGTTGTGGCGGCAGATGTTGTCTTGATTAACGAAACAACTAAAGAGCTTAAAGACTCTGTGGAGAATATTCTAATTAGGCTGGGTGAGGTCGAACAGCGATTGTCAGACATTGAAGATGCTAGTGCTCAGATGGAGAAATGTGTGGAGGTATGTGACAAGAAGCTGGCGACTCTTTGGGAACGAGTGGAGGACTTGGAGAACCGGAGTCGGAGGAACAATGTGAGAATGGTGGGACTGAAAGAAGACAAAGAAGAAAAAGGAAACGTGCGTCAGTATGTGGAAAGGATCATTGCTCAAGGGCTTGGCCTCACGAGTAGCGAGTTCGAAGTGGAGCAGGCCCACCGCTCACTGGCGCCTAAGCCTGATGTCAATAAACCACCGCGAACCATCCTGATTCGGTTCCTGCGCTCATCGGCTCGGGACAAGGTGCTGCAGATGGCCAAAGAAAAGCGTGGGCTGGAGTGGGAAGGCTGCAAACTATCTTTCTTTGAGGACCTGTCGAAGGAGCTGGTGGAGAAAAGGAGAGCTTTCAACACTGTAAAGAAACGCCTCCGGGAAATGGAGGTGAAACACCGGCTGCTGTTCCCAGCGACACTCATCTTCACCTGGAAGGGCGAGAGGAAGACTTTCCGGGATAATTCAGAGGCCGAACGGTTCCTGCAACAAGCTAAGTGAAAAACGAGCGTTACTATTTGAGGTGTATACTTATCAAAACATTATGTAAAATTGATGTCGGTTTTGTGCGTCGAAGTTCGGATGGCTGTGCTGCCCAAGGACGATTTTCAAGGCGTTTCACGGACCAAGTTTAAATAGAGGGGTTAAGAAAAGGACTAACAGCGGCAGCATGTTCTGTGTCGCCTTGCTTAGTTCTGTGTTATATTTCTTTTCTTTTTTTCTGCACCAGGCCAGTGTTCTTAAGTTTGCAAATGTTGTTAGTATTAGTTATTATGTTGTTGTGTATGTACCTCGTTAAGTGGCAGATCAAATCACGCAAAATACCAAGTAGGAAAAGATGTCTAAGGGATATATCAACATAATATCGTGGAATATTAATGGATGCGGGCACCCAATTAAGAGACAAAAAGTTTTGACTTATCTAAAATCCAAGGGCGCTGATATTGCATTCATTCAGGAATTACATATAACTGGGGAGGAAGAAGCTGCCAAGTTTAAAAGAGGCTGGGTGGGTAAAGTGTACCACAGCTCATTTTCAAGCAAACGAAATGGTGTAATGATTCTTGTTAATAAAAATATAAGTTTTGTTATGCTTAAACAACATAATGATAAGGAAGGGCGTTTCATATGTATTGAAGCCTTGCTGAATGGAATGAGGACTGTCCTTTGCAACATTTATGCTCCTAACCAGGAAGAACCAGACTTCTTTCATGAAATTAATAGTATAATAGGAAACACTGAGGGACATATTATTCTGGGAGGCGATTTCAACCAGGTGATGGACGGATTTATTGACAAAAGTACGCCGGGGGGGAACTCAGCACCTAAGGATAGGGCTGCCATCCAAATGGTAGCACAGGACTGGAATTTGGTTGATATATGGAGACTGATAAACCTAAGAGAGAGAGACTATACCTTCTACTCTCACAGTCATAAGACATATTCTAGAATTGACTTTTTCTTAATATCTAATAAGCTAGTGGAATCCGTAATGGGCTATGAAATAGGAGCAATTATTATAAGTGACCATGGCACAGTGGAGTTACATATAGACTTCAAGGTGGAAAAAGAAAGAAGAGGACGTTGGAGACTTAATACTATGCTACTTCAAGATGAGGCATTTAGTAATTCTATTCTGGAGGACCTTAATTTTTTTCTCCAAGTAAATAAGGGTTCCACAGATAATATAGCCTCAGTGTGGGAAGCCTCGAAAGCGTACATTCGGGGTAAATTCATTGCGTATGCATCAAAAATTAAAAAAGAAAATAGTGAGAAAGAAAAAAAGTTGGAAAAAGAAATTTGTGTTAGAGAAAAAAATAGCACAGAAATACTCAAATCCTCTATATCAATCACTATGTAATCTTAAATATCAGTTACATGAGCTATGTAACTGATATTTAAGGGGAAAAAAATGGCAAATTATTAGCAAGACAACTTAAACAACAAGATAATTCGAATAACATTCCACTAATTAAAAAAAATGGCAAGACATTTACTGCAGTCAAAGACATAAATAGGATATTTGTAGAGTTTTATAAAAACCTTTACACATCTGCTAATGAACCTGACTCAGAAGAAATGAATGCCTTTTTCTCATTACTGAAGTTACCTACTATCTCCAATGAGCAAAGAGAAAAATTGGAGTCTCCTATCACTCCAGAAGAAATCAAAGCTACGATCTTGTCAATGAAACCTGGAAAATCGCCGGGCCTGGATGGCTTTCCAGTTGAATATTATAAGAAATATATCGACAGCATTGCCCCAATATTATATGATGTGTATAGAGAAGCCTTTGATTCAGGCTCTCTACCTGGCACTTTAAATGAGGCTCTGATATCACTTATTCCTAAAAAAGACAGATATTTCAGATCCATCTAACTTTAGACCCATTAGTCTTATAGGAGTAGATTGTAAAATACTAACAAAAACACTAGCATCGCAATTAGAAAAAGTACTTCCGGATATCATAAATGAAGATCAGGTAGGCTTTATTAAGAACAGATCTTCAGTCGACAATATGAGAAGGCTTACTCATCTAATACATTTGAATAATTCTAATCCAACCCCTGTTGCGATATTTTCTTTAGATGCTGAGAAAGCCTTTGACCGCGTGGAATGGGGCTTTCTTAAAACAACACTTCTAAAATTTGGATTTGGATCTATGTTCTGCAAATGGGTTGACTTATTATATTCTAAACCAAAAGCAGCAATTATGACGAATGGTCAGTTATCTGAATTTTTTCATCTTTCTAGAGGGACAAGGCAAGGTTGTGCCTTGTCCCCATTGCTTTTCACACTGGTGGTGGAACCATTAGCCGTGGCGATAAGAGTCAACCCAAGAATTAAAGGAATTCATGCAGGAGGAAAAGAGCACAAGCTACTTATGTATGCGGATGACATCTTAGCTGTTATAGCAGATCCAATCGTCTCTGTCCCAGCTCTATTACAGTGTGTTGAATCATATTCAAAATTTTCAGGATACAAGATTAATTGGAATAAATCTGAGTGTATGCCCATATCCCAAACATGTCATTCAAATTATATTACACAATTTAATTTTAAGTGGGTGCCCTCAGGTATGAAGTATCTGGGTATAAAACTTCATCCGAATGTAGAAGAAAAAATGCCACTGAATATGGAACCGCTTCTTCAGAAAATAAAAACTCATCTTAATAAATGGGCAAAATTGAAGCTCTCTTTATGGGGAAAGGTGAATGTAATAAAAATGGTGATAGCCCCATTATTTAATTATGTGTCCATGATGGTACCTGTTGACATCCCATCCCAGGTTTACAAACAGTATGACACTTATGTTAAGGACTTCCTTTGGGACAAGAAGAAACCCAGAATTAGTATTAAGAAAATGTGGTGTGCAAGGGACATAGGAGGCATGGCCCTCCCTAACGTAAGGTTGTATAATCTTGCATTCGAAATGTCCAGGTTGTCTAAATATTTTGAAAAGGGAGAAACAAAGCTGAGTTGGATGAATATTGAAGAAGAGTTAGTGAACCCATTCAGACCAATAGATGTCCTTTCCCATGGTAAATCTGATAATAGACAACCTCTTTCTGCAAATCCAATATTAGCACATTCCAAAATAGTATGGAAGGAGATGCATAAAATATGTAAGATGTCACATTTAAAACAGTTGTATTCTTCATTGTGGTTTAATCCATCCATTTGTATTGGAAGAAAAACAGTTTATTGGGAAGAATGGCTGGTGAAAGGAATACGTATTGTGGATGATCTATATACAGATGTGGCGTTTATGTCTTTTTCAGATATCATGCTGAAATATAATATAAAAAAAGATAATTTCTGGAAATATTTACAAATCAGAGACTGTATTATTAAAGACAATTTCATATGTAAGGATAATCCAATACAAGAATTTATAGGCCCAAGCAAAATCAAATATAAAGCATCTATATTTTATAGATTATTCAATAGCATGCCTAGGGATGTGTGTAAAAGTCTTGGGATTGTCTGGCAGAGGGACCTTGGTTGCATTTTTAGTGATGAAGAATGGTTGAAAATACTTTCAAATAATGGTAAATATATCAAAGAATAGAGAGGGAAATTTACGCATTATAAGATGATACATAGATTTTATTTCACCCCATCCAGGCTCCATAGAATGGGCCTGCTTGCCGATAATCTATGCTGGAAATGCAAAATGGAATCAGGAACTTTTATACATGCGATATGGGAATGTATATGCATCTCCCCTTTCTGGAAAGCAGTATTACAACACATTGGAAGTTGGATAGGGGTGGGGATACCCATGTCACCAAGACTATGTTTACTGGGGGATCCAACAGTGATGCCTAATTTGTCTAAACACCAAAACACCGTGGTGCAGGTGGGGACGGTCACGGCTGCCAGAATAATCCTCAGACTATGGAAATCTTCAACTGTTCCGAATGTTAAAAGCTGGTTGGGATTAATGTTGGAAATAGTGTCATATGAACAAATGCTGGCTAAGCTAAATGATGACATAGAAAATTTCAAGAAATCTTGGAACTACTTTCTCTCCTGCAATACTGGGACAAGTAAACTTCTTTGATGAACATCTGTTTTGAAAGTATTATTTACTGTAAGCTACTGTTTACTGTGGATGTTTCTGCTAACATCGAGGATATTTGTAAATGTCAATTTTCTGTGAAACTTATTGATTTGATATGCGCTGGCCTGGTTGCTTTGGTTGTTCTTTGGTGTTTTTGTTTTGTTTTGTGAGGGGGTTGGGAGGGGTTATATACTTATGTTCTGAAAAATAATAAAAACTTTAATAAAAAAAAAAGTTAAATAAGATGTTGTGGATTTGATGAGAAAATATTAATTTTAATAAATAAAGAATTAGATTTGTGAAAGTTATGTGAAAATCTCTGGATAACACATTTTCTATCTATACAGGACTGTCTCAGAAAATTAGAATATTGTGATAAAGTTCTTTATTTTCTGTAATGCAATTAAAAAACATGAAATGTCATACATTCTGGATTCATTACAAATCAACTGAAATATCGCAAGCCTTTTATTGTTTTAATATCGCTGATTATGGCTTACAGCTTAAGAAACCCAAATATCCTATCTCAAAATATTAGAATATCGTGAAAAAGTATACTAGTAGGCTATTCAACTAATCACTTGAATCGTCTAATTAACTCGAAACACTGCAGGGTTTCCTGAGCCTTGAAAAACACTCAGCTTGGTTCAGTAAACTAAATCACAAGTACAGTATGGTAGTGGTTAAGAGACGACATAAGATTCTCACAGTAACTGGTGTACTGACCATGGCATTACTGTCCTTGATTGGCCTGCCAATTCCCCTGACCTGAACCCCATGGAGAATTTGTGGGGTATTGTGAAGAAGAAGCTGAAAGACACCAGACCCAACAATGCAAATGAGCTAAAGGCCGCTATTGAAGCATCCTGGGCATCCATAACACCTCAGCAATGCCACAGGCTGATTGCCTCCATGCCACGCCGCATTGATGCAGTAATCTGTGCAAAAGGATTCCCAACCAAGTACTGAGTGCATTAATGGACATTTTCAAATGTTTCATTTTGTTTTGCTGTTATAATTTTTTTTTACTTGGTCTGAGGAAATATTCTAATATTTTGAGATAGGATTTTTGAGTTTTCTTCAGCTGTACGCCATAATCAGCGATATTAAAACAATAAAAGGCTTGCGATATTTCAGTTGATTTGTAATGAATCCAGAATGTATGACATTTCATGTTTTTTAATTGCATTACAGAAAATAAAGAACTTTATCACAATATTCTAATTTTCTGAGACAGTCCTGTATATAGGGTGGATCTGCAAAGTCTTCAAACTGCTTCACTTTTTCCACTTCATTTTCACACTAAAAGTCCTGCAGATCTGAGAATTTTGCAAGGCTGCTAAGGCTACTGTGTTCTCCAAAACTCATTTATCCCTTCTCTCATGTAAATACCGTATTTGCACTTCCATGCTGCAGCAGGGAGCTGTCCAGATGTAAAGCATAATTTTATATCTGGATACTGACAGTGTGAGAGCCTCTAAAGCGCTTGCCCCCTCCTCCCTGTCGAGTTTTCCAGTTTGCTGAACTATGATAGGTAAATTTCCACAGAGATGTTTAAGGGAAGCTATTTGTGAAGATAGAGCCTACAGAAAAGCAGCTCACTGAAAAACAAAATTGATATATTCTTTTATTAAATCTGTAATTAACAAGATACACTGCCAATATTTGAAAACTTTTACACAAATGTCAATGATTCATATATCTACAAAGCAATGCCTCTGGAGAAATCAGATTACAAAATTGTTTTTCCATTGCCCTGCCATCCCTCATCAAGAAGGTCTCGCAAAGACTCCTGTTGGTCCATCTGAGGAAGCAAACCAGCACATATCAGGACCCCCTGAAGTTGGCTTATCACCATAGAGTTGAAGATGCCATCATAAACCTACCTCAAAAAGCCCACTGACACCTGAACAGAGCAGGCAGCACTATGAGGATCATGTTCTTTGATTTCTCCAACATATGTAAAGGATATGCTTAGTGAACCCAGAATTCAAACCGACAGAGAAAAGTAAAAATGTTTTATTGCAAATTGAATATTGTAACAGACGAGGCAGGCAGGCATGGGCGGGAGATCAGATGATGTAGGTAGATGTGGCAGATGAGGCAGGCAGGAGACCAGAAGATGACAGAACTAGATTTGACCAGATGATAATGACAGAACCAGACTGACCAGTAGCAGGATGAAGCAGGCAGAGGCACAGAGTTGGGCCAGAGATGAAGGCAGGAACAGACTAGAGCCTTATTAACATAGATATTAAAATAATCTGTAAAGCTTTTGCAAAACGTTTAGTTAAAGTTACTCCTCTCATCAAGGGCTCCTCTTTTCTGGTACAGCTCTCAACTGATTTAAATCCTACTTAAAGGACAGGGACTTTTTTGTATCAGTAGGTAACTTTACATCCCAGACGACAAAATTACATGTGGGGTTACCCAAGGGTCCATCCTGGGTCAAGGCAAGGCAAATTTATATGTAGGCTATAGCACAATTCAGTACAAAGAAAATGCAAAGTGCTTTACATGATTAAAATATAGCAAAATAAAACAGAGTAAAAGCAAGTAGGAATAAAATGTAGATAGAAAAAAAAGAACAAAAAAGTGGTGATTCAGTTAACTAGAACAGTTGAAGGCAATCTTAAACAAATGTGTTTTTAATCTTGATTTAAAGGAACTCAGGCTTTCCGCACCTTTACAATTTTCTGGAAGTTTGTTCCAGATAAGTGGAGCATAGGAACTAAATGCTGCTCCTCCTTGTTTAGTTCTGGTTCTAGGTACGCAGAGAAGGATGGAGCCAGAAGACCTGAGTGGTCTGGATGGTTGATACACTGATAACAAGTCTGTGATGTATTTAGGTGCTAAGCCATTTAGGGATTTATAAACTAACAGAAGTATTTTAAAGTCTATTCTCTGAGATACAGGGAGCCAGTGTAAGGACTTTAGAACTGGGGTGATGTGCTATACTTTCTTAGTCATAAGGCCCATTCATACCCTACGTTTGGCCTACACGTCCGTATTTCTGTCCGTACGTTCTATCCGTTGACTCCTTCATACCTCCGTCCGTTGAGGTGCGCAATGACCAATATTTCCTCTAGGTGGCAGTGCTGGGTGCCAATAATTCGTAAAACATGGCGACGGTCCAAGACGTGATTTTGTTGTATTTGCTCCGTAAGTAAAGTTTTTGTTTGTCCCTGTGCCCCGGACACGACACATCATATATGTGTGGGTAGTTGCTGACAAGCTCCGCAAGTCGTTCCTCGAATCCCGCCATTGTTTAAAGCCCAGAATTATAACCTTCTTCGTGATTTTGTTGACATTTTGTACTACAAACTCAATAGCGCCCCCACCTTTTCCGGTAGTATTGCTCCGTATTGATCCGTTTCGTCCGTAATCGTAAGCTCCCAATTTTCATGTCAAAATACGGACGAAATCGACGGTTAGAACGTATGAAACACTCCACACATATCCGTATCCGTCTTTTACGTGAGGTATGAATGGGCCTTTAGTGAGGACGCGGGCAGCAGCGTTCTGGATCAGCTGCAGCTGTCTGATCCACTTTTTAGGCAGACCTGTAAAAACACCGTTGCAGTAATCTATTCGACTAAAAATAAACGCATGGATTAGTTTTTCCAGATCCTGCTGAGACATGAGTCCTTTAATCCTAGAAATGTTCTTCAGGTGATAGAAAGCCGACCTTGTAACTGTCTTTAGATGCTTTTGGAGGTTCAGATCTGAGTCCATTACTACTCCCAGATTTCGGGCCTGATTAGTGGTTTTTAGCTGAAGCGACTGAAGCTGTGTGCTAACTTTTGATCTCTCCTCTATTGGTCCAAAAATTATTACTTCTGTTTTGTTTTTATTCAATTGAAGACAATTTTGGCACATCCAGGCATTGATTTCTTCTTGGCATTTACTCAGTGCTTGAACTGGTCCATAGTCACCTAGTGACATGGTGATGTAGAGCTGTGTGTCGTCTGCATAGTTATGGTAGCTGATGTTGTTGTTTTTTATGATATGAGCTAGGGGGAGCATGTAGATGTTGAAGAGGAGGGGACCCAGGATGGACCCTTGGGGAACCCCACATGTAATTTTTGTCATCTCTGATGTAAAGTTACCTACTGATACAAAAAAGTCCCTGTCCTTTATGTAGGATTTAAACCAGTGGAGTGCTGTACCAGAGAGGCCGACGCAGTTCTCCAGGCGCTCTAACAGAATGGAGTAATCAACAGTATCAAATGCTGCACTGAGGTCCAATAGAACCAGCATGGTGGTTCTTTCACAGTCAGTATTTATATGGATGTCATTAAACACCTTGATAAGGGCGGTCTCTGTACTGTGGTGAGCACGGAAGCCAGACAGGAAAACGTCGAAGCGGCTGGTTGTTGTTAAGAAGGTGTTTAATTGTTGAAACACAGCTTTTTCAATAATCTACATGCTCCCCCTAGCTCAGATCATAAAAAAACATCAGCTATAATAACTAAGCAGAAGACACACAGCTACCTCACCATGTCACCAGGTGACTATGAACCAGTTCAGGCACTGAGTAAATGCCTAGAAGAAATCAATGCATGGATGTGTCAAAATTTTCTTCTATTGAATAAACACAAAACTGAAGTAATAATCTTTGGACCAATAGAGGAGAGGTCAAAAGTTAGCACACAGCTTCAGTTGCTTCAGCTAGAAATCACTGATCAGGTCCGAAATCTGGGAGTAATGATGGAGTCAGACCTGAACCTCCAAAAGCATCTAAACACAGTTACAAGGTCGGCTTTCTATCACCTGAAAAACATATCCAGGATTAAAGGACTAATGTCTCAGCAGGATCTGTAAAAATTAGTCCACGCGTAACCCTTTTTAGTCGAATTGATCACTGCAACGGTGTTTTCACAGGTCTGCCAAAAAAGTCGATCAGACAGCTGCAGCTGATCCAGAACGCTGCTGCCCGCGTCCTCACTAAGACTAAGAAAGTAGAACACATCACCCCAGTTCTAAAGTCCTTACACTGGCTCCCTGTATCTCAGAGAATAGACTTTAAAATACTTCTGTTAGTTTATAAATCCCTGAATGGCTTAGCACCTAAATACATCACAGACTTGTTATCAGTGTATCAACCCTCCAGACCACTCAGGTCTTCTGGCTCCAGCCTACTCTGCAGAACCAGAACCAGAACCAGACATGGAGAAGCAGCATTTAGTTCCTATGCTCCACTGATCTGGAACAAACTTCCAGAAAACTGTAAAAGTGGAGAAAGCCTGAGTTCCTTTAAATCAAGATTAAAAATACATTTGTTTAGGATTGCCTTCGACTGTTCTAATTGAACTGTATTACTGAAACATCATTAGTTCACTTTGTAGTCCAACTGTTTTTACTTGTTTGCTTTTAATTTCTATTTTCCCATGTTCTATTTTGTTTCTGCATTTTATTCCTGCTTGCTTTTATTCTGTTTTATTTTCCTCTATATTAACCATGTAAAGCACTTTGCATTGTCTCTGTACTGAAATGTGCTGTACAAATAAATTAGCCTTGCCTTGCCTCATGATACACCCAGATCAAACTGGTTTCATTAAAGGAAAGCAGTCATCCACAAATACACACAGATTACTTAGTTTAATAGATTGTTCCAACAGTAAAAATACTGACTCCAGTATATTGTCTATAGATTCAGAAAAAGGCCCGGGGCTTCGGCATTGGGGCTGTTGGTGGGTTTCATTGGCACCGTCTCTTTGCTACCCTTGGTTGGGGAGGGCAGATTTCCTGGGTTGGCCCCTCCAGTACACCTTTGCTGTGGGGATCCCCTGGGGCATCTGGGGTTTTGGTTCCCCGATGTCTGCCTCGGTGCTCTGGGGGCGGGTCTTTGGCTCCGTACAGCCGCTTTCAAGCATTTTTCTCATGGATAAACCTTTCATAAACAAGCGCACTCTCACAAACACCTACAGCTACTTGGATGCAGGAAATTAAAGACTCACTGCCATACAGAAAACTCGTATGATTACCTTCTCCTGTCACTTTATACAAATCTTATTGAATACTGTATATTCTTCAGTGATTGTATCAAGGCTTTGGTTGATTTTAACTTTAATACTTTATCGGCTCATTGTGCTGTTCTTTTTACATCTCTCTTTGCAGGTGAAGAAGCAGACTAGGGATGTATCGTTCTCTCCTTTTTTGTCCTCTTTCACCTTTTCTCCTTATTATAGCAAGAAATATTCCCTACATAAATTATAATAAAGCTACTTGCATGTATAAATAAGGCGGAGCACTACGGCGATAGCAGTAAGGCTCCACTTCTGAAAGTAAAATCTGTTGGGCTCTCTTTGGCATTAAGACAACAATTCTTATTTCCACATTGCCAGACAGGACACTAAAAAAGAGAGCAGAGCTTCAGCATACCAGGCACAGTAGATCTTTTCAATGAGGACTGAACATGAGCAGAGCTTCCAATTTCAATCAGCTGAGCACACATGAACTGGCAGTGAAAAAGCAGCTGAGCACATAGGATCAGACGACATGTTCTGGAGGGGAGTGGTTGAATGAGGCAGGTATATAAAGGCAGAGTGACAGGTCAGGAGAGTTGGCACTTATTACTTGCTGCAGCAGGTGGAGCCGATAAAGGTGCAGAGTTGAGGCTGGTAGGTGAATGAGTTGAATGAAGTTTGGAGTGAATGGAGAGAAAAAGTCCAGATAGGTCCAAACAAAACAAAAAGAACTCAAAATCACAACAGTGTATTTCATACAATTCAGCCTGATCACCTTCATCTGAAACTGCAGAAGACATAAGTGGAGGCATCAGCAATCACCTTGATCAATGACTACCTGACAAACAGACCACAGTTTGTGAGACTAAAGCACGGTGTGTCTAGACAGGCTGTTAGTTGCACAAGAGAACCACAGGTAACTCTAACCCTAACCCAACAGTTAATTTCCCTTTTGGATAAACAAAGTGTTTTGCAATTGAATTGAATAAAAGACCCATTGAGATCAAGATATACACAATCACATATACAATATAAATTGGCTCACTTAGGAAATTATCCCTGTAATAATTGTTTAATCACTATCATGAAGCTCCAAGAAGAAGTGGATAAATAATTAATGTATCAAGAAACCTGGTAAATAATTTGAAGTGGTGGGATGTAACAAAGTACAAGTACTTTGCTACTGTATTTAATTACATTTTTCATGTATCCATAAGATTTGTGTGTACTTTCAACTTTTACTCCTCTACATTTTAAATTAAGTATCTGTATTTTTCACTTTACTACATTTTTCTAGTATTGTGTTACATGTTACATTCATGTCAATATTTCCTGTCTTTAACGGGGAGTTTGAAACGTTGACGGAAAACTCTGATGACCATCAGTCATTTTGAAAAATACACACACCTGACCGCTTGATGCTGACGCGCAGAGGTCACTGAACCAATGAATATAAAAAATATTTCCATCAGAGTATCATCTCTGATCTGGACTGATCTGAGAACTGACAGCGACGCCTTGAACAAGAGGCTTTGGAGCATATCTAGAACAGCTAAACGACTGCTGCAGGATTATTCTCCTGCTGAAAGAAGTGTTTCCAGGGTCAGGTAACAAGTCTTACTGGCTTCTGATCACTTCAATTGGTGAAATGTTACCTTGCTGTTGTCTACAAGTTGTAGACAACAGCTTGTTGAATAATAAACAGAATGATAATGAAATGCAAATGTCATTAACATCTTAAAAATTGATGGGTAAAAACTGATTTTGACAGGATTTTTTGACACAGTCATGAAAAAGTATAGCATGCCGTCTGCGTTATATTGCAGGGGCTTTTTTGTCCATTAGTCTGATTGTTTGTTTATAGTTTATTAGTGATTAGTAGACTTTCTGTTTTAAGATTTAAAATGTCAGAATATTTTTAAATTGTTCACTGTTGATGATTCATTACAAGTTTGAATATACAGTATTTTTTTTCTGGCAGACAACTTTTACTTCAATATGTTTACTGCAGTTAAAATAGGTTTTGCTTGTTGTTAAAAGAAAAAATGTCAAAGGAATAATCATCCCTCTTATTTTGCTTAAAGCTGCAGTATGTATATTTTATAAAAACGTTTTATTTACCTATTTGTTGAAACTGTCACTATGTTGTGACAATATGGTATGAGACACATAATCTTTGAAGAAAATTTGAGTTCTTCTGCCTTATCCTGGTGCTCTCTAGGAGCAAACAATCAGAGTCAGGAAGCGGGTGTTGGCACTGTCAATCACCATCTGAGTGGTGCTGTTTTTCTTCAGACAGCAAAAGAAGGTCAGGGAGAAGATGGAAGTGATCGATCTTATCACAGATTATCTGTCTAATACTGTCACAACATTGTGGCAAATATTTAAAAAAACATTTTGCAAAATTTACATTCCACAGCTTCAGCTTCACGGCATTTAACTCTGCAGGTCACCCCTAAAATTCTGATCCACTGAATTACTAGTCCAAATGTAAACTGTGTGACAGAGAGTAAACAATAAGAACATGTATAATCTGCAGCATTGTTCATTAAAATGGCCCAACACTATTGATGTATTAAAGAAAATCTCCACATAGTAGGCACACTTCATTTAATTACATTCTACAGAATAAAAATGTCAATATTTATTAAAATATATTACAAGAACGGGATTAATTAGGAGGATTTATTATTTTAAATTTAAATGAATTCTGACCCATACTTCTCACCCGTTGGTGGCGGTCCAACGGGTGCTAACCGCCAATAAACTCAAGAAGAAGAAGAAGAAGAAGCAGAAGAAGAAGCAGAAAAAGAGGAAGACGGTTTGTTCAACTTGGCTGGAAATGAAAAGTATATAGGTAAGTCTTTGTTAAAGTGATTTGAACTTAAGCAACGTTTATGAAGTTTTATTGATATTTTGAAATGTGACCGACATATATTTTTATGCAGCACTTGCTATTTAAGGCTCAGCTAATGAGCTAAAGCTAGCATGTGTAGAGCACATGTGAGTACTAAAGGTACTGAACGCAAAAAATGTCGAAATGGTGTTAGATATATTCACAGTTAACGCTAATATGTTGGAAAAAAGTAGTAAATACCAATGTTATCCCTATAAAGGGTCAAGTTCAGGGCCGAAGCATTGCGAGACTGGTGGAAGTGGTGCGGTAGACAAAGTGGAATGGCATAGGGCATTGTGAGAAGTTCACTGAGGTTCAGAAACTGAAGTTTTGAGTGAATTTGCGTCACGTCAATAGAGTGACCGAGCGCAGTGGTAAACATGCCGTTTGTACTGCGCGAATATCACAGAATCACATATATAAACGTTAACATTCAAATAGAGGCTTAAGCATCCCATTTGTTAAAGTGCATGACCACTTAAAAACAGTGGTGATGGGGCGTGCTTTGGTGGCGCAGTAGTTAGCGCGCATGACCCATGTATGTTTTTTATTATCTGAGCTAGAGGGAGCATCTAGATTATATAGGAGGGGACCCAGGATGGACCCTTGGGGAACCCCGTATGTGATTTTTGGTAATCTATGATGTAAAGTTACCTACTGATACAAAAACGTCCCAATCCTTTAACTAGGATTTAAACCAGTTGATTGCCTAAAGGCCTTCCAGGCACTGTTACAGAATGGAATGATCGACATTATAAAATGCTGCATTGGCTTCCAGTAGTACCAGCACTGTGGTTCTTCCACAGTCTGCATTTATATGGATGTCATTAAACACCTTGATGAGGGCGGTCTCTGTACTGTGTTGAGCTCGTAAACCTGACTGGAAAACGTCAAAGTGGCTGATCATTGTTAAAAAGGTGTTTAATTATTGAAACACAGCTTTTTCAATAATCTTACTGATAAAGGGGAGGTTAGAGATGGGCCTGTTGTTCTGCAGAAGTAGTTTGTCTAAATTGTTCTTTTTCAAGAGTGGTATGATAATTGCTGTTTTAATGAAATGGGGAAAAACACCTGAAAGAAGGGACGTTTTTATTCCATTCCAATCAGATACCGAATCGGGTTGGTGCATCTAATTTATTTTAATCATAATTTAATTTTGAAAGTGGTTATAGTGGTAGTTTAGTTGCTTTTCTGATTAAAACCTGCTAATGATGATAAACACTAAGATTTTCTCAGTCTTTGGTAATTTGCTTACAATTGTGCCTGTATAGCATGTATTACTTCAATTTTCTCTTGATAACCATAGACTTTTTTTATTTGCTAGATGCACACAACAATGAGGCCACAGAGGTTAAAAGTTAAACCAAAGGATGAAGCAGCTAATTTTGTGAGTTTGAGTCAGGACAAAGATGGTTTTGATGTATGCTACATAAACTCATTGAAGGGTAAGTTGAAATAACATGACTTTCCTAAACCCGATTTTTGTCATTATGGTCAGAAAATTACATTTTTCTGGTTTAACAGGTCGAGGAGTGTTTAGTAAATGCCACTTTCAGAGAGGAGCCTTCCTATTGGAATATCGAGGTGACGTCATAAACAAAGAAGAGTACAAAAGAAGGTTAAAAATCTATCATGATGCGATGAAGGTCTTCATGTTTGAGTTTCGTCATAATGGGAAAATGTTATGGTATGTAAATGATAAAAATACCTAAGAACAATTGTTGAAGTATTTAGTGCCTCCTATTAAAAGTTTATTTTTTTGTTTCAGTGTTGATGCAGCTAGAGAGGATGGCTCTTTGGGAAGACTGGTTAATGATGATCATTTGAGCCCAAACAGCAGAATGAAAACAGTAAAAGTGAATGGAAAACCCCATCTCTGTCTCTTTGCGATTAAGGACATAAATCCAGGGGAAGAGATTACATACAACTATGGAAACTCTGATTGGCCATGGAGAGTAAAGGTATATAACTAGATTTACAGAAAGCTATTTGAGGGAAGTTAAGATTTTGCCAAAGTACAACTTCTAAAGGGAATAGACACAGTCCCAGCAATGGTTGTTCCTGTCAGGTGACAGCATTCCTGGGACTGTGTGTAGATGACCCATAGTGTAATATTGTTGGCAATCAGTGGGACCTAGTTTTAAATATTTTAGCCTGACAACTATCATAGCTTAACCATAGTTTGATACACAGGCTTACTATATAGTGTCCTTTAATGAAGTTTATTTTAAACGGATCTTAATGAGTTATTTGTGGTCTTCTCCAAAGGTTTCTACTTGCCATGTCAAAACTCCAGGTGAAGAGGCCATGGCTTCGCTGTGTTCGTCTCCTGACCCCCAGGTGAGCAGCTGTCTGTCTTTGAAATCCTTGTAAATTTTCTCAAGGCTGCTATTGTGGAAATGTGTTTTTGAGAGAGTAGACACAGTCCCAGCAATGGTTGTTCCTGTCAGGTGACAGCATTCCTGGGACTGTGTGTAGATGACCCATAGTGTAATATTGTTGGCAATCAGTGGGACCTAGTTTTAAATATTTTAGCCTAACAACTATCATAGCTTTGCTATAGTTTTATACATGGTGTTACTCTTTGGAAGGGTTGTCCAATCTCTGAAAACATTCAGTGATGACTGAAAACTTTCAGGCCAGTGTAAGCACTAACTGCAGTTCTTTGATTTTTTTTTTTTTCCCTCAGATTTGTTTTAGAAATGGAGGACATGTCTTCAATTTCATTTAGAAACTAATTTACATCATAATTCTTTTACTTGTGTTAAAAACATCTTTTTCTCTTTTTTTTCTTGCTACAGAAATGCAACCATGTTGTTGTACACACATCGTTTTCAAGCATTGAAAAATGTACACATTGCTTGGGACCTTATGCTGCCCTGAAATGGAATGGCTTGAAGTGTAAAGGTGTGTTTTTCTTTTGTTAGTACTAATGCTTCATTTTAGTATATTCAAAATAGTTTCTGATTGTATTTAAAAAGCACTTGACATTTAACATATATAGATCTTGGTATTCAGATGTAATGGGTGATCCAAAATGTCATTTTCATGATTAAATTTTAACCTATTGGAAGAATGTTATCTTGACATACTTGAAAAACATTAAATTATAATCTGTTATAGATTTACTCAAAACTTTTTTTTATAGACTGTTCTTCAATGTGGCACAAGATTTGCTATAGGAAGGCCAAGAGAATTGATACACTCCCTACATTGGTAGATATCTTTACTTCCCTTTTTCATATTTTTTTTTTGTTTAAAGAGTAATTCCTGAATAATCTTTTTTTTTTTTTTAAGGTTTCAGATGAGTCCACGTTCAGTGACGATTCAGAAGAAGAATACATACCTGACTCTGTCAGTAACTCAGATTATTCATCAGAACTTGAAATGCATGCCCCAAAAAATCTTAAAAGGACTGGTCTTGTTGGTTTGGTTGAGACTTCGTCAGACTTTCAAAACAGTGATTGCGCAGAGAATGTCTTGGCTGAAGGTCTTGTTTCTGAAAGTGAGGACCATGGCAAAAAGGTGAAGAAACAAATGAAAAGCGCTCTTGCAAAGAAAAAGCCAGTTGAACCACTTGACATCCAACCTGAAGGCAGATCTATGGAGCCACTCGCTGGACCTCAAGCTGTTGAAAGCATCCAGTCTACATCAACAGAGAAGAAAAACTACTGCTTTATTTGTGGAAAGTCCCAGTCTAAAATTGCTCGACACTTTAAAGTCCATGAAAAGACAAACGCTGAGGTCGCTCAAGCTTTTGTACTACCAAAAGCTTCAAAACTGCGGCAAAAAATACTAGAACGGTTAAGGAATAAGGGAAACAGTATTCACAATAAAGAAGTTATCGAAAGTGGCAGTGGACTGCTGAAAATCAAACGCAAACCCAAACTAACATATGACAAAAACCAGTATGTTCACTGCATGTATTGCCAGGGATTGTACCTTCGGAACCATCTTTGGAGGCATGCCCGTAAATGTGCATCAAAACCAGAAACAACTGATCAGAAGGGACCAAAAAGGATCTTGAGCTTGGCCTCAATGGTGGAATCTCCACTATGTCAACAAATATCCCAAGGTGTTTGGAAGCTCCTAACAGTGATGAAAGATGATGATGTGTCTGCTGCAGTGCGAAGTGACTTTTACATTCTACAGCTTGCCCAATCATTCTTTAATAAACATGGTCAAGATCCCTCCAAGCACGAGTATATTCGGCAAAAAATTTGTGAAGTTGGAAGACTTCTGCTAATTCTGCGCAAAGAGTTTTCCATCTTCAACATTGAAGATGCTGTCAGGCCATCAAACTTCCATGTACTCGTCCAAGGAGTCAAGAAAGTATCTGGCTTTGATGAAGGCAGTCATTCCTATCAAACTCCAAGTCTTGCTCTAAAATTAGGACACTCGTTGAACAAGATCAGTGACCTTATATGCTGCACAGCTTTAGTATCGGGAAATGATGAGCTTAGAAAGTCATGTCAGGCTTTCAAATTGCTTTACTCATCTAAGTGGTCTGAACTTGTATCTCACGCAGCTATAACTACCTTGAGTGACACGCGCTTTAACAAGCCTTCAACACTCCCTTTCACTGAGGATGTTCAGCGTCTTCACCCGCATTTGGAAAAGATCACAAATTCAGCATCTGAGACTTTGAGAAGTGAACCATCAACCCAGGCCTATAAGGAACTATGCAGAACTACATTGGCCAAACTCATTTTGTTCAACCGAAGAAGAGGTGGAGAAGTTTCTAAAATGCTACTGTCTGCCTTTCTAGATGTTGCAGTAGGTCTTACTGAGTTTGAACGAAGACTTTGTGCCCATTTCAGCAGGGTTGAAATTAAAGGAAAAAGGGGACGAAAAGTTGCTGTGCTTTTATCACCAGATGTGGTTGAATTCATCACCCAGCTCATTGGTAGAAGAAC
This sequence comes from Fundulus diaphanus, assembly GCA_037039145.1. Taxonomy (NCBI): domain Eukaryota; kingdom Metazoa; phylum Chordata; class Actinopteri; order Cyprinodontiformes; family Fundulidae; genus Fundulus; species Fundulus diaphanus. The sequence goes on along the minus strand of CM073139.1, from coordinate 646,455 downwards.
AGAGTGTGGAGTGCCAGACGAAAACCCTTTTCTTTTCGCAAGACCCAACTGTCTCACCCCTTACAGAGGACAAGACTGTCTTGGGACAATGTTGCAACATGCTTCCGAAGCTGTGTTGATCTTAAGAGTTCAGGATTTTTGGCACCACTATCATTTGCATAAACTCTAAGTGTAAAGAGGCAGAACATCCTGCTCATTCCCTACAAAACATAAGAGACTTTGTCAGAAATTGTGGTGTAAAAAAAAGGAAAAACTAAAGATGTAAGTTAAATCTTAAACTAAGATGAACTTCACTAAAAATTTTAATACTTTCCAGTGTTCCTTTTGTTTAAAGCCCCCCAGAAGTTCAGCTCTTAGGGTGGTATTGTCATGTTTGCCTGTAGATGTTTGGCCCACATGCAAAATACACTCGGTGACACAGATAAGATTTAACGGGTTTTATTCGAAGGCTAGAACCACAAGGAAGCACGAGAGCCGGTCTGCCTCAGCAGACGTCGGAGCACACATGGAATTGAGACCAGGGAACCGGAGCGCACTAAAGGAGGAGAACAAACGGTTAGTCCACGGGAAAAAGTCGGAGGAAATCACCAAGGAACGTAAGCTTACCACAAAGCGCTGGGAACCTGACCGGGGAGGGAGCAGTGTCAACTTAGCCCTTGCTTACGATGGAGGAGACGGGTGTCTGTGGGACTAATGAGCGGGGGCAGGAGAGGGTCCGAGCAGCACCGGGGAATCCAGGGATCCAAGACAGCGGGAGGAACCAGAAGATCGTCAGGGGGTACCTTGTGTCCGGGGAAGAGGGAGCCGACTCAGAGGGAACCAGGGGAGCTCGAGAGGGATCCGTTACGAACGGAGTCGCTGGAGCACAAGAGGAATCACGGGAACACGAGCAGACTCGCTGGAGCACGAGGGGAGACGTCAGAGCTCGAGGAGTGAACCTGGAAGGCACAAAGGGCAGTCTTTAGTCTGCGGAACAGGTAAGAAGGCGAGAAGCTGTGGCCAATTGGTCATACCACAACGGTAACACTCTGGCATCCTCCCACTGTTCAGCGCAGTTCTTATAGAGCGGTGCTGCTGAACTGCCTGCAGGTATGCGCACTCCGCCCATCAGTCAACCACGAACACCTGTGGGAGAAGCAGAGATGGCGGAGCCGGCAGCGAACTGCACGGCCCTGCCGGCTGAGTCCTGACAGGTATAAAAGGCTAATTGGATTGGAGATTATGCACTGTTCAAGGTACATTTAAAGGAAAGTGTTCTGTTTTTCAGCTTCAATATTGTTTTTTGCAGTAGTATTTGATATGTGCAGATTAATGTTGAGCTAAGAGACTGAACAGAAGTTGAACTCTTAATCATCTGCAAATAAATAGTTTGGTTTCAGGTTTTTGAGACGGACAAATTGTATTAAAAGCTAAATGTTTGTTAATGTTTGCTTCAACTTTTTTAAGTTGAGCTTCGCCTTTTGAAAAAACAAATCTTTGTAGAATTATTTTGGGGCTCACTTTAAATGGAAATAACTGTGGGACTAATATTTGGTGAGAACAGTGTTCTTAAAACCTGCTTCAACGATGGATTTGAGTTTAAAGTTTTTGTGAAAATGTTTTTCAAATATGAAGCTTGATTGGAGCTTTTTTTTTGGTTTGCTCCAAAATAAAGATTGCAAAATCAAATACTTGTCTTTTTTTTTATTCCATAACACATTTGAGTTTGTATAGGTCTAAATGTTACTCCATTGGTTTTAGAACTGCACTATGCTTCTGATTACTATTTGACTATTTGTTGTTTCATATTAAGACTGAGATTAGTGTAGTTGCTGCGTGTTTTCATGACAAATGAACATTACCATGATTGCGGGGTTAGAATTAAGCTATTTGCTGGGCATTTGGGCACCCTAATATGTTTTGGGGAAATTTTTTTGCAGCCTTATATTAAGTGTCCCCGCAGTTCTTAATGGTACTTATAATGTATTTTTATGTCAGGGGTGTGGCTTATCTGTCTAATTATCTATGTCCTCATAATGTTTCATAAAATCAGGTCATTATATCTAGGGTTGTGTAGTGTGTAAACTCAATTTTAAGTGAGATCTGTGTTGAGTAGCTAGTTAAAGATTTTTTGACACATTCAGTTGGTCTGTAGAGCAAGTGGAAAGGGGTGTCCCTATAGTTCACCGCCATAACTGGTTTGAAAAAACTGTCCTGCTAGATCACAGACACCAGTATGTGTGTGTGTGTGTCTGTGTGTGTGTGTGTGTGGTGGCGGCAGGTGTAGAGGGGGGGCCCAAAAAGACTGCGTTGTCCCGGGCCCTAGCAAAGCTGTCAGCTGGCCTGGTTGTAACCACTGCCAAGTTAAACTTTCTTATCACCGGAGCACCTTGAGCTTAACATATCACTTAAATGCCAAACACACTGTAGACATCACCAAACAATTCAATGACTCAGAGAAGCTAACCAATGTAATGGCGAAGTGGATAGCTACTGTAGACCTTTTTCGTGCTTCACACTTTGGTATTGAACATAAAGTGGTAATGCTGCTCCCTGCTGTTACCTCAGAAATTGCCTGTTTTTGGTAGATTTTTTCCCCATAAGGAGAATTTCCTGTCAGTGGCAATAAGCTTTAATTTATTATTATTGCTATTTTTTGTTTTACATGTTTAAGTTGAGCTTTACACTAAATATCTATTACTGATAAGTGCTACAAATGTTACAACACTTTTGTTCATATGGCAGCAGAACATTAAAATAAAAGTGCTCTTTACACTACTTTTGAATTTATTCTTGGAGTTTGCGCATACAAAGCGATTAATCATGATCAATCGGGTAAATTATGCGATTGATCGCGATTAAAGATTTTAATCGTGGCCCAGCCCTAATATATATATATATATATATATATATATATATATATATATATATATATTAAAGTGCCGTAAGATTTTAAGACATAACACTACAAATGAAATGGAAATGATACCAAAACACCTGCTACAAAAATGACATTTATTTTCAAATGCTACACAACAAGGTACATCAATAACAAATGATTCAGGGTTTTTTAGATAAGAGGATTATTGCATTTCTCGCAGTTGCGCTGCTTTCAATTCAAGTTCTGACTCAACATTTTTCAGTTCACTGCATTTGTCCTTGTACCTCTTTCTTAGAGTATTAGATTTTGTTAGCATTTGAGCCATAAGTGTGCTAGATTTGTTTTCAGCCTGCTCAGCTAGTTGATCAGCATCCTTCTGAAGGCTGACACACACACCGACCAACATTTCTTTCTTCTTTTTCAGTTCTTCAAGCTCACTTTCCAAAGCTTTTCTCTTTTGCCCACGGATTGCACCCTCTCTTTTCTGTCTTTCTTCATCAAGGTAGATCCTGTACCTGGTCCTGGCTGAGGCTACAGATGTCAGTAGTTGTTTTGTAAGAGGCACTTTGAGAACACCCCCACACGCTCCAACGTGGTCACAGACTAGTCTCTGGGCCTCAACAGTTTCTTCTTTTATGTTGCAAGCCTCTACTTCTCTATTAACAGAGAAGCCTCTCTCTACTGTAGCTTGCCCATGAGAGAGGAGCAGGAGGCGCTGAAGGAAACCCTGCAGCTCGGTAAAAGACTGTTTGAAAGTTCCATGAAGAAAAGCATCAAGCCATTGCTCCATAGGTTTAAAGGAGAGGAACTCATCACTTTTTCCATACAGAGAAAGAAAGCTGTCAAACTGTTGCACAACAGCATCACCTGCAATGGGTAAACAAAAACAAAAAAACTGTAAATAAATCTTCTCAGCTTAAATTGTCATTTTTTATGGATGTTGCATTGTTAGAGAATAGTGATCTAATTTTTTTTTTTTTTTGCAAAAACTTAACCACTCAAAAAAAACCTGAAAAAGAGGCTAATATTCTTCTCAGCCATTGTGTGGGTGTACAAAAGCTACAAACACCTGGGCTGCCTACAGTAAACAACATATGAGAGCTCTATGTGCTACTAATAATTTCCTAGAACATTAAAGGTAATATTGAAAGAAAGATCTTCTCTAATAGGCCTTTAAGATCAAAGTAGGTACAGTTCAGACATAAAAAGCTGTGTAATAATTATATGAAACTATCCCTAATAAAATCCCTACCAGCAGAAATCCCTCCTGACAACTGCCTGTCCTGCAGAAATCTTTGAACAAGTGACCTCATTTGTCCCTGGCACCATTCTAGATCTCTGCTCATGATGGAAAGGTCCAAGCATGCTAGCTGCCTGACGGTTGGGTATTTCAAGGGGCTCTTTTCTTGCACTTTCTTTACTATTCTGGAGAGGCACATTATGCAGTCCCTTCTAAACTCAAGGGCAGTGAGATCGCCTACTTTGTTACTTGATTTGCTTTGAAGAGCCTAGCAAAGAGGGATAGGACATAAGTATCATAGGACATTATTTAGGTGTATTTTATGTTTAAGTATATATATAAAGTGGTGCAAAGCATTACCTTGAGTACAGACTCAGCACCCAAGCCAATGTCAGCTTTGCTTGCACTGATCCAGTTTTTCTGGTCATCAGGGTCAAGTTTGGTCAGTTGAAATGGAGTGATGTCTTGGAGCAGCTCCCTTTTGATGAAGCGTCTCACCAGGCTCTATGAAATTATAAAAACCTTTGTACAAATCCTATTTTTTTTTAAAAAGAATTAAAAGAAGCCAATCTTACCATCATCAACTCAGTCAAGTCTCTGCACAGAAAGGGCAGGACTGGTTCATCAGTTTGATATTTCTTCAGGAATGGACTAAATGTTCTGGAGATTGCCGCAAAAAAATTAAGCTTGGCCAAGATGAGTGGATCTTCTTTTGCTACTTGAATGGTGTCAAAAGAGGAAGTTCCAGGGTTTGGTAGCTCTTTTCTATGTACTGCCTTCACATACTCAATGGCTCTCTCTGCAACCGGAAGATTTTCCACCCATCTGTGTCCACAGAATGGGAGTGGAAAGATGGATGAACCAGTATGTTTTGTGTAATCTTCTCTTCGCGCAGGTACATTGTGAAAAACAAAGTGCATTGCTCTTAACAGTTTCTCAATGTTCCATATAGAGAAGCCAGTTTTGAGTGAATTGTGCAGGGTGTGCAATCCACAGCTCCCGACATTAATTAATTGCCGACCTCCATGTACTTCCGCATGTTCCTGTTGGAAATCGTTGAGGAACTTTAAGTTCACATTTGGTCCATCCATACCAATGGAAAGAAGATTCTTCATGTCGAGTTGACGCACACAATTCTAAAACATAAAATATTTCATTATTATTTTTTTAAAGGGAAAAGGGAAAGTAAAACAAAAATTATCCAGCATGTTTTACCACAAATCTGCACTGAGTATATTGGTCCTTTTAAGAGCAGTATTTACTAAAAAATTAACTTGTATCTTTAGTTCATCCAAATAAAATTCAATTAAGAATAGGTACAATTGTACTCACTTTGAAATGGTGCAGTAGATCTTGTGCCTTTGAATGCCCCATGAACTGTGATCCAAAAAAACGCGACTGGACAAAACCAGCCTCCCAAAACCGAACATGCACGTCTAGTTGTTTATTTTTTGTTGATTGGTTGAAGCTTTCAACAAACATCAGCACAAATGGTCCTGCGTTGTTAACTGCTGAAATCAGTTAATTTTTTAAGTGTGGGGCGAGTCCAAACTTTAAAATGTAGCCAGTTTTGTCCTTTCCACAGGCAAAAGATTTAGCTATTTCCGAATCTGGAAACATTGCCTGGAACAATTCGGATACACCTTCATTAGAAGCGTATGAGTGGTGTTGCATGGCTGTGTTCAGACACCAGAGCCCCTCCGCATTCAGCGTTGCATTGGATCCAAATGTTGTTCGCAGACCGTCTGATTTCCAGACGTTAGCGGTGGTAGAGCTTGCTCCAGCTGCTGCTGTGCTGCTTGCGGTAGCTACTGCCGACGTGACTGCGTCGGTTACAGAAAAGTAGCTCGACATTGTTAGCTGTTGTCTGCCCCGTGTAGCTGATCTGTGGCTGTCCGACTTCATGTGTGATCTTAAAGTGTTGACACCCATTGTGCAAAGTTTAATTTTTTTTTTGCAAAGACGGCAAAAACCTTCATCGTCGTTACCATCGACAGGCTGCAGCCATGCCCCGAATTCCGCGTTTTCCAGCCACTTCTGCTGAAATTTGCATTTTCCCATTTTGTAGCTTTTTCTCCGCCTCGAGCTTCTTTTCCGAACATATGGCTTTACGTTCAACCGGAAGAAGTTCAGCGTGTTTGGTGGAACCAGTTATATCTGATATAATATATCTGACGAAACTGTTTTTATGAACGTATTAAAAAATAATAAGGCATTTAATGCCACTGATAATCACATTTAATGACATTTAATGCCAATTAAGGCCTTAATTTTAAAGAAAATGATTTAATGACTTTTAATGACCCGCGGAAACCCTGTTCTTAGTCTTAGTGAGGTTGTGGATCAGCTGCAGCTGTCTGATACACTTTTTAGGCAGACCTGTGAAAACACAGTTTCCTGCTGAGACATCAGTCCTTCAATCCTAGAAATGTTCCTCAGGTGATAGAAGGCCGACCTTGTAACTGTCTTTAGATGCTTTTGGAGGTTCAGGTCTGAGTCTATCACTACACCCAGATGTCGGGCCTGATCAATGGTTCCTAGATGAAGCAGCTAAAGCTGTGTGTCAACTTTTGATCTCTCCTCTATTGGTCCAACAATTATCACTTCAGTTTTGTTTTTATAAAATTGAATAAAATGATGGCACATCCACGCATTGATTTCTTCTAAACATTTACTCAGTGCCTGAACTGGTTCATAGTCACCTGGTGACATGGTGATGTAGAGCTGTGTGTCGTCTGCATAGTTATGGTAGCTGATGTTGTTGTTTTCTTATTATGTTTTTCTTGATGATGTCAAAGAAAGATTCCCTTGCATTTTTCAATTGTAAGTTATATCTGTAAAGTCTCTCTTTATAGATGTCATAGTGAACCTGGAGTCTCGTCTTTCTCCACCTGCGTTCAGCTTTTCGACACTCCCTTTTTTTCACCTCTAACTGCTGGAGCAGTTAGAATCTCCACGGAGATTTTTTCTTCTCGGAAAAAACTTTCGCTTTAACTGGAGCAATGTAGTCATTTTTGCCTTGATTTAAAAGAACTCAGGCACTTTTACAGTTTTCTGGAACTTTTATCCAGATCAGTGGAGCATAGGAACTAAATGCTGCTTCTCCATGTCTGGTTCTGGTTCTGCAGAGCAGGCTGGAGCCAGATTACCTGAGTGGTCTGGAGGGTTGATGCACTGATAACAAGTCTGTGATGTATTTAGGTGCTAAGCCATTCAGGGATTTATAGACTAACAGAAGTATTCTATTTAAAGTTTATTCTCTGAGATCCAAGGGAGCCAGTGGAAGGACTTTGAGAACCGGGTCCATGTTCTCTACTTTCTTAGTCTTAGTGAGGACGCAGGCAGCAGCGTTGTGGATCAGCTGCAGCTGTCTGATTCACTTTTTAGGCAGACCTGTGAAAACACGGTTGCAGTTATCAAGTCGACTAAAAATAAAGGCATGGATTAGTTTTTCCAGATCCTGCTGAGACATCAGTCCTTCAATCCTGGAAATGTTCTTCAGGTTTTGGGTTCTCTTTGGAAGTTAAAGGGGAGTCCTCTTTTTGTCCTGTTGAGATCTGGGATGAATCCTCCTGTAATTCTGAGGTAGTCTCTTATTGTGTCATCTTTTTGGCTATCTTCATCTTGGCTTGTTCAGGCTGTACTGGGCTTATTTGTTTTGGGACAAAGCTGATGGTCCATGGTTCACATAATAGAAGATATTACGTTCTCTTTGCTCTGCAGCTGGGTTGCAGAGATGCATAGAAGTGGACTGGAAGTAACAACCATCCGCTACTATCTGCACAATGCAGCCCAGTTTATGGAGTTTATGCTGATACTGTGTCCGGGGCACTGCCACCTCACCCGGGAGCCCGTGAAGGTGGTCCTCCGTCTGCTGGAGAATGCTAGAAGGGACACAGGGCGGGACATCACTGTCCACCAAAACCGAGGGAAGGCCTTCCTCTAGTACATGTCCAGGGACGAGCTTCGGTTATCCGACTGGGCTTTCCTCTGCGACCTGCAGGCCATCAAAAGGTTGGTGCTGAATTTAAACCATTTTACATGCATAACACAAGAGAGGGACATAGCCAACATGTCCACAAGTCTGAGGCAACGAATGAAAAACTACGATTTTAGTAAGACTTTTAAAGTGATGTTTTATTTTTTAAATATTAAAGGGTTAGGGTTAGGAACAAGAGAATAAGCCTGTCCCCAAAAAGGAACAGGATCTGCACGGTCCTTCCTCCCAAACGGTCCATCAGGGCGCATGTGGTTATGGGGACGCTCCCTGCGTTTCCTCCCATACCGCACAATTTGCCAGTCATTTTCTGGACACATGTTTTATTTTTTAAGTTTTCCGGTCTGCTTTGTTATTCAAACAATAATGTGTTTTTAGATGTGTTTGTATAAATTGTGTGTATATTTGAATGTATTTTTTTGTATTTTAAGAAATGGGAAAGAAACAAAAAAATAATAAAAAAATGTATTTTGTGAAACAGAAAAATTAAGATTTCAGTAATTTAATGTGTGCCCAATGCGCGACGTTTCGACTGAAATCAGTCTTCTTCAGGCTAAGGCACACCAAAGAATTTGTAGTTGTTTGTAGAGGTCCTTCCGCTGCTGTGGCTAAAGAGTGAATGAGGGAGAGGAGCTTGCTCTTCCCTATATATAGTCTTCTCCTCTCTGAGGCTCCTCCCTCTAAATCTGTGTTTTTACTGTTGTCAATGTTTTCTCATAGTTTTTTCTAATGTAGATGTTTTGTTTTTTCAATTGGGTAATCCAAATTAATCTGTTGGTGCTTATTTTATTGAAATGTCAAAAGATGGAGAATAAGAAATGAAAAATAAAAAATGATAAATAAAAAAATTAAAAAAATTAAAAAATAATCATAAAATCGAAAAATAGAACAGTAAAAAAATGTAAAAAGTTAAATATATATAAAAAATAGAAAAAGGTTGGGAATGAAGTTTTAGGGAAAGGATAAAAGTTAAGGTTAGGAGAGGATCTAAGGATAGTGGTAGGGTTAGGAGAAGGTAGAAGGTTAGGGTTAGCGGATTTGACCCCTGTTACCCAAAAGTAATATGTTAAATCCGAGGAACTGTCAGGCATTGCACCCAAATATCAGGGAGAGCGGATTTTGACAGTTGGGCAGTTGCTGGGTGGAGATTCTGCGTGTCTCCCCTGGTTCTCTGGAGGTCCAATGGCTGCTCAGCGCACCTCCTCCATGCTGGGAAAAGGGAGCTCTTTTGCGGGGTGGAGATGCTGCATGTCTCCCCTGGTTCTCTGGAGGTCCAATGGCTGCTCAGCGCACCTCCTCCATGCTGGGAAAGGGAGCTCTGTTGCTGGGTGGAGATGCTGCATGTCTCCCCTGGTTCTCTGGAGGTCCAAGGGATGATCAGCCCTCCTCCATGCTGGGAAAGGGAGCTCTTTTGCGGGGTGGATATGCTGCATATCTCCCCTGGTTCTCTGGAGGTCCAATGGCTGCTCTGCCCTCCTCCATGCTGGGAAAGGGAGCTCTTTTGCGGGGTGGATATGCTGCATGTCTCCACTGGTTCTCTGGAGGTCCAAGGGATGATCAGCCCTCCTCCATGCTGGGAAAGGGAGCTCTTTTGCGGGGTGGATATGCTGCATGTCTTCCCTGGTTCTCTGGAAGTCCAAGGGATGTTTTTTGTTTGTTTTTTCAGTGGAATACATCACAGAATATTGGCAGCACCTCAAGGGCTCCCGTGGTCTGAGTAAAAGGATAGAAAATCCAAAATCCAATGTGGGATGTATCATGATGTTCCTCTCGTTCATCACTGAAGGACGGCCAATCCCCCTAAATTGGACTTTCCTTCGAAATATGTCCAGGATATACCAGTAAGCATCTCTGTAATGCCTTTTAGTTAATATAAAATGTCCCCATGTGAAAAGATTCCAATTATTTTTTTCTGTGCAGGTGGCCAGAACATCTGCTAGCCGAGGGAAAAGCTGAGAACACAGTGAAAACCTACCTGGTCAATTTGTCCCAATTCCTAACCTACTTCAGGGACACCCCTCCCTCCTCATCCAGGGTTCCAAAAACAGCAGTGTTTTCCGTGTTTCATGCTATCTCAGAGTGCATTTCAAACCTTGGCACAGATGTGGTCATCCGTCAGATAAGTATCAAGAAAAAGAAGTTGAGCAGGGCCATCTCCAAGGATCAACTTCACCTTTGTAAGGTCCTGGCCAGGAGACGCATCCCTGAACTTCTTGGTCAGACTTATTAAATTTGTACTATATTAAATTACTTACCTGAGTTACTGTCATCCATGAGCCTCTGTGCACGTCCATGGCTGTTCTAACCCTTTAATTTTTGTTTTTCAGATCAACTGACTGAGGACCCCAACCCGGAGGCCCGCAGGAGATTCTTCGGGTACCTCAGTGTTTATCTAGCAAGCCTCTATGGACACCGGACCGGTGTTCTCAAGAACATGACTGTCACGGAGGTTGACGAGGCCCAGCAGGAGGCCAAAGTCGGGCACGTGGGCTTTGTGATCAATGTAAGTCTACATATATAGAAATTACAAACACTGTCTATCTTGTCCCATGTGCCCATTAACACACCCTCTGCTTTGCACTACAGGTGAAGGAGCACAAAACCAATCGTGCGTTTGGGCCCACACAGCTCTACTTAACTCATGGCTGGAGCAGTGGATGCTCATCAGAGAGAAATTAAACCCACCCACAGACCTTCTTCTCTTCACTGAGAACTTCACAAAGATAGAAAAACTAATCGTACCAATGCAAGCCGCCTGGCTGGACACGGGCTTTCCCGGATGCCCCACATTCACAGATTTCCGGACATCAATAGCAACATACGTAAGTAATTATATCACTTTTCCATGTAATAAACCTAAAATAAAAAGCATAATATTGAAGAACCAGCTCTATTTTTCAAGGCAAGAAATACTCTGTCCCCAAGTGCCCGGTCCAACATTTCAAGGACGATGTGTCATGACACACGGACAGCAGATAAATACTACGTCCTCCACTGTACCGCATCAGAGCTAGCTCGGATCCGTCAGAATTTCGAGGTAGCTATCAAGCCATCACATATGACGGGACATGACACCTACGAACCTCCTCTCCTCACCATGTCAGACTCATCAAGTGATGTGCTTGAGGATGCTGTATACAGCCCGCCTGGTGCAGCCAGCCAGCCTGCAACACCCAGCCCGCCGCCATCATCACCCAGCCCCCCCACCTTTACTGCACCGTCCTCACCAACATCCAGCCAGGCCACTGGATCACAAAGTCCTGATTACACTTCTGACAGCGACCCTTCATATACACCACAAAGAGGGATACGACAACCCATAAAAAGGAGAGTCTCACCATTGTCAACCTACACATTGAGAAAGAGACCTCCAAGATACAGCCTAGGTGGACGTGTGCTGAGATCCAAAAATAATAAAAAATAATATCAGTAGTGATGTAACTTGTTTGCACCTTAATAGTTTTGGTATTTATTTTTATTTTGTGTGCTGTGTTTGATTGTTGTGGGTTTAAATTATTTGCTTTCTGTTACAGTTTGGGTGAAAACAATTATTTATCTTTAATAAATGTTGGTGTTCTTTAAGACATTTCTCCATTCATTATATTCATTATATTAGTTATATTATTATTAAAGGAGCACTCTTGCTGGGCAGAGAAGCTCCATGGCTTGGCCCTGCTTCTGCTGGTCCCTGGTGGTCCTCCAGAACAAGGCCCCAGACATGGATGTTGATGCCCATCAAGAGTGCTCCTTTTCTGGGTAAAATGGCTCCATGGCTGGGCCCTGGTTAAATTAAATAAAGAATTAATTAATTAATAAAGAAATAAAGAAAGAACGAAAGAAAGAAAACTTATAAAGTCCCACCTCCAGCCTAGGAGGGGGCTGTGTCAGGCCTGCCAAGTTTATCACTTGACGAGATGAACTCACCCGAGCTTATCAGGTGGGAAATATTTCTAAGTCTTTCAACACTTAGTCTCTGGAGACTGTCAGGGGGACTTCCAGGGCCCACCGTCTTCACCCAGACCGATCTGCAAATGTGTTTAAATGCGATTATTGCCCAAACGCATTTGTAAGTGAAAGAGGACGATCTATACACATGAGAAGGAAACACTCAGGTGCCGTGCCTACCCGGAATAGGCCGACTGACACACTTGACGAGATAAACTCACGAGCTTATCAGGTGGGAAATATTTCTAAGTCTTTCAACACTTAGTCTCTGGAGTCTGTCAGGGGGACTTCCAGGGCCCAGCGTCTTCACCCAGACCGATCTGCAAACGTGGCCTGCCACAGGAGGGCCTCCGTCGGCCCCGGTGCCCAGCACCGGTGCTTCGGCGGTCGGTTCCTCCATCCTGCAGGCTCGACTCTAGACCCCAGCGGGGGTTTTGCGCGACTGTGCTTACCCCCCCGTAGTGGGCCGCACGCTCGGAAGCGAGACCGAGACGCCCCATCCGACCTAGTGGTCCCGCACCAAGCCTCCGCCGCCGGGCGCACGTCCCCCGGTCCCGGCCTCCTGGCCCGCGCGGCGGTGCGCTTGGGAAACACGGTTTTCTCTTACCCTCTGAGCGAGGCCCGTGCGGCTGTCCGCCCGCAAGCCAATCGACTAGGGCTCGGGGCGCCCTGGGCTACGGAGGACCATTGCCTCCGCCCGGTGCCCGCGCCCTCCCCCCCCTCGCTCTGCCTACGGGTCCGGCGCGTGCCGGGTTCTGGAGGGCTACCTGGTTGATCCTGCCAGTAGCATATGCTTGTCTCAAAGATTAAGCCATGCAAGTCTAAGTACACACGGCCGGTACAGTGAAACTGCGAATGGCTCATTAAATCAGTTATGGTTCCTTTGATCGCTCCACCGTTACTTGGATAACTGTGGCAATTCTAGAGCTAATACATGTAAGAAAGTGTTTACCCTGAACCCACGCGAATCACATGTTTATGGTACAACAGAACCATATCAGAACGTTTCCATCATCTTGGGTGAGAGAGACCCAAGATGACAATGCCTAAACGGAAACATGGGGAAACTCCCTTGACTTCCCCTAGGAAGAGGCCCAAAACTCAAGAAAAATCATCCTGGTCGATGGATGATGTTAAACATGTAACTAAAGTCAAGGGAAGACTGCTGCTTCGATCTCCCAATAAAGTAGATAACGGACCATCTACTCCCACCACAATCAAATCAAGGCATGTCCCGAGGAAGAAGCTCTTCCCTACCGAGGAAGATGATCTATGCATCATCTTCTTGAGCACAGTGCCTACCTGGAAAAGACAGATGCGTGGCCATACGCTGAGGCTGCCCACCTGCGTAACAGTTGCCATTCGGTCACCCTGGACGCCTCAGTCCTGTCCCTTATGTAAGACACGCCTTACTACCACTGGTTTTGCTGCTTACCATATGAGCAGGTTACACAGAGCGAGAAAAATCGATTACTTTTGTCGGAAATGCGGGAGCTTGAAACCCAATATGAAAAGTGCTGCCGTTCACAGCGGCAAATGCGGACTCCACAAGCACTTTAAAAAAGAGACAGGCTTGTTCAAATGCAATTATTGCCCGAACGCATTTGCAAGTGAAAGAGGACGATCTATACACATGAGAAGGAAACACTCAGGTGCCGTGCCTACCCGGAGTAGGCCGACTGACACATTTGACGAGATAAACTCACCCGACCTTATTCTCGAAAGCTCATGCCTTAACTCTTCTCCATCCAATGACGGGGCGACCTGAAACATGAAAGAAACTTTTGAACTTGTGTTATCTAATGAGGCTGGTAACACTAGGGGCCTTCACCCCCTCCACACGACCTTCAAGGAATTGACGGTGCACATGAAAAGAATTATTAAATTCTTCAAACAAAAGACAGACATGTCTGTCAGGAGCCGTCGCGACCGCAACTCTGGCCGGAGCACCACGACTACAACATCCAAAAGACAGTCATACAAGATTTTACAAAGACTCTATGCCACGGACAAGGCAGCAGCTTGTGAAATCCCACTATCTGAGGTGGAAAACACTTACAAACAAGTCTGGGAAGGAATCGATGGTTATGCCGGCCTAGGGAGATTCAAAGATCTCCCTACCACTGAAAACGAACTCTTGATATGGCCCCTTACAGCAGAAGAGGTCTCGTCAGCCACAAGAGGCATGAGGAAGAAAAGTGCGCCGGGCCCGGACATGATCAAACTGTCTGACTTGATGTCCTGGGACCATCTGGGTAATAAGCTTACTACCCTGTTCAACACCATGTTGTACATTGGGAAAGTTCCTGCTTGTCTTAAAGAGAGTCGTACCACCTTAATTCCCAAGGCTAATAGTACTGCTGAATTGAGAAAAGTCGAAAACTGGAGACCAATCACTATCAGCTCCGTGATAGTATGGATCTTGTCCAACGTATTGGCTAAACGAATGCTGGAGGCGTGCCCCTTACATCGCTCACAAAAGGGCTTTGTGGGGGGCAGAGGATGTGCAGAGAACCTGATGATACCAGAAGGACTTCTAGACAGTAAAAGGATGAATAGGCCGCTTGCTTTGGTCTTTATTGATTTGGCAAGAGCCTTTGACTCGGTTTCTCACACACATATCAGAGAGGTCCTTCAAGAAAGAGGGGTGGACAACACGCTGATCAACTTCATCGCTGACTCATACCGGGGCGCTAAAACGAGAGTGGTAACTGCCGTTGGAACCACTAAGCGTATTGAAGTTAAACGGGGTGTCAAGCAGGGTGACCCCCTGTCCCCCATCTTATTTAATATGGCGTTGGACCCTCTGTTACATTCCCTGGAGCGGAATGGAACTGGTTACAGGTTGGTTGGAC
>CM073139.1:576558-626558 GCA_037039145.1 Fundulus diaphanus | reverse complement strand
ACTTTGCATCACTGAGAGTGAATGTTTTAGACAGGTTACATACATTTTTATTTACAATATTGGATGGCCCCTCCTGCCTTTGCAGGCTTTTGGGGCTATTTAATTTAACCACTCACTCCAGTGCTTCAACATGCGGGCCGCGGTGGCTTTGGACCAGTGGATGCCATCCCCGGTCACCGTAAAGGCCCTCTTCTCCAGTGCAGGGATGTGGCAGTTGCGCTGTGAAATACGGCTGTTCAGGTAAGTAAGGGTCACCTGTTCCTGGAGGGACAGCTGTGGAGAGAAATTAATCACTGGCACAAAGATCTCAGCATTAGGGCACGTGGCCCTGGCTGCCCTGAGTGCCGCCCTCATCTCCTTCACAGCAGCCTTTTTGTCCCTCTGGGCTCTGTGGTTGATCCCCAGGGAGAGGATCAGTCGCTCCACGCCCTCAGCCACTGGTGTCCTCTGGAGCAGGTGGGTCAGGTGCTTCCACTTGGCACCAGGGAAGCTGTCAACCTGCACATCAGGGTCACCCACAGCCGGAAGCCTGCCCACATTAGAGTCCCCCACAACAACCAACCTTTTCTGCAGGCTAAGGGACCAGTCCCGGGTTTTATTTACAGTCCCGATGTGTCTGGCCGCAGCCATTACCTGCGCAGGTGATGGAGGAGCAGGCCCATCGGTGGAAAAGAACGTCGCTGGAGTCGGGGTCCACATGCTGGAGCTGAAGGTAAGTCGCCTCTGAGTGCTGATCTGCAGCCTGCGGTGCAGGGAGGCCATTCTGGGTCTCAGCACGGAACCCCTCCTCCTCTGTGTAGAGCTGGAGGTCTGGGAGAGAGCAGGAGAAGCTGGAGCTGGAGCTTCCTGTCTGCTCTCCTCCTCCTGGAGGAGACCAGAAATCCCGCCGAGGTCCTCATCAGGGGCTGCAGTCATCTCCGGATGAAGAGGAGGAAGAGGAGGGGCCATCTGTGGTGTCCCCGGAGAAGGACAGGTGGAGCCTCTGGAGGAGCTGCAGCGTCTCTCCTGGCGCTGTGGAAGAGGCGTGACGTCATCAGCAGGTGGTGGAGGAGGTGTGGTTCCTCCGCTGTTTATCCCGGTGGTCGGAGCTGGCGGGGTCCAGCCGCTGTGAAGAGGCTCCGTCATGGTCGCTGCTGTGGTCTTCACGGGTCCTGGAACAGAAGAGGGGCCGGGCGCATCAGCCAATGGAGGGTCCGGGCGTCGTGGAGGGTGTGGATGGCGGGGGGATCCCTCCAGTTCCTCATCCGTTTCCACAGCCTGATCCCGCTGTTCCGTCCGGTTTCCGGCGGGCAAGGAGGATGAAGACGGAGAGGGGACGATGCGGGCGGGGGGAGGAGGGGCGGAGGACGCGGACGAAGCGGCCGGCGGAGCTGCCCTTGGTTCTGCAGAGACCAGGAACATCTAGACCTCGTCCGCAGTCTCCGGGCTAAACCTCCTGCCTAGGTTCTAATCGCAACCTCGAGCGGAGCCAGGAGGTCATCTCCGAGGCTTAGGAGCGTCCGCTTGTCTGCCTCGCGCACTTCCGCATAATGGTCCCTCAAGATGGTGACCGTGTTGAATGCCCAATTCCTGGCGTTTCCCTCGATTAAGTCGAGCGTCTTGGGGCTTGGATGGGCAGGCTTTATAGTGGAAGCCAGACTAAACATGATCCGCTGAATGGCAGGCGGATCGCGGTCATCTTGCGACACGTTGTTTAAATGATGCGTCGCCTTCAGCAGTCTGTGGAGGGATCTGACTTTCTCAGCAAAGTTCGGGTCCACAGACTGCTGGTAATTATTACGGTTTGAACCGTAATTCTGTCCACGGGGCACGTACCGGTTTCGCTGCTGCTGCTGGTACCAGTTCCTGCTGCGGGAACGGGGGCGGGTCTGTCGGTACGGCTGGAAGCGGTTCCGCGGTGCACGAGAGCTCCTGCTGCGGCTTGCTGGGCGGTCCCGGGTCACGGAAGCGTAGCTGCGCCTCCAGTGTTGCGGTGGAGGGCTCCGGTTGTCCGGCGCGTCTCTGCGGGCGCGGCGTTCCCGGTCCGCCGGTTGCCATCGGTGCTGTCTGCCCCGGCGGTGCTGGACCGTGGTCCATCCCCCCTCTGGATCCTGGAAACGGTCCCAAGCCATCCCGAGAGTGGACTCATTAAAATAAGTTATATTATTGAGCTAGGCTGACTTCTATATAAGTGAATAAAAACAATAAATAAATAAAAGAGGACTCAGCTTCTTTTTTTTGGCCTGCTGGCCCTTTAATAACGTGCTAACAGAGAACAGCAAATGTAACGCAACGTTTCGGTGAGGAGTGAACCTTCATCAGGCAATTTGCTGTCTCAACTGACAAGAACACATCAACATACACTTATATAGCAGAAATTTTTGAATATTTGAACTTGAGCAACCGTTACATTTAGCGGTCAGGGATTGGTCCGGTCAGATGCCCCTAGTGTCCTGCGCAGATGACCAGAGCGGAGCAGAACAGCTGATCTTAGTTTATCAGCGCTACCACCATCTGCTGACCGTTTGGAGGATTGCAACAAGTGCAGGATCCATCCACTGAAAGAATATGCTTGAAAATAGCAATAAACATCTAGAAAAACACCGGAAATCATAAAATATGTACAATATTCACAAAATATACAATATTTACAGATATATACAATGAATTTGACTGTGAGTAGCCTTTACAATGTACATACAGTGCTTGAAATTCATATATAATGAGGGAAAGAAAGGGATATATTAAAGGATATAAAAAATACTATATGTATAAAAATGGAAGAAAGAAACGTAATGGGGGTGCCTAAACCAAATTAATGGCCTGACGAAGACTAAAAAAAGTCGAAACGCGTAGCCACACAGTGGAAAAACAATACGTTTGAAAGGAAAGGTCAAAGGTCAAACGGTGGAAACAGAAAAAGGATAAAGGTGGAAAAGCAAAAAGGTGAAATGGAAAAAATAATTTTAAAGAACGTAAGGGAAAGAAAGAAAGTATAAAACTAATATTTAAAAATTTATATAATGATGGAGCCTATAAAAAGGCCGAGGCCCTGTGGACAAAAACATTTGACTTGGGAAATTGGAGATCTGTGAACCTCTGGGTTTTGTCTTAGCTGGATCCTGTAAAAAGGATCGTTGACTTGAGTGGGGAGCCCGTGCACGAACGATGTGGTGAGGCCACCACACCGATCTATTTTTCATAACCCTAACCCAGCCAGTAGCCCCCACGCCTGCCGGCGAGACTTCTTCTGGGGGATCTGCTCCACATTCTCAGTCTCTTGCTTAGTACCCACAGGGCCTCGGCCCTAACCTTAACCTCTCTCCTCCCATACCATTATCCTACCCATACTTACCTGGTTTTCCCCTCCCCCCTCCCCATCCTAACCCTAATACTTACCTGGACGCTGTCCTAGCCCCATACTTACCTGGAACACCTTCCCACCCCCCCTCCCATCCCCTATAATTAATTATGGAACCCTATTAAGGGATATAAAAAATACTATATGTATAAAAATGGAAGAAAGGAACGTAATGGGGGTGCCTAAACCAAATTAATGGCCTGACGAAGACTAAAAAAAGTTGAAACGCGTAGCCACACAGTGGAAAAACAATACGTTTGAAAGGAAAGGTCAAAGGTCAAACGGTGGAAACAGAAAAAAGGAAAAAGGTGGAAAAGCAAAAAGGTGAAAATGGAAAAACGAATTTTAAAGAACGTAAGGGAAAGAAAGAAAGTATAAAACTAATATTTAAAAATGTATATAATGATGGAGCCTATAAAAAGGCCGAGGCCCTGTGGAGAAAAGCATTTGACTTGGGAAATTGGAGATCTGTGAACCTCTGAGTTTTGTCTTAGCTGGATCCTGTAAAAAGGATCGTTGACTTCAGTGGGGAGCCCGTGCACGAACGATTTTTCATAACCCTAACCCAGCCAGTAGCCCCCACGCCTGCCGGCGAGACTTCTTCTGGGGGATCTGCTCCACGTTCTCAGTCTCTTGCTTAGTACCCACAGGGCCTCGGCCCTAACCCCCCCCCCCCCCAGCCCCCACCCCTTTTTTTCATAACCCTAACCCTCCACCTTCTCCTAACCCTACCACTATCCTTAGATCCTTTCCTAACCTTAACTTTTATCCTTTCCCTAAAACTTCATTCCCAACCCTTTTCTATTTTTTTTTTACATATATTTAACTTTTTAAAATTTTTTACTGTTCTCTTTTTCGATTTTTTGATTGTTAGATTATTATTTTTTAATTTTTTTAATTGTTTTATTTATTATTTTTTATTTTTCATTTCTCATTCTCCATCTTTTGACATTTCAATAAAATAAGCACCAACAGATTAATTTGGATTACCCAATTGAAAAAACTATGAGAAAACATTGACAACAGTAAAAACACAGATTTAGAGGGAGGAGCCTCAGAGAGGAGGAGACTATATATAGGGAAGAGCAAGCGCCTCTCCCTCATTCACTCTTTAGCCACAGCAGCGGAAGGACCTCTACAAACAACTATAAATTCTTTGGTGTGCCTTAGCCTGAAGAACACTGATTTCAGTTGAAACGCCGCGCATTGGGCACACATTAAATTACTGAAATCTTAATTTTTCTGTTTCACAAAAAAAATAAAATTATTTTTTATAGTTTTTTTCCCATTTCTTAAAATACAAAAAAATGCATTCCAATATGCACACAATTTATACAAACACATCTAAAAACACATTATTGTTTAAATAACAAAGCTGACCGGAAAACTTAAAAAAATAAAACACGTGGCCAGAAAATGACTGGCAAATTGTGCGGTATGGGAGGAAACGCAGGGAGCGTCCCCATAACCACATGCGCCCTGATGGACCGTTTGGGAGGAAGGACCGTGCAGATCCTGTTCTTTTTCGGGGACAGGCTTATTCCCTTGTTCCTAACCGGCCTGTGCCTCTTCCTTCACGTTCCACCAACTTTCTCAGACCCCAAACCAGAACATATGCATCTGTGGTTCGGGGGAACAACACCAGTCAATCAGTTAGGTTTTTTCCCAAACAGCACAACACTAACAGACATCAGGTTTATCAGAAACCGGCTGACCAAAAATTTGGACAGACAATTCGAAAGCTCTATTCCCTGATCAAAACTGTCCACCATTTGCAGAGTGTGGCTCCTAGGCCTGACAAAGATGATCCAGCAATGATCTCACGAATGGTTTATACACTATCTTCCATGATCAAGCCAGCTTTCCCTACAGAAAACACTATGGAAATGATAGTGGCTAATGCCAAAAACTGGGGACATACCACCTTAGTGATTTTGGAAGATCACTATACAGCTACTTTGAACAATGTTCTTACAGACCTCAGACAAGATCTTCTTGAGGATTGGAAAGTGGCTACAAGATGGGCTAGGAAAAATCTTCCCCGAATCAGCCAAGACTCCATTGACCATGCAGAAGTTTTGGTCACAGCACGGGAACATCCCGGGGGAGTTAACCCATGTTCTTTGGAACAAACAGACATTGAAGTCACACAAGCACCAGAACAAGCAACATGCACTGTTAAACATAGAAGAGGAACAACTTTCTCAACCAGAAAAGTTTTTTTTCCCCCAAATTTCTTTTGATCTGGAAATGACAGATGTACATCAAGATGAGACACCTCCTCTTTCTCCGATCCGTTCTCAGGACAGAACTCCCTTGACACAAGACAGTCAAGAACAACCACATATCTCACTAGAACCTACTGACCAGGACGATGAAGGGGATCTAAGACAGAGTCCATTTTCCCAAACAACAAAAATGTTCAGTGTGAACAAACACAGTCAGACCACAAGATGACTGAGTGGAAATTGGAAGTGAAAGAAAAGTGGTTAATCATAGGAGATTCTAACATTGCGAGAATGCCAGATCATTCCGTTCAAAATCTACAAATAGAGAGCTATCCAGGAGCAAATTTCCGCCATGCGCAAGCGATCTTGGAAAAAGCGGTCATACAAAACATTGAGGTGGAAAAGGTCATACTTTCATTTGGCATAAACAGTAGAGAACAAAAGGCGAAGGAGACAGCAGTAAAACAAATACAGTCAACACTCAGAACAGCAAAAAGAGCATTTCCGTTTGCTGAACTCTGGATTCCCCTTATTAACTTTTCCTCAAACCTTCCAACAAAAGAACAGGAGACGCTACAAATTCTCAACGCACACATTGAAAAAAATATGCCCTTCATTCCGCTCCTGGATCAATCAAAGTTTAGAACTGAAAATGACCATATTCATTGGACAAAGGATATGGCAAAAGAAATGTTGGAGCATTGGGGCAGGGCTTTAAACTACACAGCCCTGTAAACCTGAAAAAGAAGGGGAATGGGGTGACTCAACCCTTTTCTTTTCAAAATGTAATGGTTCTGGCAAAAGATTTCAAATTGACGAAACCCCAGATGGAAATTTTGAACCGGGGCTTGACTTTTGTCCCTACAATTAATAAGATTGCCTTTGAATGTTCTACCTAAACTGTTTTAATACATAAAGCCTATAGAAATGATGAATTACATCCATTTCTTAAAGCAAGCAAAATAGGATGCACAAATACATTTCAAGAGATGACAGCTGTTGGTAATTCAAGGCAAAATGAATAAATACAAAATACTACATATGAAATAGATAAACAAAACAAAAATAAATGAAACACATGAAAACAGTAATCAAATTATTTTGTAATGTTTTATTAAAGCAGTGCACTTTCCTTTTTAATCTTTGATTTACTAGCAACTGCTGTCATGTTTCTTATGAAATGATGGTCTGTGTGTGATCCAGACTGTCTACACAATTTCAAATGAAGTACAGGATATGTGTGTAAAAACATAAAACAGTATATAAATTGAGATATATATCACATACATGTGGGATCTAAACCTGACCAGAATTAATATTTGCTTTTAATTTATCCATTCCTATTTTGATACCTAACAAGAACTGTCCTTCCCAGAGGTCTTGTAGCAGACAGTGGAGGGTGGGAAAAATTAGCATCTGTATACAAAGCCTGATGAGGCCTGGCTGGGCTTATGTCAAACTTAACAGCCACAACTTTGTTGCAGGGAGGGAGGCAGAAAATGAGTATTCCTGCACTGCTTCTAACTCTTATAAGGTTTATGATTGACAAATGTAAAGCTTTCACCTTCCTCTGCAATGCGAGCCATGTCCCAAAGTTCTATGAACCCCTGGCAGCTTAAAAGCAGTCACACAGGTAACTCTTACATTTTTGGGTTAAACCAAGGTCCTACCAAAAAAGACAAATTTGCTGCTGATTAATTCCCATTTACTTCACATGTAGGGCAGTAAATAGCAGACTGAGGTCTTTCAAAGGTACTTTATTTAAACAAAGTGGTTCCAATAACTAGCATCACAATATAATACATTATCGCAGAGTTTTTTTCAATGTGACATCAGGCCACTGCAGCTCCTCTTGTTGACCATGGAAAGACCTCCTCATTATTCCATGGTCAAAGCGGATCTCCTCGTCACTGACAATGTCCCTTGTGGCCTGAAAGAGCAGGACGTGCCCGTCTCCTTCAGGAAGAGTGACTATGCAGTGACGTGGCTGCACATTAAAGTTCTTCTTTGAGTGTCTGATACATCTTCCAATGGTTTCCAGAGATGGGTGGCATGCACAGGGGATAGTCTGGGCATCGATACAGACTTCCTCACTGTCATGTGTGAAGAAAAACATGTGGGTCATCTGGTCCTGGACCTGTCCCCTCATCTCCCTGCACTGAAAGCCTGTGATCACCTTTCCATGGAAATCACACAGGATGGAGCCCTTTCCAAATGGCCTGGTAGAAAAAACCCTATGATCAAATAGAGGGAGTCATTAATGTGCTGTCCATGATGTGATTATATTCATGGATTGTATGGATTTTTCTGTGCTCATACCTTTTCTAACCTTTTGCTTTTTGCCCTGCAAAATTTGTAACAGTCAGACCCAACCATTTCTGCCTGGTAACCCCCTTGATGATGGCCGGGTCGATTTGTGCTTGTGCCCTGCTGAGCGGCCTCCACTTTGCCCCAATGTCCTCTGGGCGGGGGTGACTGGCAGTCCAACCCTCTGCTTCAATGAGCTTTTCAACCTTCTCAGCTGTCGGGGCACATCCTGAGAATTTTGCTGGCAATGAGATAACAGGTTCGTAAGGTTTCTGTTGGAGAAAATAGAATGATTGGCTAAGAAAGAATGTATACTTACACAAAATATGTTGCCCTGGTTTGCCATACTGCATAGCCCTCCACTTATCATAAAAGACTATCCGTCGAAAACCCAGCGTCTGCCCTTTGAGTCTTGTTCGGTGGCTGGCCAGTGATTCCAACAGGGAAGACACAGAGGAAAGCGTCAAAGTTTGTGGTTGGGCTGGGCACGTGTTCTTCCACTCGCCTCCTCTTCGCCAGAGTCGTCAGAAGAGGAGCTGCAAGATTAAAAAGGTTTCAAGTTTACAAAGTGACAAACAGGTGGATGAGCATTGAGAGGCATTAATAATTCTAACCGTATCAGATGATTACAAACCGTGTCAGGGAGCTGAGCAGGGTTGCGGTGGCCACAACAGAGTCCATGGTTTTCATCCTGTAGTGCTGGTTTGCCACTGCAGTTGAATGAGCCAAGTAGAGGGCAACAGATGCCTTCTGCTCCTCTGTGAAGGTTTCAGCTACTTGTGTCTCCACAACCCTACGAACTGTGTCACGAACCAGAGACAGAGGACCCAGTATTCAACCAGACAAGATAGGTTTTAAGCAAAAACAGGATTTAATAATAAACTGGGACAGGCAATGCACAGTGGTCAAAAAGGCAGTCCAAAATCCAGTACACTAAAGGCAGTCCAAAAAGGCAGAAGTACAGACAAGGCTAAGGCAAAACTCAAAATATCCCAAGGCAGGTCCAGGTCAGAAAAACAGGTAAGCAATCATACAGGGCAAGAAAATCAGGTTCAGGGATCAGGCTGGCTCAGAATCAAAAAGGCAATCGGGTCGGTATCAAACAGGGCTATCAGAAATACAACGCTGGATAAGACTCACCAAGTGGCTCGAATTAAACTGGCACTGTCGTCTTCTTCTTCTTCTTCTTTTTTATGGCGGTTGGCAAGCAACTTTTAGATGTGCATTACCGCCATCTACTGGAATGGAGTGTGGATCGGGACGCTAACTTTAAACACCCCCCTCAAAACAAAACAAAAAACAACTTATATTTTTTCTATCAATTTTGTTTTCTTGAGATAATTAATTAAATAACTTATATCTTTAGAAGTAGAAATTTTTCCTAAAATATCTTGTAAATTTAACTGTAATTTATTTTCTTGTAACCGACTAATTTCCTTCTCTCAACAGAATATTTTGTACAGAACAACAAAACATGTTTTACCGTCTCTTCTTTCCCACAAAAATCACAACTTCCATTTCGATGTTTTCCTATTTTAAATAAATTACTGTTTAACCTTGTATGTCCAAAACGCAACCTAGATATAACTGTTTCCTCCTTTCTATTTCGTCCTGTTCTCCTCATTGCACCAACTTTTCTTTGAATACTGCACAGCCATCTACCAGTTCTATCTTCCTCCCACTGTCTCTGCCATCTTTCCTTAACCTTTTGTTTAATAATAGATTTGATTTCTTCTTTACTAAATGGAACTAATATATCAATAACACTATATTTTGAAGCTTGTTTTGCATATTTATCTGCCAACTCATTCCCTCTTATTCCTATATGTGACGGTATCCATGTAAATATAACTAATAAACCCATTGCTTGAATTCTATAAGTTATTAACTGAATTTCTAATAAAAGATCCGGTCTACTAATAGCGTGATTATTTTTCAATGAATATAATGAAGAACTTGAATCAGAACAAACTATGCTTCTTAATGGACGGACTTCCTCAATCCATCCTAAAGCTAAAATGATTCCCATCATCTCTCCAGTATAAACTGATACTCCATCAGTAATTCTTTTACATTTTTTAACTCTGAATTCTGGAACAATGAAAGACACGCCATTACTGCTATTTGAGTTTTTAGATGCATCTGTAAAAACTTGGACATATCCATAGTACTTATTATCTAAATATGATTGAACCAAATATGGATCTGAAATGTTTTCTCCTTTCCTTTTCTCCAACAAAGTCAAATCAACAACATTATTATGAAATAGAGACGAGAAAACTGGCGAAAGAGGAACTGTTTGACTAATATTTATATCAGAAAACCCAAAATCTTTTAGAATATTTTCTATCTCCCATCCAAAAGAATTTAATTTCTTCTTTTCTTTTTCCCAACTAGATTTTAAAATTTCTTGACATGGATGATTTCCATCATGGCCCTTTATATTACACCAATAAGTGGTCTTTAACTGTACTCTTCTAAGATTAAGAGGCATCTCTGGCATAGATATCCATAATAAAGGCTAGATGTCTTACGGCGGAGTCTCAAACGTCATCACCGGCGGCCATCTTGCCTCAGGCAAGCTTTCTGGCGTGCTCTGTGGTACCTAATGTAAGGTGAGTGATCAGCACGAACACAAATACTCTTATCTCATTGAATTCTTAACGGATTTACAAACAGTTTGGTTTCTTACAAACGTTATGAACGTGGCTATAATTCTTGATGCTTGAACATGTCGAAATTGCAGATTTTCTTGTCGAAAAATGACTTAATCATGCAGCATAGTTGTGCATCACGGCTACTTGCGCAAGTTATCAAGGCTGAGACCACTGGTCAATTATATAGGTTTTACTGACACCAATAACGATTGTATGACAATTAATCTTTGGTGTAAATTTGAGGGAAATCAATCTCACAATGGTCCAAAAAGATAAATGTTCCCTTAATTTCCCCATGGTTATTATAAATTATTTTAATATACCAACTCTTATTTCAGGATTTGTTGTGCGACGGGCTCTGAAAAAGCTGTCCTGTGATGTCTGCTGTGCCAGCTTGGTAACAGATGCTGCATCTGCCATCAAGGACCAGAGCTACCACCTGCTGAAGTTAAAAAACAATGGAGGTCTGGTGATTCCATCAGAAGGCACAGTGATGGTAGTCAGGGCAGCAGAGTGGGTCATTCGTCAGACCTCATGTACCAGACGATCACAGCCGATCAAAGTGCTAGAAGTTGTGTACATTGTAAGGAAGAGGATAGGGTCAGAGGATGTGTTTGTGTTCAAAGAGCACATCGGAGAAACACAGTATGGCATAGACAGCCACCACCATACGCTGTTAACGTTGGTTGTGTCCTTGTTTTTTAAGTTAAGGCTGCACTACATTGCCAAAATAACTAACCTTAGCTTACAGAGCAACAACATGCAACAGAAGCTCAATAAAACCGTCCTTTTCAAAGGGCATTAGCCAAGCTATGTTTTTTGGGTCATTTTTTAAATCTCTGTCTTCCATCAGAATCCGAATCAAGTTTAATCGCCAAGTAGGTTTGCACTTACAAGGAATTTGACTTGGTGTTGATGGTGCAGACAAAGAATAAAAATAAAAATACAGTAAAATAAAAAGTAAAAAAGGATATATATACAGAAGCTATATACACAGTAAACTGTGCTTTAATTTAACGCAGAAGCTTGTAAGTCCTGAACGGGGGAGAGAGTGTCCAGTTTCACGGGCGGTTCTTGGCCTTGTTCATAAGGCCGGTAGCAGATGGGAAAAAACTGTTGTCCATGTGTATACCATCACAGTAGTGTAGGTGGGGATTTCAACATGCTACATCTATATATACTTGTGAAGGGGACTATTGTACCAATTTTAATAGCAAATAAATGTCACTTTTATAATGGTTTAAAAATAGGAACTTTTGTGTAATTACTCCTGACATATAATCCGAATAGTCTACATGAAACTTCACAGTGTTACCTTTAATTTGAAACATGGATTATGCTTCTACACCAAGAGGTTGCCACATAATAAGCTTTTTTTGTCAGTATTTCATATTTTATTATAACAGTAATATTCATATTATAAAAGTGTGTATGTAAATATAAATAAATTAGGACTGTGAAATAATTAATCACACCCAAATAAAAGTGTCTATATATATATATATATATCATGTTGTAATTCTGTACACTGAGTTTTAATAGCATATATTGATTTAACATAAATACCTTGTGCGTGTGTATATTTATTGCACCTGTTTGTTCTATTCAATGTTCTTTTCATATGAAATTCCATGGTTATAATTATTCATAAGTGTGCAGTGTCATAACTACATGTCTGACTTTTGTTTAACAAACCAAACAGTTTGAGAATCGTTAGACAATTGAGGAAGTTATGGTTATTTAAGTACATGCGCCGTTGAAACGCAATGTTACGAATGAGCGAGCTGCCTGTGGCAAGATGGCCGCCACGTGCGGACGTCGACCCCCATTGGCCAGCAGCGCGGACGAGACATCTAGCCTTTATTATGGATATCTATGATCTCTGGCACTGTTGTCTTCTTCTTCTTCTTCTTTTTGTTTTATGGCGGTTGGCAAACAACTTTCAGGTGCATTACCGCCACCTTCTGGACTGGAGTATGAACCAGATGTCTAATCCCTATAATCTCCCTATTAGACCTGTTTTCCTAAGAAACCTAAACACGGATTTAAAAACCACATCTCCAGAAGATTTTTGTAGCAGCTCTCTAATATTTAATTTAACTTTATTCCTATTTAACTCTTCTACTAATTCCTCTCTTTCTAGATTATATTTATTACATTCCATAAAAATATGTATAACTGTTTCCAACTTTCCACAAAAATTACATAACCCCGTACTATGTTTATTTATTATTTTCAAAGTACTATTTAACCCTACATGCCCAAATCTTAATCTAGATATAATATCTTCCTCTTGTTTATTCCTATTTTCTTTTCTACACTCCCCCACTTTTTTTGAATATTATAATAAAACCTTGCCTTCTTTTCACCCTCCCATTTTTCCTGCCACTTCTTTTTGTAATATATTTTACTTATACTCCTTATCTCATTTTTACTATACTTACCTTCCAGTTCAACTTCATTTCTCTTACTCGCACTCTTTGCAAATGTATCTGCTAATTCATTTCCAACTATTCCGGTATGAGCCGGAATCCAAATAAATTTAACAGTAGATCCATTTTTTCCCATTTTACATATTGAATTATTTATATCTATCAGAATGTCTTGTCTTGCTTCCGACTCTTGTTCCATAATACTTATTAATGCACTACTTGAATCAGAACAAATTAACACTTTCTTTTCTCTTAATTCTTCACTCCATTTTAATGCCATTGAAATAGCCAGTAACTCTCCTGTGTATACATTCAAACTATCCATTAATCTTTTATTTTCCATAATGTTTAAATCTGGAATTATAAATGCTATCCCTACTCTATCATTTACCATTTTTGATGCATCTGTATATATTTGTAAGTATTCTCCATACACCCTTCTTATGTATCTTTCCACCTCTCCTTCTACCGTTTGTCTTCCCTCTTCCAACAATGTTAAATCAACTTTCATCTCTTTTTGTATCCAAGGCGGATTTGGCACTGTTGTCTTGTCTGGGAGCTGGTTAAATACTGGTGAGGACAGGTGGAACAGATGTGAAGTAATGAGGAATGGGTGGAGCTAAACAGGTGTGTGACATGAAAGAGACTAGACAACAGTGCCAAAATCATGACAATCTGACTACTTACTTCTGGCAATTTGTAGCTGCAATGGGGCAGAAAAAGCAGTTGAAACTTGAATTAGTTAATTTTCTGATGTATTTTCTTAAATGTACAAGTTCATTATTAGCTGAATGCTACACCAGCACACATATTTGACCTATGTATTGCTACAATCCAAAAACATATTTATGAAGAAAATCTTTAAATTCAAGATTTCAGCTTTTATGATTCCTATGAAAGTGATTTCATCACTTTCAGCAACATAACCAGTGTTTGGTCTTTTGTGATTTAGATATAGCAGTTTGATAAACACAGTGGGTTTTCCCCTTGTCTCTGAAACAAGGCAAGGTGCTGTTAAAGCAGTTCACTTATTCATTTTGCCTAGAAATGAAGCCTAGGCGCAAATTCAAGCTGGAAGACTTCCGCCTACCTGTTACAGCGTCATCTTCATGTCCGGACCTCGACCCGCTTTCTCCAATCTTCAATCAAGCTTCCGTTTAAAAGGCTCCACACCCACACCGCCTGACGCTTTCCAGCCGTGCTCGACCCACCTCCTCCCCTTCTCCACCAGCATCCCAAGACGTCATCTTTTCCAACCTCCACCACCAGTGTCGGGCCCCGGGGGAGCATCCCTATTCAGCGTTGATGGGCTCATCTGAATTCGTCGGAATTCACTGCTCAAATCTTCAGCCGGGGCCCGAGCGCCAAAGAACTGTTATTTTGTCAAATAAATTTGTTAATCGTTTTCTCTTTCTCCGTCTGAGTCTCTCCAGATTGAATTACCAACAGCTGTCATCTCTTGAAATGCATTTGTGAATCCTATCTTGCTTGCTTTAAGAAATGGATGTAATTCATCATTTCTATAGGCTTTATGTATTAAAACAGTTTAGGTAGAACATTCAAAGGCAATCTTAAACAAATGTGTTTGTAATCTTAATTTAAAAGAACCCAGGCTTTCAGCACATTAAGAGTTTTCTTGGATTTTGTTCCAGGTTAGTGAACTATAGGAGCTAAATAGTGCTTCTCAATGTCTGGTTCTGGAAGCTTTAGTGCTCAGGAGGTTCCAGACAACAAGTCTTTGTGTGTGATTCCTTGTAAAACACAGGTATAACAGAAGTCACAAAACCTGACCCTGCTCAAAACAGTTGCAAATGCCCCATCTCCCGCCACTCCTAGCTGAATGAGGTGAGCTGTGACTGCAGCACCTCACTGAAATGGAAGTCACATTAAATCACATTATTTCAAATTAAGAAATAGGTTGGTTGTTAATATCATTTTAGAAAAACATTTGTCTGTCAGCACAAGCAGTTGGGTGTGCAGACCTGGGGCTAATTTGAATTTGTATAAAGACACATCTACAGAGGAATTCCATCATTCACCTAGGTGTTGGGGCAGAGAAGCATTTGCATATCTCTGCATGCACAACATTTAGCAGTGAGCAAGCTTAAAATCAGGTCATGAGTTAACTTCTACAGAACACAGAACTGTAGATCCAATCCTTAAAGCAAGCAAAATAGGATTTGACAAATACATTTCAAGAAATGACAAGAAATGAATATCCCGTTTTCTTTATTTATATAAACTGTAGTATTTTTAAACTGATGAGGGTTCATTCATCACAGATTCATAACCAGTCTGATGTATTTTATAGGTGCTAATACAGTTAGTTTTAGATCTCACTGTTTTGTGCTCTGATATTAAATATCTCTTGTGTGTGAGCCCTTATAAAACACAGGTAGAACTCTTGTCACAAAGCTGGCCCACCTCAACACAGTTTTGTGTTTAGTTGAAGTTAGCTCATGACCTGATTTAAAGCATGTTGAATGCAAGCTGAAGGTGTGCATGTAGAGATATGCAAATGCCTCCTTGCCCACCTCCTACCTCTAGGTAAACGCTGGAATGACTAATCTTAAAACTTTCCTTTTTGACAAAGCTTCTAGTTAGAGTGGCTCATGTTACCCTGCATGTTGCAGCAGTTTTTTATCTCTACTGTACATATCAGACAGTAATGTCCACAGAATATTCTGTAGACTAAAACAGTGGATGGTTTCTTTCCATATTCTTGCTCTAATACTGAACAACTCAATGTCTGGGTGTAGTGTGGAAGTTAAGTTAAATCAGGTCATGAGCTAACTTCTAGCAAACACAGAACTGTTTTGAATACTACAGTTTAAATGAATAAAGAAAACAGGATATGTGTGTAAAAACCTAAAACAGTATATAAAATAAGATAAATAGCATATACATGTGGGATCTAAACCTGACCAGAATTAATATTTGCTTTTAATGTATTCACTTCTATTTTGCACTGCTGTCAAGACTTACTGTGTTTGCAAACGAGTTATGTCATAGCCTGCACTCCGAATTGGCGTGCCTGTTCTTTCCAAACAAGAAATATCTATTAATTTCTGTTGGTTCGTTGTACGTGTTACAGTATTTCATCGGAAGGCAACAGATACACCCAGATTGAAATGGATCATTTAGTTTTTCAGAATTTGCTGGTTTTACACAGCAATATTAATTCCAAACACTGAAAAAAATATTTTCCACATTAAAAATCTACACACAAACTTGTTCATTTAGTTTCTTACCATTTCATCATATGTGAAGATTTAAAACTCAAAGAGTCAGCAACATTGAAGCTACAAGCAGACGTGCCTACCACTGTATTTGCATCAAAACAAATGCTAATGCAGTGATCAGCTACCCTCTACCACTGCGAACTGGTTTGTCCTGGATCTGAATTCAAACTGACCAATCGCAGATCGGTCACGGGAGAGGTGGGCTGAACTATTCTCCTCTATATATCAGCTGTTTCTAAGTTGGCACAGTCATTTGTGAACAATGTCGGCCAAAAGGTAAGTTAAATTGATATATATGTGATGTAGAAACCTTTCTTTCCTTGTTTGTTAAGAATGCATCCACCTACAAACTAAAATGTATTAAAAAAATGTCTTATAAAGTTAAACTAGATAGCCTTTTAAATGTGTTGTTTCTCTACTCTGTTATTTTACAGTGGGCCTCTTGGTTGACAATACTATGACCGTATTTTAAGCAAAACACTATTAACTAAATCATTTTATTCTACTCTTAACTTTGAGTTCACTTCAAGCCACACATGTTTTGTTTCTGACTTAGGTAGTTATTAAACTACCTGATTTGACAAGAACATATATTTGATGAAGGCCTAATATCCAAAAACAAGGGTTTTGAGAGAATGCAGTCTGGACTGCATTGTTACAATGACACATAATTAGCACCTCAGTCACAGCTGTGCACGTATCACAGGTGTGCAGGTAGAGCTAATTAGTCTCTGCAAACTCCTTTTTGGTTTTTCAAAATAAGGGTCTGTCTTAGTGAGAAATCTACATAATGCAAAATAAAATACACAAACTGCCGTTCTGGCAGTAAAAGTTACAATGTAATTAGATTGCAGAAATGGGACCTTGTCCTATATTGTTTAGGATCACCAGCCCTTTCTCTTTCTGAATCTGTTTAACCTTCAGAGTTTTTCTTTATATGACACAAGTAAACATATCTGTATTGAGAATATGAGAGGCTGACTTTTTGGGATTATTGTGCCATTTAGATGAAGTCCAATCTTTTTCCCCATAGTTTTACTGTATTATTTTCCTTTATGTAAGGATTGTAATCACATTAAACTGTCAACCCTATCTACCACAGTGAAAAGGATCGACGTATCATTTCCTGCCTGAAGTGTTTCAAACCTCAGGACACGCTGCCATTTCACCTGTCAACAAAATGTATGAAAAAATAGCTCAAAGGATGATATAAAAGCAGAGGTGGACAGAGCGAAAAAGTCCATGAAGGCCTGGACCCTCCGGGCCAGAACTTGGGACTACAATATCATGCTGAGAAGGTATCCTGATGAAGCGTCCAGACAGGCTCTTCTGGAAGACCTCCGTGAGAGGCAATTTTTAATTTTAAATGACCCCATGACCCCCCCTGCTGAACTCAGTCACAGACCACCAGACACTGCAGCTGAAACACACAACAAAAAGTGAGTTGTTATTCACTAGTATTATCTCTCAATTAATGCATGTCATTAAATGGAAATGTTGGAATGCTGCCAGATGCAGAAATATATTAAACTGGCCTCCTTCTTTGTTTTTTGTGTCATATAATCATTCTAGGCCTTCTCTGCCGACTGTCCCAGACTGCCAGGAAGTCCTCACAGTGTCACATGTGGACATGCTGGACATAGAGAGGAGGCTCCTTAATAAGCAGCATGTGGAATCTGGGGAAAGAACTAAGTTTCGTTACCACTGCGAAGCCATCCTCGTCCTAAAATACTTCCAGCGACCAGAAGCAGTGATGGCAATTACAGTACGTGCTTTTAATCTAGTGTTTCCTCAGTGTATCAAGGGAAAATCGTACGAAACGTTGCCTTCGGCCGTACAGCCGCAATGCTTTTGAATACCGTACGTACGGATTTACACATACAATCCATATGCGTGTGTTCGTTACGCGGTAGTGTACGTACGCGCGCAATACAAGCTCCTACATTTCGCCCGCTTGGTCCGAGGCGACGTTTCGTACGGGCGTGCTGCCTTCCGTGCACCATGTGATGGCGCTCTCTTCTAGATTTATCGAATCGGGGGGGATCGGAGGGGGGGCGCGTACGAAAGGAAGGATAGCTGTACGTTACAATGGCTTAGACCACCCAGGATAGCGCCACCAACGTGTCGGAAAGTGCACTGCACGAACACAACTACGGACGGGAGGGGAAAAGTGGGGAAGCTTTTGCTATTGGCCGAGACCGTGGCTTATTTAATTATGCGCGTTTTTTAGGGGCCAAGGTGTACAGAAGGAGGGAGGCTGTACGGAACTGGTTCCAATGCTTTACAATGGCTTATTAGCCCACCCAGCATAGCGCCACCAACGTGTCGGAAAGTGCACTGCACGAACCAACTACGGGCGGGAAGGGAAAAGTGGGGAAGCTTCTGCTATTGGCCGAGACCGTGGCTTATTTAATTATGCGCGTTTTTTAGGGGCCAAGGTGTACAGAAGGAGGGAGGCTGTACGGAACTGGTTCCAATGCTTTACAATGGCTTATTAGCCCACCCAGCATAGCGCCACCAACGTGTCGGAAAGTGCACTGCACGAACCAACTACGGGCGGGAAGGGAAAAGTGGGGAAGCTTCTGCTATTGGCCGAGACCGTGGCTTATTTAATTATGCGCGTTTTTTAGGGGCCAAGGTGTACAGAAGGAGGGATGCTTTACAGGCCTGTCCAAATATCAATAGCACCAATGGTGGTGGGAAATGGTACTGCAGCATATGGCCAAGAGTGGAAATCTGGGCCCGTTTTGTTTCTGGAGCTATGCCACCAGCCAAGCAATATTTGAATTTTGATAATTGAGGCCTTTGCAGCTCATGGATTTGGACCAACCTTATAAATGCTCATTTCCTGGAAGTGCTCTACAACATGCCACTAACCACATCTTCTTATCTCATTGCTAAAAGGAAGTAGCTATAGGAAGGGGATACAGGTATGAGCTCTTCCCTGTTGGTAGATGCATCAAAGGGGCTCCTGTATGCCGAGTTGGAGCTGGAACAGACAAACCGTGTGTGAGCTGTGTGCCATCAAAGGTTGCACATTTTCACCTTTTGACCCCTACTGTGTCCACGTGGAACCACGTTAATGGCTTATTTGCCCACCCAGCATAGTGCCAACATGTCTGAAACTGCACTACACGACCACAACTAGGGACCGTAGCTTATTCAATTATGCGTGTTTAGGAGGGGCCAAGGTGTATAAAACGGCTATCTGCCCCCTATACATAGGGGCTAAGGGGTGTAGCAGAGTGGATAACAATATTGCCTTCCACCTAGAGGAGCAGGGTTCAAATCTCAGCCATCACATTCCCATATACAACATTAAAGTAAATAAACAATTTAGACTTTGAAATATTTTTCCAATTTCTTAATAGGACTCTGGAAGGGAAATTTGGAAACAGATTTAATAATAATTTGAACATTATCTTTTAAAAAGTGGCGGGTTTTTTTTAGGTTCTAAATGTACATAACGCGGTAGCTGACGTACATATAAAGCGTACATAACGCGGTAGGTTACGGGCTGATGCTGGGACTCATTGGAAATCAAGCTTTAACAATTATACCACTGTTGTGTCTGAAACTGCACTACACGACCACAACTACCGGGGGAGGGGAACAGTGGGGAAACTTTTGCTATTGGCCGAGAGCGTGGCTTATTTAATTATGCGGGTTTAGGAGGGGTCAAGGTGTACGGAAGGAGGGAGGCTGTACAGGCCTGTCCAAATATCAATAGCACCAATGGTGGTGGGAAAGGGTACTGCAGCATATGGCCAAGAGTGGAACTCTGGGCCCATTTTGTTTCTTGAGCTATGCCACCAGCCAAGCAATAACACACTGCTTCTAAGAAGCAGTGTGTTTTGTGCCACTGTTCGGCATACAGAACCAGACAGAGAGACAGGATGGAGACAGAGGCGACTGGCTTGGATTGATGAAAAACAGGATTTATTAAGCAAACACAAGGCCAGGCAAATTACTACAATATTTTACATGCTATTGAACCCTTTTAAAGCTATAAATGAACACACTTCTAAAGCGCCTTAAGATGACAGGAACATGCAACCTTTAAACACTAAAACATGCAACTACTAAACACTAAAACATGCAACTATTAAAACTACAAAATGTTCTCATTTTTTGCTCATTTTTTCCACAACCCTGCGCATTTTTGCACGGAACTCACGCCGGCGCCTGAGAATATACATCCTATGAGGTTCACGTTTTACAGACCAGGGTTTTATAATCGCTTTCCTGGGCGACCTCATCTGGAGTACGTTTTCCTGTTTCTCTGCTGCTGCCTCCTCCTCCTCTACTTCTTCTTCTTCCTCCTCATCCAGTTCTTCCTCCTCATCCAGAGGGGAGGCGGATGATAAGGCTGGGCTCTCAGTATACTGAGGAAAGGCAACAAGATAGCAACAGTGAAGAGAGGAAGGAGAAATCAGAATCAGAAATACTTTAATGATCCCAGAGGGAAATTGCTGAAAGAAAAATGTGTTAACGTGTGTTGTCCTGCTGTGAACTCACAGAATCAGAAGACTCAGTAGAGGCCATGCATTGTGATGGAGAAGGTGATGAGGAGCTCAAGGAGAAGGCTTCAGAGGAGCAAGTTGGCAATAACTCAGTGGTAGATGGCTTTGGTTCATCCTGCTCCCCACTGGTCCTATCAGATGTCCTGTGCTTCTCCTGTCACACAGAAGTTAAGACTCTTACACAGCTCCAAGGGGCAAAGGAACAAGAAGATGGCTGAGCTGAGAACTTACGGGCAGCTGTTTTAGGCTGCTGAGAGCCTGGCTGAGCTCCTTAACCCTTAAACGAAGCGCCACATTTTCTTTTCTCATCAGCTTTAGCTCCTTCTCAGATCTGAGGGTCCACCAACAGATCAGATGCAAGGAAAGGGGGTTTCAGAACAGACAGAGGGTTAGAAGGAAAAAAAACACTTAGGAACATCAATAGAAATAAATAAGAAATGCACAATACATGTTCAGGGCGCGCTGATGTTTTTTAAGGTCCAACACCTCCGTGTCTGTATTGCACAGGGCACACAGGGTGCGCTTTTTGTGTGACATCTTCTGTAAAAAAGCACAAAAACCATAAATGCATGTCTGATACAGAACTGTCCAACTAAGCATGCAGTACAGACAATTCTACTCTCACTCCTATGCTTTAAATGGTTTCAAAGCATAGGAGACATGCAGCTGAAAAGAGAAGATGTGCTAGCTGTCTTACATTAAAATATTTGTTATTTCCTAACCATTCTCAGTTTGTTTGCCTGTAAAGGGTTGTTATTTGTCCAACCCTTTTCACTTACACACAATTTAGAAAACTCATTTAATCATCTTTAAATATTTTTAAGGTTCATAACTGAACCATTAAAAAAAAGGTCCTATGTCTTAATAGAGTATAAATTGCCCTACGACAAATAGTGGAGTCCAGATGAGGACGATCTTGCAAAACGTCCTCTTCTTCTTCTTCTTCTTCTTCTTCTTGATTTTATTGGCGGTTGGCAACAAACTTTAAGCAGCATTACCGCCTCCTACTGGTATGGAGTGTGGTTCGAAATGGACTATCAACTTTTATAAGTATTTGTATCTTCCTACTCCTACCTTTAATATATAATTTAACTAAATGAATTTCCTATTTATATATACCTACATACTCTCATCCATTTTTATATATATCTTTATAAGCCACCCCCCTAGATCATGCACCCCTTCACACACACACCTATTTTAATCATATTCTTTGAAATAATTTAGTTTTCTTTAAATATTTAATAATTATTTGTATATGTTTACTCCCCGAATTCTTCCTCAAAATATCTATCAAATTAATCTTTTCCTTAATACATTCAAACTCTCCTTTCATACACCTTCTTTCTCTTTCATACTTATGGCATTCTAACATGTTCTATCGTTTCATATCTGTCACAATAATCACATTTTCCATTATTATGCTTTTGTATTTTAAAAAGTGTATAATTAAGACCTGTATGCCCTAATGTTAATCTTGTTATCACCCTTCCCTCCTTTCTATTTCTTCTTTCATTTCTTTTCTCTCCTACTATCTTCTGTATTTTATAAAACCATCTTCCTGTTTTTTCTTCATCCCACCTTTTTTGCCATTTTTCCATCAGTTTTTCTTTAACCATACTCTTTCCCTCATATTTACTTGTTTTAACTTTAAAACTAATATTATTATGAATTGCCCTTTTTGCCATATTATCTGCCCTCTCATTTCCTTCTACCCCTATATGCGCTGGAATCCATACAAATACAACTACCAGCCCCATATTCTGTATTCTATACAATGTATAAAATATTTCTAATAATATATCCATCCTACTATCTGATTGAAAATGTTTTAAACTTAATAATGCTGAACTTGAATCTGAACATATCACTGTTTTTAATGGTTTTATTTCTTCCACCCATTGCAAGGCTAACAATATTGCCAACATTTCTCCTGTGTATACTGATAACCCATCTGTGCTCCGTTTTCCTATTTTTACATCGAATTCTGGCACCACAAAAGCTACTCATATCTTCCCATTTATCTTTGCCGCATCTGTATAAATTTGAATATATTTGTAATATTTGTTTATATGTATCTGTACTGAATATTTATCTACCGTGTATGATGTATCTTGTTTCTTTTCTATTATTGACATGTCTACATTTGCTTCTGGTAAAATCCATGGCGGTATTATTGACATTGGTGTTTGACTTATTTCTAAACTATCCATCTTGAATTCTTTTATTTTATTTCCAATATTCCATCCAAAACTCCTCATTTCTTTCTTTTCTCTTTCAACATGGACCTAAAATTTCCCGAGTTGGATGATCAATTTTATTGCTTTGTAAATTTAACCAGTAATTTATTTCTAGTTTTGTTCTTCTTAAGTTTAATGGCATTTCTCCCATTTCTACTTCTATTGCAGCTGTTGGTGTGGTTTTAAATGCTCCAGTACATAATCTTATTGCCTGATGTTGAATTATGTCTAATTTATTCAGATGAGTTTTAGCTGCTGAACCGTAAACTATGCACCCAAAGTCTATGTTAGATCTTATCATTCCATTATAAATCTGCTTCATTGATTTTCTATCTGCTCCCCAGTCACTGCCAGCCAAGCATCTTAAAATATTTAAGATTTTCTTACACTTATCAACCACTTTTTGAATATGTATATTCCATTTTAGTTTTTCATCAAACCATATTCCTAAAACTTTACTTGTTCTAATTCTTGATTATATAATTTGAATTTTATTTCCTTGTTTATTTTTTTTGTGAATATCATTACTTTTGTCTTTTCAACTGAAAACCTGAATCCCCATTGCAACGCCCATTTTTCTATTTCAATGATAACCTTTTGTACTTTCTTTACAATATGATCTACATTTTTCCCTCTTTTCCAGACCGCTCCATCATCTGCAAATAATGAACATCCTATTTCTTTTCCAATACCATTAAACACATCATTTATCATAATTAAGAACAGTAAAGGACTTATAATGCTTCCTTGCAGAGTTCCATTTTCTACCTTATATTTTTCTGAATACACTTCCCCTATTCTCACTTGTATTTTTCTATTTGTTAAAAAGTCTTTAATCCATTTAAATAATTTTCCTTTAATGTCCAACATATATAGTTTAATCAATAATCCCTCCACCCACATCATATCGTATGCTTTTTCTATATCAAAAAATACTGCCACCACACTTTCTTTATTTACTTGTGCTCTTCTAATTTCATGTTCTAAACATAACGTTGGATCATTAGTGCTCCTCCCTTTTCGAAACCCACTTTGATACTTTGATATATATCCTTTACTATTTAAATAATAAACCATCCTATTGTTAATCATTCTTTCCATTATTTTACATAAATTGGATGTTAAAGCTATTGGTCTGTAGTTTCCTGGGTTTGAATTATCTTTTCCTGGTGACTGGTCCTCCTCAAAAAAAAAAACACAGAGCTGTTTAAACTAGATCACATAGGGGCGGGGCTTTCCAATCAGCTGATTCTTATAAGAGGCTGACAGCTTTTTTTGAATGTAACACAGAGCAGCTTTGAGAGAAAGTAAGTGGTTTGGCTGGCTTTATTGACACATATTGATAGTGATGGTGAGATGAAGCCTCATGAGGCATTGAACCACTTGAGCCAACTGGTTCGAGAAAGGGTTCATTTCTTGATGCTTCATGTGCACACGACACCACCTACTGGCCAGGTGTATAATCACAGCTAGCTGTATCTTAACACGTGTGATGCATTGAATTTTTGTCTATTATGACTCTTGGGAATGACTTCACAAAAGGTGTAGGACGAAATAATTTGTCTACATAAATTTTGTATACACATGTGTATAATAAAACATTGTTTGAATGTATTCTGTGTGTAATTATTCCCAAAATAGTAGTGACATGATATGGCATGTTGTGTAATAATGTTTTTCTGTGACTCTAGAAAAATGGCATGGGCTTAATCAGGCAGAGGACAATGAAAGTGCTTGTGGAACTAGGGAGGGGGTAGTGAATAGGGGTGTGCAAAATAATCGTCATGACGATGCATCGCAATTCTAATTTTCGCGATCTACTGCATCGATTCTTGACGGCAAGTATCGATTATTAATTTAAAAAAATGAATAAATACAATAGCGTACCGCGCACGTGACGTCACCGTCTCAAGAGCAACGCCCCTTTTGCCGCTTTGGTAGGGCATACAGGTAGAGAACGCCCGAAGCAACCAGCTATTACACGCGCAACAGAAACAGCGATATGACCGACTTTACAGCCGTTAAACTTTCCCAAGCGCACGGATTACTGGTCGAACTGTGGAAGAACACACCAACCTTCAGCTCAAACGATGGCTTGAGTGTCGAGGGCTTAAAAGACCGGAAAATGGGCCGAGTTGATTGAACGTTAAGCTTTGTTTTTTTTTTCCTGCGCGGCGGTCATGGCGTCGTCGGCCGTTTTTTTTTTGTTCGTAATCACCGTCCAGAAATCGGTGTTTAATGTTTGTCTTATTTGAAATGTTTTTGAGTAGGCTATCCTGGTAGCAGGGTATCATGTTAGCGCCTGCTACCATGATAGCCTATATGCTATCATGGTAGCAGGCGCTTCAATATTAACATGTCGGCCACCAAAATACTCTTACCTGTTCACTACTTGATGTCGCTGGAATTGGGTCAGGATGTTCTTCGGTTGGGCCCTTTCCTCCGACAAAATGCTTGCTACATATGTAGGTGAATTTGGTAACTTTTTCCGGGTTGAACTGTTGTGTAGGCTGACCGCACCGGTGTACCCAGCGCACACATTTCTCCTTGGCAGTCTTGAAGAAAACATCCTTCATATGCGGCCGATCAGCGTACCTCGAGTCGCTGTTGCACGTTCCATAGCAACAATGTTTAAAAACCATGGTTTTAGATTTGGAAAAAGCAGTCGTTTTAACGAGTAAAACCAAGGGTAATGCACGTCTCTTTTACAGCGAAACAGCGGCGGACTATGCAAGTTTGCCCTACTGCGTACCACGTGATGTGACGTTACGTTTCTAAAAATAGCTCGCTCGCAGTACGCTATTGCATGAATGGTTGGCGAACATCTGGAAAAAACAAGTGGAATATAACTTCATTGGTTTAAAGGACCGCTGAGGCCATCTAAACGGCACTGATTAGCCTTATTTTGTTATTTTAAGTTTTATAAATCCTGAGCACTTTTTGTCAGTGTGTCCAGTCCAGTAATAGTTATATTTGTTTTCATGGCAATACCTCCAAAAGTCGTTTCAATAAATGCAGCTATGTGTGAATTCAGTTGCTTTCAGTTATGTATCAATTGAAGACACTATCCAGATCATACACAGCCAGTCAGCCACTGGTAATGGCTGTATTTTTTTTATAACAGTGTTCAGTGAAAATATTGCAATGCATCACGATAATTCAAGTATCGTGATGCATCGTGATAGAATCGGATCGTGGCATGTGAATCGTGATACGAATCGAATCGTGACTTCTTTGGCAATACCCACCCCTAGTAGTGAATAGGCTAATGCTTGTGTAACTTGGATGATTTCATGCATTTTTATTAAGAAACAACAATTTCTCCACAGTTTTTGGTTTCAAATGATTTCTCTTTTTTGATACTACTTCTCCAGCCTTTGAAAAGACACGCTCACAAGGCACAGATGATGCCGGGGTGCATAAATAAATAAGTGCAAGTTTGTACAGATTGGGGTACTGTGACCAATGATTAGCCCAGTACTATACGGTCCCACAGTTTCCC
This sequence comes from Fundulus diaphanus, assembly GCA_037039145.1. Classification (NCBI taxonomy): domain Eukaryota; kingdom Metazoa; phylum Chordata; class Actinopteri; order Cyprinodontiformes; family Fundulidae; genus Fundulus; species Fundulus diaphanus. The sequence continues at coordinate 600,087 of CM073139.1, read as the reverse complement.
CTCAGCAGCAACACTGAAGCACACAGAGGTTCCCGCTGCGTCTTTACGCACGATCCAGCTGCTGATGTCTCCTCTCTTTTCAGCTCAATGCACTTCTAGACAGTAACAGTTTATAACCTATATCACCTTTCACAGCAACAGGTTTCTCATCTCAGTCGACCAGACAAATCTCTTTTGCTCTCCTCAGTGCGCTCTGGGCGGTGAGGTGGGAGGATTTTACCCGATGGTGCGCTGCGTGCGAGGGATAAACAGGGGGGAAATGCATAAATAAAAACTGTAAAGGGCTCCTATACAGTGATCATAGGAGCTGACCGGTCTGAGATCAACCTCCTGATGTTACAAGTTCTTTAAAATGACTCTTAAAAGTGCGCACCCAAATTACAAGTAACGTAATTTTGCGCACCTGAATTAAAGCACAAGGCAGCAGCGCACCGAAGCGCCACGGTTCTGTTTTGTTTAAAACAAAAGATCATGAAACACAGCCATAACTCTCCTAGTGACTTTAACTGGCACACTTTGCTACGGGTGTGAGGACATTAAACGTAGTGATTCACGTTTTGAATGGTGAACGGTGATAAAAGCCCCTGGGTTCGAGGGAAAGGAGGGGGGAGAGGAGCAAGCGCTGAGGCACAGAAATACGGTGCATGTAGTTAAAAAAATGCAGAATTAATAAAAACAACTTATAAACAGACGTAGCGTTTTAAACTGCATCTGGTGAGCAGAACTGTTTTATGATCCAGAGTGCAGCCATCACTGGTTCTGAATGAAGGCAATATCTGGCAGCAGCTCTCTTCCCCCACCCCCTCCCCTCCTGCGTACGTAGTACAGGACCTTACCGGCTCACTTTCACCGCTGGTTAAGACTAAAATTATTCATAACTCTGATCGCTCTTCCTTCTGCTCTGTTAACATGAACTGCAGCAGGAATTACTGATGGCCACAAGCTGTGAAAGAAGCTGAAACATCTCAGCTGAAGGCGGAGTTTTTATCGTGCGCTGCCCAGATGGGCGTTGGGATTTTTATGCGTGGAAAATGCCATGTTTGCGTGTGACCGTGTGAAGTCAGTGACGGTCAATGCGTGATAGTTGAGAGCACTGATCTCCTATCTATCTATCTCTCTCCTAAACTCTCCAAACACCAAACTAACTGTCTCAAACTAAATAACCACTATCCAAACTCTGCTATCCAAACTATCAAAACTCTATCCACTCTCTCAACTGACCGCAACTCGCCTACAACAACCCACATTTTGAATGGAGCCTGTGGGGTTTCTAAAGCTGTCAAACCCCGCACCAAAATCTGAACCACTTCCCGAAGCAGTCACGTGGTACAGCCGGGCAGCGAGGCTTCGGAAGTCATCGTTTTCGGCTCCTCCCCTAAATGAAGCAAGCCTCGATACGCGCTTCACGGAAACGCCCCCTCCATTACTCGACACACGCCTCGAAGCCTCGGCACATCACGTAACATCACTACATATTGACATATTTAGGCTGGCTTTATTGACACATATTGACATACTTAGGCTTTAATTCACAAAGAGGAGTAGAGAGCAGTTGAAAAATAATGCTTTGATCCTTTTCTCAAATGTTTGATTTTGGAGTTGTGGATTTGTATCAGCTATTTTCAATCGTTCGGGATGCTCAGTCTGTTTTTAAAGAAGCAGATTTTTCTTCAGCCCTATCTGTGGTCTGAATTAGTTAAATTTGTTGTTTTGTTTTATTTATTTTGAGGAAGACCAGCCTGGCCTGTGGTACAGAGATCCATTGACTAGTGTTTGTGCCTTTTTACAGAAAATGTCCGGTAAAACCAACAGCGTGTGCCCGCTTTGCAAGATTTCTTTCATTCAGCTTGGAAAGCACCTGAGGGCGACTCACAATGTATTAAACTTAAAAGAGAAAAATATTCTAGCAAGGCTGGGGTCCAAAAAAATGTCAATCAGGGAGTGTCCATGTCCAGTTCCCGGATGCAATTATCTGTCCGGGAAACACCTGGACCGTCACCTGCTTACCTGAAGTGAACTAAGCAACGAAAATAGGAGCAAAATGGCAGAACATGCCAGATTCCTACTGGCTCTCAACCAACTGGCGAAGCTGCGTGCCTCCAACCCCAGCACACCGATGGTTTCCACCTTAGATTTGGAAAACCCTCCCCAACCGGCCATTAATGAGCCTCAGGTGGAGGAACCAGCAGAAGACGAAATGGATCTTGAGCAATGTCGGCATGCCTTGGCCAGGTATTGTGCATCTCCTATTTATGTTCTTATTCATCTATGCATCCATTTTCTTACTCGCTTCTCCCTTATGGGATCGCGAGGGGTGCTGGTGACTATATAAATAAGATAAATATGGTGTCTTATTTACATAATGTCTTATGTAAATAAGACATCATATGCCCATTCCTATTTCTTTTTGTATTTTTTTGGTATTCTTTTTGATCCATTGTATATATGAAGATTCACTGTATATAACTGAATGCACCTTTCCTACTCTGCACCTTCTTGTATGAGCCGCTGTGACGAGTGAATTTCTCCATTGTGAGATCAATAAAGACTATCTTATCTTGTCTTATATCCAGCATTTTAATGGGCGAGAGGCGGGGTACACCCTAGACAGGTTGCCAGTCTGTCGCAGTATTTATTTATCTAATTAATTTAGTTTTATCAGTTATTTTTATTTATGTTCCTGATTTTTGTTTTTATTTCCTACCCCCTTTGCTTTCATCTGTGTTACTCTCAGGTACAAAGAGGAGGTGGTGCACCTGAGGAGGGAAAATATGGAGCTTTGTGGCAGGGTCCAGGAGCTCAACCTGGCTCTGAGCACTGCTAAACGGATTGCTGCTGGCTTGAAAAAAGGCCCAGCGGTGGTCAGCAAATCCGTGCTCCATCCCGTAAGTTAAAAGCACAGCTTTCTTTTTGTTCTTTAGCACTGTGTAATAGGCTGAAATTCTGTGTGACACGTGAAGTGCAGGACATCTGCTGGGACCAGCAAGGAACAGGGGGGTGATGCCCAGCAGTCAACGTCAGACCTTCTGGAGCTCTCTGCAGACCGCCCTCCATCCAGTCCTCCATCACCTGCAGAGTCCTCCAATGTTGTGAGTTCACAGCAGAGAGCCTTACTCGTTACAGTCTGCACTGACAGCACATGTTGACACATTGTTCTTTCTTCTTCCTCTTCTCATTGTTTGTCTCTCCTGTTGTCTTTCCTCTGGCTCTGGAGAGCCCAGACGTATCTCCAGCCTCATCTGTGCACAAGGACGAGGAGAAGATGATGGAGGAGGAGATTCTTTTGAAGCCTAAAATGGGCGATCATCCTCGCATTCGTAGGCGCAGCTCAACAACTCGGAAGCTCCCTATGACCTCCAGTGCTTGGTGCACATGGAGCACCGGAAGAGGGAGGGGAAACCTGATGCACCGGCTGGTGCTGCCCCGCTCCATGGGTAAATATCATCCCCGTCGTCCCCACGTGGAGTTGGCATGTTTCACACTTATGACCGTGTTTCTCCTTTCAGAGGCCTACGTAGAACGTTACCGTAGCTACCACACCAGCAGGTATGGCAGCAGTAAAATGAGGGAGGGGGTGGTGAGCAGAATCAGCAGGCTGAAGAGCTTCTTGCGTTACATGGCGGATGGGCACAAGCTCATTTCAAACTGGAAATTTATGTTCCACATTGGCCGCATCAACAGGTGAGCTCGGTTGCTCGTTTAATAGTTCTTTTGCTCTCGTCACACGTGACGGCGTTCCCCTTTTCCTTTTTAGATGGTTAGTGGAGCTGAGCAAAAGTGGGAAAGAGGTAACCACTCAGCGGTTCTACATTTACCAGCTCCACCAATTCATAAGTTACCTGAAAAGGAACCGCCCCGACAGCTGCAGGCTCACCAACAAACAAATTTATCAAATCCTTGATCTTTTGGAAAAGGCAAGGAGGGACCTGAAAAGGGCCATTTTTCTTCACCAAAATAGAGTGAAGAGGGCCAAAATGAACCAAGTGCCACAGCAGGACTCAATCCTACGCAGTATCCACCTGGCACCTGGATTCATTGAGGAGTCATTGGGTGAGTTCTCCTCGGTCCACCCTGACGGGTGGCCACACTGTTTTGCCTCCTCACTGTCTGTCACTCACCCTCCTCTTCCATCTTTCAAAGAAGCTGGAAAAGGAGCCAAAAAATAGCTCCATACGCTACCAGCTATACGGGTACCTGACGGCATACTGGGCATGTGAGGGTGAGCCCGCGGAGACAGTGGCTCACGCACAGCCGCGTGACCTAATGCCTTAACTCTGACCTCTCTCCGTATGCAGGGGGCTGAGCACAAAACCTCAGCACAATTTGGAGAGGCTACCCTTGCACTCACGCAGAGGGAGTTCAGCTGGGTGAAGAGGCTGAGGGACATAAAGAGCAGGGTGTCCATAAAAATCAAGTATCTGCTATTCGCCATGGGAAAGCTGCCATTCAGAAATATTGTGCGCTACCTTAATTTTGCATGGAAGAAGATGGGGCTGGGGAGCGGGGCTTGATCCGCACTGCCCTAGCCGACAGTGTGAGTATGGCTTTCCCTGCATGTTGCCTGCTTTTATCGGATTGTGAGTGAATCTAATGCCTTTTTCCTCCCTCTTTAGGCCAAGTCTGCCCTGACGCCCAAGGAGAGGAACAAAGTCAGCACTTTTATGTGTCATGACACTAAGACTGCTGACAGGTTTTATGTCCTGAACCCTAGCCTGCAGGAGGCCATCAGAATAAGAACTCTAATTACTGATGCGCTCTCCAAAGTGCCCTCCAGAGAGAAGCCATCCTCCTCCTCAGCTGCCCACAAAAGAAGAGCAAAAAAGGCAGGTCCAGCACCCAAGAGTACGAAAGCCAAGGGGGAATGGTCCAACTCAGAAGAGGAGGAAGAGGAAGAAGAAGAGAATGAGGAGGCGAAGGAGGAGGAAGAAGAGAATGAGGCAGCAGAGGAAGGGGCACACGCACCCAGCAAAGCAATAATTAAGCCCTGCTCTGTAAGAATTAGCCCCTTCAAGATTTATAATCTCCGGCTCCAGCGCCAAAGTAAGGCGTGTTCTGGAGAAAATGGGCAAGAATTAAAAACTTTTTAGACATTTTGTAATTTTAAAAGTTGCATGTTTTGGTGTTTTTTTGTTGTTTTTTTCATGGTTGCATGTGTTGGTGTTTAATATTTGCATGTTTTTGAAGTGTTTAAATTATATTTATATAGCTCAATTCATGAAACCTGTCATCTCAAGGCACTTTAAAAAGTGTTTAAGCTTTTAAACAGTTGCAATAGTATGGAAAATGTAATACTTCTGGATAATGTGACCCATCAAAGTTCACATTGTACACTTTCAATAATTGATTTAAAACTTTTTAACTTAAAATAAGTAATTTGCCTGGCTCTGTGTTTGCTTAATAAATCCTGTTTTTCATCAATCCAAGCCAGTCGCCTCTGTCTCCATCATGTCTCTCTGTCTGGTTCTGGCCTTATGGAGCCTGGTTTCTGATCATCCACACAACAGCACCTAATGCTTAGACTGATCTTGATCATATTACAAGCACAGGGCAGTTATCTAAAACAACTGTCCTCCCATGAAATGAGCATATCAAGCCACTTGCTTGACTCTGGAAGGGAAATTTGGAAACAGATTTAATAATTTGAACATTATCTTTTAAAAAGTGGCGTTTTTTGTGGTCCTAAATGTACATAACACGGTAGCTGGCGTACATATAAAGTGTACATATCACGGTAGGTTATTTTTAATAAATAGAACATTGTTTTATGAAGTTCAGCATGTGGCTACCACTGTTACAAACTGTAACCTGCTCTACCAAACATTTAGAGATGTTGCCTGATGCATGTCAGAGCTCCAGCAGGGGGGGTCATCGTTCCAGCACTCTTACCCAGCGAGAGGCACTCTTCCTGGGGAGAAGTCTCTGACTGAGACCCCCCCAGCCTGGAGGTGGCATTTTTAAATATGTATCAAAATGTATGAGTAGTGGTAAGAGCTTAACTTAGATTATCATTCATTTATTTATTTCCTACAGTTTTCTCAAAACAGTGCAGGTTTTGTGGATGAGATCCTGTCAAAACTTGAAACCGGTGCAATGATCTGTCAAGATCCCACTGGACTGCCCAGTGTTTCAGAGCATGTGTTCTAATGGGGTTACAAACTGTAACCTGCTCTACCAAACATTTAGAGATGTTGCCTAGTGCCTCTAATGTATGTCAGAGCTCCAGCAGGGGGGGGGTCAGACCCGGCGGCATGGGCGGGCATTGGGGGGCCGTGCCCGCCCTGGACTGGAAGCTGTCTTTTTTTTTTTTTTTACCTCGGAGTGGCCATCGTCCTTTTAGTACTATCTTTGATGTGCCAATCATACAATTTAACCAATCAAATCAACGACTGACTGCAGCATGCTAGCCAATCACAGCTGGAGTGGGGCGGGACACCGAGTCATAGCCTTCAGTGGCCGCCGGCCGCCGCCGCAGTTCGGTTGTGGTCACCGTTGGTGTCGGTAGAGCGGGATGAAAATTTGGTCTGATTACCAAACAATTACAAGAAGTGACAACGAAACAGAGAGCGAGCTGGAAGGAGCGTTATTAATTTCTGTTTGAAATGCCAGCACTGAAGTCTAAACTGGAGTAAACATTAACGCTAGGAGGGTTAGCTAGACAGCTAGCAGGGTTAGCTAGGACAGCTAGCAGGGTTAGCTAGGACAGCTACGAGCACAAGCTGTTCTGCTCCTTGTTTTCATAGCTGCTGTAATTACAGAACCTGTTCTAGTCAGAATTGTTACTTCAGTCAGTGTTCAGCCTGACACCAGTGCTCATGTTTATTAGCGTGTAGCTTATGCTGGACTTTTAAGTTAAGACACAGCGCTACAGGTTACCCTATGTCACTGTTAGTTTCCAGTAACCCAAACCAGCATAAAACATGCCTAACTTAAAATAAAAAAACAAGGCCAAATCTGAAACTCTCTCATGTTAAAAGCACAGAACTATTAAACACATAAGAACATGCCATTAGCACACAACTGCGCTGAAGCAAAGAAAAAAACTGCGCATATGGGCTCCAAACAAAATGTACAATCAGACAACCAAATAACACACAAGATCTCTTTAACAATCAGGATATATCAACCGGAAAAAAATTAATTATAAATAGCTTCCCAACATGAGCTGTAAATCTACCTTAATATAAACGTAATTTCTCTCAGTATAGCTCAATTAAACATTTCTCTTACACGCAGTCATGAAATATTTTTAAGTTGATAAGTAGAACTAAACCCCTCTTGGGCGTTTACACTGACCAAACACTTGATTAACCATTATTCTTTTCTTGTTTTATTATAACAATATAATTCATTATAACTATTATTCATTGATTATATCAGATCGACAGATTCAACTTAAAAAAAATAGATAATGACTATTTTGATATATTTTGTTAGTAATTCTTTCTAAAAGCCCAACAAATGTTATGAAAAGCTTCCGAAATTTTTTGTCTGCCCATAAGCTATTTTTTTTCCAGCTCAATGTGTTCAAAAGCCTAATTGGTTGGAAACCTGCCTAATTTGGCAACACTGACTACACTATTACTATTTGTTTGTTCGTTACAGTAGTCACAGAGCCACTGTTCATCCTGAAGCATATATATATATATATATATAATATATATATATATATATATATATATATATATATATATATATATATATATATATATAATATAATTTTCTTTTTAAAGTGTGCCCCCCTAAAAAAATGGAATGCCCCCCCTGTAATTTGTTTCTGCAGCCGGGTCTGGGGGGGGTCATCGTTCCAGCACTCTTACCCAGCGAGAGGCACTCTTCCTGGGGAGAGGTCTCTGACTGAGACACCCCCAGCCTGGAAGTGGGAGATTAATTTTTTTTTTTTTAATTTCACATTAGGGGTCTGGAAGCTATATTTGCAAACGGGTTTAATAATAATTTTAACATTATATTGAAATAAGTGCCGTATTTTCTTTGAGTTCTGTCTCCAGTATGGGGTGGATACGAATTCAACAGGAGTAGCTCTAATTGTGCCTATGGTAAGGCAGACTTCCAGAAGGGGGGGGGTCCAGTCAAGCACTCTAGCCCAGCGAGAGGCACTCTTCCTGGGGAGAGGTCTCTGACTGAGACACCCCCAGCCTGGAAGTGGGAGATTCATTTTTTTTTTTTTTATTTCACATTAGGGGTCTGGAAGCTATATTTGCAAACGGGTTAAATAATAATTTTAACATTATATTAAAATAAGTGGCATTTTTTTTTTAGTTCTGGCCCGACGCCAGCGGCAAAGGGAGTCTATGGGTCCTGTACGGCCGGTCCATGTTTCGGCCGCTTGGCCCTCCCTAAAACGCGCCACTTCGACGGACGCGCGGGTTCGGCCAATGGGCGAACATTTCCCGTTTTTCCCTTCCCGCCCCCTGCCGCGCTGGCGCCATCCCCTCTCCGACAGGTTGGTGGCGCCGAAGACCCGACGCCAGCGGCAAAGGGAATCTATGGGTCCTGTACGGCCGGTCCACGTTTCGGCCACCTGGCCCCTCCCAAAATCACGCCACTTCGACGGACGCGCGGGCTTGGCCAATGTGTGAACCTTTCCCGTTTTTCCCCTCCCGCCCGCCGTGGGCTGTACGGCCCTCCCCCGCCGGCGTACAGGCCGCAAGGCGTACAGGCCATACGGTTCGCGACCCTACCCCCGGGCGCCACACTGTGGATGGAGCCCGCGCTGCGAGCGGAGAAAGGCCTTCTTTTGGGGGCCGCCGCACGGCCGGCGTGCGCGGCGGTGGGACGGCAGCGGGGCGGGCGGGGATCCGCGCCGCACCCGGCCGGCCCGCCCGCCGATTTTTAAGGGGGCCGGCCCGGCCGCGGCGAGCGTCGGCCCGCCGCCGCGCATACCTAGACATTGGGGCCGTACGGGGCTGTACGGAAATGGAGGGTCGCGTTACGCCCGCGCGCTCTGAAAATTTTGGTTTTGGCCCTAGGGGGGCCGCAAATGGAAATGTTGGAATGCTGCCAGATGCAGAAATATATTAAACTGGCCTCCTTCTTTGTTTTTTGTGTCATATAATCATTCTAGGCCTTCTCTGCCGACTGTCCCAGACTGCCAGGAAGTCCTCACAGTGTCACATGTGGACATGCTGGACATAGAGAGGAGGCTCCTTAATAAGCAGCATGTGGAATCTGGGGAAAGAACTAAGTTTCGTTACCACTGCGAAGCCATCCTCGTCCTAAAATACTTCCAGCGACCAGAAGCAGTGATGGCAATTACAGTACGTGCTTTCAATCTAGTGTTTCCTCAGTGTATATAACATCAGCCAGCCCTGTAGTTGTGTGATTAATCCCCACTGTTGTATATTTGTTTTCCAGGCTTTAGATTGGATCAACAAAAAAAACGTTGCTGGACAAATCCACTTGCAGATCACAAACACCAAAGCAACAATTTCACTCACAGAGGAGGACTCTGCTGTAAGTTACCTAACAGGTTGAATGTGATTCACTGATAATTCTTTTCAATATCGACAATTAATAACTGATAAGAACTTATGGGACATGGGGTGGGGTCATAGTAAATGCTGTAGCAGCATGAAAAGACTCAATATGAATAACTGTGGACTCACAAACAAGCATCAACTCTCTATCTGATTTCCACAGATGCTGGACACATATTTCAATCACGTTCGTTCAGCATGTGAGCAGGAAGAAGGGGAGGACCAGGGCAGATTTTTCCTGTCCAGTCTAGGAATACCTGTTGGCAGCATTACTTAGACTTAGACTAGACTTAGACTTTCTTTATTGTCATTTTGTATGCACAGACTGCATACAGAACGAAATTTCGTTTCCATACAGCTCAGAAAAATTGCAGTAACTCTACAGGATACCTTGTAGTAAATTTCAGTACAGGATACAAATGCAGTAATAAATTGCAGTCAGTTACAGGATAAGTTTCAATTGACTTCCGGATAAAGTGCAGCAGTGAACAGTAGGCAGTTGAAATGTAAACAAATGTAACAAATATGCAGTAAGTTTCCGGATAAAGTGCAGCAGTGATATTGGAGACTAAGAGTTGAGCAGCATTTATAATGCTGGATAAGGACACGATACAAATGTGCAAATCAGCGAGTGTGCTACACAGTCCGTTTTATACTTCAGCAGTTCAACAGTCTGATGGCAGCAGGGAAAAAGCTTTTGCAGAACCTGGTGGTCCTGCAGCGAATGCTGTGGAACCTCTTTCCAGAGGGCAGCAGGGAGAACAGTCCATAGTGGGGGTGTGGGGGGTCACTGATGATGTTTCGGGCTCGAGACACACAGCGCTGCTGTGTGTCAGGGCAGATTTTTCCTGTCCAGTCTAGGAATACCTGATCTCAAGCGTCTGCATAAAGAGTAAGTTTTAGCTGAACCATGTATTATAAGGATTAATTTGATAGTCTGACTTATGTACTACACAAAGTTAAAATAATATTATTTTTTGTCAGAAACACACAGAAATAATTAAGGATTAATCTGAGATTTGTTGATCATTGCAGATATGAATTACCAAGCTTTTCAAGCAGAGAAGTGAGAGAAGCCCAACGGATCGGTATTTTGACATGGTGTGTGTCATCCAAACACATAACAATCATATATTTTCTGTCTGCCAGCTGCTTCCAAGATGCGTCAAGCTTCTTGTCAGAGTTTGACTATGAAATCTCAAATTTTCAACTCTCCTTCTGACGTGCCGGCCAATGATAAGAGAGGTCGGAAACAGAAGAGAGGAAGGGCCCCGTCTGACCAAGACAGCAATAACTTCGGAGCATTTATCCAACACTTCCCGGCAACAGCAAGTAGCAGCCCTCCCACCAAGAAGAAACAAACCTCTGCTGGGTTTTTTATGACCGTTGGAGGTCTCTTCAGTTGGCTAACCGGGAGAAGCACCTCTTGTGTAAGTTGATGTGCTGTATTGTCATAAAATTAATACACATGTTTGTGTTCTGGAAACTATGCTAGCATATTATGCTACCAATATTTGTAACATCAAAGTAACATAATTCGAATTTTGGACAATAATTTTAATTTAATGTTTTTATTTGACAGCCCAGATTGCAAGACGACCCCCGACTCTCAGCAGGGTGAAATTGTTTATCAAAAAATAGGGTTGGACTTCCAACTGTCCTCGCCCTGAGGATGTGTTGGCAAAGTGGAAGCCAGCCGGAAAGGTCCAGGTGGAGTCAGATCAAAAAATCTTAGCCAAAATCAATAGCCAGAAGTGGTCAGGCCTTGCCCTCAAAACCTATGGTGGCACAAAAGGAATAGGTATGTACACATGTCTTGTGAGCAGGCGAGCACTGATCTAGGACTGAAACACTGAGATATTGTACTCCTGGAAAGAACACTAAGTGCATCTTCTTTTTACTTCAGGGGTGGTTTCAACCAAATCCTTTGCCAAGGGATCCATTGTTTGTGATTACCATGGGAAGGTGATCACAGGAGCAGAGGGTCAAAAGAAGATGGAGTCCATCCAGGATGACATGGGCTACCTTTTCTTTTTTCGTGGTGGTGGTCGGGATCTCTGCATTGATGCGCAGACTTTCCCCTGTGAGTGTCACCCAACTGAAGACACCATCGGCCGCAGGATCAATCATTCCTCCAAGAGGCCAAACCTACGGCCAGTGTAATGCAGTATGAACTTCCCTGAAGGAAAGAGAGACGTCATCCTTTTGCAGGCCACAAGAGATATAGATATTTGTGAAGAGCTGCTGTTCAATTACGGCGTCAAGCGAAGGTCTTTTCGAGGCGAAGGGCTAGACCTGCAGGGGCTGGATCAGTGAACAAAATGGAATTGATTCACCCCTCTTGAAATAAAATCTATATACACACTGAATGTTTGCACATTGAAACAGTTGTTATCTCTATAGTACATATCAGACAATAAAGATTGTATTTTGTACACTAAAACATTGGATGATTTCTTTCAAAATTCTTGCTGTGAGACTGAAATACTCAAACCCACTGTATTTAATGTAACTGTGATATCTAAATCAGAAAAGACCAAACACTGGTTGTGTTGCTGAAAGGGTTGAAATCAGCAAAAAGAAAGACAACATTATATGGCAATCTCAAAATATTACATATGAAATAAATAAGCAAAACAGTATTTGTGCATGTTAGAGTATTGAAAATGACATTAATTTAACAGGAGTGTGTGCTTAAACAAAATCTAAACCAAATGAAACAAACAACACAAGAGCTGTCATGTTTCCTATTAAATGGTTGTGTGTGTGTGAGAGAGAGAGGATGTCTGCACACAGAAATATTTTTTTTGTTGTACATGCAGTTGGCTGCAAATACCTTTATGAAGAAAATCACATTATTTTAAATTAAGAAGTAGGTTGGTTGTTAATGACATTTTAATCATGTAAGCCAGCGTTTTAGGCAAGCCAGACCATTTTGGTTGAGAATCTGCCAGAACCCGACACCAGGGTAATGTTTTGACAAGCCCCCTGACCCAGAAGGTCACAGCTACATTGGTAGTCCAGTGGCTCAGAGCATGTGTTCTGGTAACAGACACAGCAGAAATTTCAAACTAAAGCACAAAAAGTGAGTTCTAAACCTAACAAGAGAGAGAGCAAAAAGTTAAAAGCTGAAATGACAACAGTCATTTCAATTCAATGCAAAACTGGAGAACAGTAGAAGTCAGTAGAGTGAGAAAAATAGACCCTGATGTCCTCCAGCAGCCTAAGCCTATAGCAGCATAACTATAGAAGTAGCTCAGGGTAACATGAGCCACTCTGACTAGAAGCTTTGTCAAAAAGGAAAGTTTTAAGATTAGTCTTAAAAGTAGAAGAAGGGGTGTCTGCCTCACGGACCAGACTTTAGGCCCGTTTACACTACATCTAAAAACCGAGCCATGCCGAGACCAGTCCGAGCTTGGTTCAGTTATCCAAGACAAGCCGACCCGTTTACACACAAAGCTTATCTCGGTTCCTTGGTTGCTCCTCGCCCCCTAGTGGCGATCTGCGGTACTACCGCTCTCTGGGATTGAAGGCGGAAGCAGCAAAAAAAACAGCTGCGCCCGTAACATTCAGGAAGTTATGCTTGATATTGTGATATTTCGGTGTTTGCAGAGAGTCAGGGGAAGAAGGCAACCATTGGTGAATTTACTTGAGAAAGTTGGCTTTTTGGGAAGTGGATGAGACAAACGAACGTCTAATAAGGATTTACAGACGCCGGAAACAACGACAGACGCTGAGGTTCATTGCGCTGCTAAGCAGAATCATCACTGGAAACCGTGTGGCACGGTAAGGAAGCTAGTATTATTATGAATGTCTGAAATTTGTCTGAATGGAGTGTGAATCGGGACGTGCAGCCAGACACGCCGGAAAACCCGCTGACAGTCAGCTGACTGTAAGGGCATGACGCCGTCTGCTCATGCGCTCTTCGTTATCAGAAACCGGGATAAAATAGAACCAGGCCGAGACCTACCCAAGAGCTGGTCTGCAGTTAGCGCGGTCCGGTTATGGTTAGCGCGGTCTGGTTCAGTCTGCTGACCGTTTACACACAAGAGTTATCTCGGTTACCGAGCTCGGACTGGTCTCGGCTCGGTTAAAAAAAGTGTAGTGTAAACGGGCCTTTAGAGAAGCACCATTTAGCACCTATGGTTCACTAATCTGGAACAAAATCCAAGAAAACTCTTAATGTGCTGAAAGCCTGGGTTCTTTTAAATCAAGATTACAAACACATTTGTTTAAGATTGCCTTTGAATGTTCTACCTAAACTGTTTTAATACATAAAGCCTATAGAAATGATGAATTACATCCATTTCTTAAAGCAAGCAAAATAGGATGCACAAATACATTTCAAGAGATGACAGCTGTTGGTAATTCAAGGCAAAATGAATAAATACAAAATACTACATATGAAATAGATAAACAAAACAAAAATAAATGAAACAAACAGTAATCAAATTATTTTGTAATGTTTTATTAAAGCAGTGTACTTTCCTTTTTAATCTTTGATTTACTAGCAACTGCTGTCATGTTTCTTATGAAATGATGGTCTGTGTGTGATCCAGACTGTCAACACAATTTCAAATGAAGAAGTACAGGATATGTGTGTAAAAACATAAAACAGTATATAAAATGAGATATATATCACATACATGTGGGATCTAAACCTGACCAGAATTAATATTTGCTTTTAATTTATCCATTCCTATTTTGATACCTAAAGCCGGTCATACACTGTACGAGTTTTTCAGTCGTGGTACTTATATACATCTCAAACTGTGCGACGGAACCGCGGGGTTTAAATAGTTCACCGCTCACGATCTGTGCAGCGCGACGCTCGGACGCGACCGGACTGCTCACACTGTACGTCGTGCCCCCTCTGGGACCGCTCGCTGTGGTGGGAGAGGCAGGCGAGCGACGGTGGGTGACAGGGACCCAGAGCAGGGGATCAAGCCCAGCTCTGGCGAGGCCCGCAGGAGGCACCGGGCGTCGGGGGAACGGAGGGGAGAGAGGAGGGACGAGACGCGGCACGGCAGGTTGCCCGGCCCGCACCCCCCCCCCCCCCCCCCCCCGCGAGCGGAGGAGTGCCGAAACAGGCGGCCAGCGCGTTGCGCGGACCGGAGCGCTCGCCCTCCCCAACCCCCCCCCGCGAGCGGGCCGGGCGGAGGTCGCTTCAGGGACGCCCGCTCCCCTCCCTCCCCTGGCGGGGACGGAGAGGAGGGGAGGGCGCTCCCTCGTAGCTCTGCTTGAAATGCAGGATGCGCTCACGAAAACCTCACGACAGCCGACTGAATTTCAAACATGTTTGATTTTCACCGACCGTCCGATTCCTGATCGGGAGGTAGTCGTGAGAAGCCAGTCCCCCCTCTACGATCAAGCTGAAATTCGGCCCGATTAAAAAAATGCTCGCACGACTGAAGAATCGGCCCAAAAAGGGCAAAAACTCGTACAGTGTACGCCCGGTTTAACAAGAACTGTCCTTCCCAGAGGTCTTGTAGCAGACAGTGGAGGGTGGAGAAAATTAACATCTGTATACAAAGCCTGATGAGGCCTGGCTGGGCTTACGTCAAACTTAACAGCCACAACTTTTAATTTAAGAAATTTAATTTATTTAATGAATAACAATTTAATTTAAAGTGTGATTTTCTTCATAAAGGTATTTGCAGCCAACTGCATGTACAACAAAAAAAATATTTCTGTGTGCAGACATCCTCTCTCTCTCTCTCACACACACACAACCATTTAATAGGGCTTGGGCATCGTGACGTAAGCACTTTGCGTGGCCGCCATGTTGATGGCCTCCGTTACCGCTACTCAGACTACTACCTATGATTACCGCGTACTGTACTCCCTCTCAGCCGGGTTTTAATTTGATTAATTTCACCTTAACTGGATTTCAACCATGGTAAACCGTTGCTGTGTTGTGGGCTGTAACAGCGCAACACATGATCGCCATGGGAAAAAGACAGAAAATGGGTTAATTTTCCACCGCTTTCCTGCCTGGAGGCGCAACCACGGAGAACAAGTGTCAGCGAGTCGTCGGCTCGCTTGGATCGCGGCTGTAAGACGACCGAACATAACTTTCCACAGTATCCCGATGTCAATGAGAGTGTGTTCCCTGCATTTTCATTCTGGTAAGTTAAAGATGCACGGTTTTATTTTATAGCTTACATTGTTTCTTTCCTTCAACCGCGACACCACATACATGCATGAATGCGCGCCCAGAGACGGTTGATATAGCATTTCATCCTCTTCGGTAGAAGACGTGATTTTGCTTACAGATTGGCGTGAAATCATGCTCTCACAACAACCACGCTGTTATCTTAAAAGGACATCACGCAAAGGTTGCCTTCAAGTAAGCAAAACGATGCTTTGAAAAGCGTCGTGTTTCTGGAAAGGCAAGGGGGTAGCAACAGTACAGAGACTGACAGGTCCGATGGAAGGGCTAACGTTAATGTTATGAGAGTTAAAATATGGGATCTTTTACGGGAAAATACTAAAACGGCAGCGGGAAAAGGCTCAAATACGTGAGAAACCCGGGGGGTTTAGGGAGGTTTGGCAGTTAACGTTACTAACTACACCTTTGAAACACATAGCAGCTAGTTAAAAGTACATTACATGCGTGAGTGGTTGTTAGCACTAATGGTTAGCAGCTACTAAACTAGCAGGTGCCAGAGCCCGTCTGAGCACAGCTTACCTTTGTGCGAATACTGTGTTCCCACTGTTTGCTGGCTTTAAGATCTGCAGCTCCTGAACCCATACATTTGCTAACTGCACATGAGACTCCAAGGACTTGTAGCTTCAGAACTGTTCAGAAGTATAGGCGCTCACACCACAAACAAGGTAGCCGAAGACGTCCGATATGGAAAACGGTGGCAACAAGTCGTCGTCGGTGCTCCACTCATTGTTTGCAACTTCATATGGATCCAAATTATTAATAATGCTGATTTTATCAACATACCGGTCCCTGGCTTCTCTGTTTAATGTGTCCCGGTAAATTCCAGATCCTTTTCGGGATTTTAACATCTTTTTTTTATCTATTCTACCACTACGTCTCTTCATTCAACAACGTTATGTCAGCGCTATGTTAACTGTCGCGTAGCCATCAACATGGCGGCCACGTCCCACAATGCAACGCTGATCCCAAGCCCTATAGGAAACATGACAGCTCTTGTGTTGATTGTTTCATTTGGTTTAAATTTTGTTTAAGCACACACACTGTTAAATTTATGTCATTTTCAATACTCTAACATGCACAAATACTGTTTTGCTTATTTATTTCATATGTAATATTTTGAGATTGCCATATAATGTTGTCTTTCTTTTTGCTGATTTCAACCCTTTCAGCAACACAACCAGTGTTTGGTCTTTTCTGATTTAGATATCACAGTTACATTAAACACAGTGGGTTTGAGTATTTCAGTCTCACAGCAAGAATTCTGAAAGAAACCATCCAATGTTTTAGTGTACAAAATACAATCTTTATTGTCTGATATGTACTATAGAGATAAAAACTGTTTCAATGTGCAAACAACATTCAGTGTGTATATAGATTTTATTTCAAGAGGGGTTCTGGATAGTGGGCTTGAGCCACGAAGCCTTAGTGCTCAGGAAGGTTTAAAGACACTGACAACAGGTCTGTGATGGATTTAGATGCTAAGACATGCAGTCTGTGTGTGTGATTCCATGTAAAATCCAGGTAGAACTGAAGTCACAAAACAAGTTCTGTTTGTTACAAGTGAAATCATCAACTGACTGAAAGGAAGCACAAGTGCACATGCAGACATATGCAAATGCCCCATTCCCCACCACTTCCAGCTCATGGGGTGAGCTGTGACTGCAGAACACCTCTCTGCAGTCACAGCTAAACCCCCTACATACAGATGCAAATCTGCCCAAGCTCTGCAAGTCCAACAGCACACAGGTCCATGTTTAGGTAGAATGCAATTTCTTAATTTGAAATAATATGATTTCCTTCAAAAAGTTATTTGCAGCTAACTGCAAGGTCAGTCCAATGGGAACCACAAAAAGGCATTGCTGTGTTCAGACATCCTCTCCAGTTTAAAGTGCCTAGTCACATGCATTTTGAATGTAATTAATGGCACGATGGCTTTGTAGGAGAGCTCAGTTGGGTGTCTGTCAGCTTCTGTTCAAAGTTTGGATCACACACAACGACAATAGTTTCATAAGAGAACATGAAAGCTGAGATCCGCTTTGACCATGGAATAATGAGGAGGTCTTTCCATGGTCAACAAGAGGAGCTGCAGTGGCCTGATGTCACATTGAAAAAAACTCTGCGATAATGTATTATATTGTGATGCTAGTTATTGGAACCACTTTGTTTAAATAAAGTACCTTTGAAAGACCTCAGTCTGCTATTTACTGCCCTACATGTGAAGTAAATGGGAATTAATCAGCAGCAAATTTGTCTTTTTTGGTAGGACCTTGGTTTAACCCAAAAATGTAAGAGTTACCTGTGTGACTGCTTTTAAGCTGCCAGGGGTTCATAGAACTTTGGGACATGGCTCGCATTGCAGAGGAAGGTGAAAGCTTTACATTTGTCAATCATAAACCTTATAAGAGTTAGAAGCAGTGCAGGAATACTCATTTTCTGCCTCCCTCCCTGCAACAAAGTTGTGGCTGTTAAGTTTGACGTAAGCCCAGCCAGGCCTCATCAGGCTTTGTATACAGATGCTAATTTTTCCCACCCTCCACTGTCTGCTACAAGACCTCTGGGAAGGACAGTTCTTGTTAGGTATCAAAATAGGAATGGATAAATTAAAAGCAAATATTAATTCTGGTCAGGTTTAGATCCCACATGTATGTGATATATATCTCAATTTATATACTGTTTTATGTTTTTACACACATATCCTGTACTTCATTTGAAATTGTGTTGACAGTCTGGATCACACACAGACCATCATTTCATAAGAAACATGTCAGCAGTTGCTAGTAAATCAAAGATTAAAAAGGAAAGTACACTGCTTTAATAAAACATTACAAAATAATTTGATTACTGTTTGATTGTTTCATTTATTTTTGTTTTGTTTATCTATTTCATATGTAGTATTTTGTATTTATTCATTTTGCCTTGAATTACCAACAGCTGTCATCTCTTGAAATGTATTTGTGCATCCTATTTTGCTTGCTTTAAGAAATGGATGTAATTCATCATTTCTATAGGCTTTATGTATTAAAACAGTTTAGGTAGAACATTCAAAGGCAATCTTATTAATTGTAGGGACAAAAGTCAAGCCCCGGTTCAAAATTTCCATCTGGGGTTTTGTTAATTTGAAATCTTTTGCCAGAACCATTACATTTTGAAAAGAAAAGGGTTGAGTCACCCCATTCCCCTTCTTTTTCAGGTTTACAGGGCTGTGTATTTTAAGCCCTGCCCCAATGCTCCAACATTTCTTTTGCCGTATCCTTTGTCCAATGAATATGGTCATTTTCAGTTCTAAACTTTGATTGATCCAGGAGCGGAATGAAGGGCATATTTTTTTCAATGTGTGCGTTGAGAATTTGTAGCGTCTCCTGTTCTTTTGTTGGAAGGTTTGAGGAAAAGTTAATAAGGGGAATCCAGAGTTCAGCAAACAGAAATGCTCTTTTTGCTGTTCTGAGTGTTGACTGTATTTGTTTTACTGCTGTCTCCTTCGCCTTTTGTTCTCTACTGTTTATGCCAAATGAAAGTATGACCTTTTCCACCTCAATGTTTTGTATGACCGCTTTTTCCAAGATCGCTTGCGCATGGTGGAAATTTGCTCCTGGATAGCTCTCTATTTGTAGATTTTGAACGGAATGATCTGGCATTCTCGGAATGTTAGAATCTCCTATGATTAACCACTTTTCTTTCACTTCCAATTTCCACTCAGTCATCTTGTGGTCTGTTTGTGTTTGTTCACACTGAACATTATTGTTGTTTGGGAAAATGGACTCTGTCTTAGATCCCCTTCATCGTCCTGGTCAGTAGGTTCTAGTGAGATATGTGGTTGTTCTTGACTGTCTTGTGTCAAGGGAGTTCTGTCCTGAGAACGGATCGGAGAAAGAGGAGGTGTCTCATCTTGATGTACATCTGTCATTTCCAGATCAAAAGAAATTTGGGGGAAAAAAAACTTTTCTGGTTGAGAAAGTTGTTCCTCTTCAATGTTTAAGAGAGGGTGATCTTCCTCTATTGTACATGGGTTTTGTCCCATAAGTTGTGGTCTTTGTCTCTGCTCCTTAGGAGTTCGGTCGTTCTGAGCAGTATCACGTGGCTTATTTGGTCCCTCTTTTTCATTCTCAGTCATTGTAGACACTGAAACCCTACAACGAGGGCTGTCTGTAATGGCTTCAACCATAACTCTATGGCGTAGTACTGTTTGTTCCTGTGTTTGTACAGTTTGTGTTTGTTTCATATTGTGTATCTGTACAACTGTGTCTGTTTTCAGTGCATGTTGCTTGTTCTGGTGCTTGGTTCCAAACGGTCCATCAGGGCGCATGTGGTTATGGGGACGCTCCCTGCGTTTCCTCCCATACCGCACAATCTGCCAGTCATTTTCTGGACACATGTTTTATTTTTTTAAGTTTTCCGGTCAGCTTTGTTATTTAAACAATGTGTTTTTAGATGTGTTTGTATAAATTGTGTGTATATTTGAATGTATTTTTATGTATTTTAAGAAATGGGAAAAAATAACAAAAAAAAAAATAATTTTACTTTTTTTGTGAAACAGAAAAATTAAGATTTCAGTAATTTAATGTGTGCCCAATGCGCGGCGTTTCAACTGAAATCAGTGTTCTTCAGGCTAAGGCACACCAAAGAATTTGTAGTTGTTTGTAGAGGTCCTTCCGCTGTTGTGGCTAAAGAGTGAATGAGGGAGAGGAGCTTGCTCTTCCCTATATATAGTCTCCTCCTCTCTGAGGCTCCTCCCTCTAAATCTGTGTTTTTACTGTTGTCAATGTTTTCTCATAGTTTTTTCAATTGGGTAATCCAAATTAATCTGTTGGTGCTTATTTTATTGAAATGTCAAAAGATGGAGAATAAGAAATGAAAAATAAAAAATAATAAATAAAACAATTAAAAAAATTAAAGAATAATAATCTAACAATCAAAAAATTGAAAAATAGAACAGTAAAAAAATTAAAAAAGTTAAATATATGTAAAAAAAAATAGAAAAGGGTTGGGAATGAAGTTTTAGGGAAAGGATAAAAGTTAAGGTTAGGAAAGGATCTAAGGATAGTGGTAGGGTTAGGAGAAGGTGGAGAGTTAGGGTTATGAAAAAAAGGGGTGGGGGCTGGGGGGGGGGTTAGGGCCGAGGCCCTGTGGGTACTAAGCAAGAGACTGAGAATGTGGAGCAGATCCCCCAGAAGAAGTCTCGCCGGCAGGCGTGGGGGCTACTGGCTGGGTTAGGGTTATGAAAAATCGTTCGTGCACGGGCTCCCCACTGAAGTCAACGATCCTTTTTACAGGATCCAGCTAAGACAAAACCCAGAGGTTCACAGATCTCCAATTTCCCAAGTCAAATGCTTTTCTCCACAGGGCCTCGGCCTTTTTATAGGCTCCATCATTATATAAATTTTTAAATATTAGTTTTATACTTTCTTTCTTTCCCTTACGTTCTTTAAAATTAGTTTTTCCATTTCACCTTTTTGCTTTTCCACCTTTTTCCTTTTTTCTGTTTCCACCGTTTGACCTTTGACCTTTCCTTTCAAACGTATTGTTTTTCCACTGTGTGGCTACGCGTTTCGACTTTTTTTAGTCTTCGTCAGGCCATTAATTTGGTTTAGGCACCCCCATTACGTTCCTTTCTTCCATTTTTATACATATAGTATTTTTTATATCCTTTAATATATCCCTTTCTTTCCCTCATTATATATGAATTTCAAGCACTGTATGTACATTGTAAAGGCTACTCACAGTCAAATTCATTGTATATATCTGTAAATAGTGTATATTTTGTGAATATTGTACATATTTTATGTTTTCCGGTGTTTTTCTAGATGTTTATTGCTATTTTCAAGCATATTCTTTCAGTGGATGGATCCTGCACTTGTTGCAATCCTCCAAACGGTCAGCAGATGGTGGTAGCGCTGATAAACTAAGATCAGCTGTTCTGCTCCGCTCTGGTCATCTGCGCAGGACACTAGGGGCATCTGACCGGACCAATCCCTGACCGCTAAATGTAACAAATTGCCTGATGAAGGTTCACTCCTCACCGAAACGTTGCGTTACATTTGCTGTTCTCTGTTAGCACGTTATTAAAGGGCCAGCAGGCCAAAAAAAGAAGTTGAGTCCTCTTTTATTTATTTATTGTTTTTATTCACTTATATAGAAGTCAGCCTAGCTCAATAATATAACTTATTTTAATGAGTCCACCCTCGGGATGGCTTGGGACCGCTTCCAGGATCCAGAGGGGGGATGGACCACGGTCCAGCCGCCGGGGCAGACAGCACCGATGGCAACCGGCGGACCGGGAACGCCGCGCCCGCAGAGACGCGCCGGACAACCGGAGCCCTCCACCGCAACACTGGAGGCGCAGCTACACTTCCGTGACCCGGGGCCGCCCAGCAAGCCGCAGCAGGAGCTCTCATGCACCGCGGAACCGCTTCCAGCCGTACCGACAGACCCGCCCCCGTTCCCGCAGCAGGAACTGGAACTCAGCACCGCGGAGGGGGCGGTACCAGCAGCAGCAGCAGCAGCGAAACCGGTACATGCCCCGTGGACAGAATTACGGTTCAAACCGTAATAATTACCAGCAGTCTGTGGACCCGAACTTTGCTGAGAAAGTCAGATCCCTCCACAGACTGCTGAAGGCGACGCATCATTTAAAGAACGTGTCGCAAGATGACCGCGATCCGCCTGCCATTCAGCGGATCATGTTTAGTCTGGCTTCCACTATAAAGCCTGCCCATCCAAGCCCCAAGACGCTCGACTTAATCGAGGGAAACGCCAGGAATTGGGCATTCAACACGGTCACCATCTTGAGGGACCATTATGCGGAAGTGCGCGAGGCAGACAAGCGGACGCTCCTAAGCCTCGGAGATGACCTCCTGGCTCCGCTCGAGGTTGCGATTAGATGGGCGCAGCGGAACCTAGGCAGGAGGTTTAGCCCGGAGACTGCGGACGAGGTCCAGATGTTCCTGGTCTCTGCAGAACCAAGGGCAGCTCCGCCGGCCGCTTCGTCCGCGTCCTCCGCCCCTCCTCCCCCCGCCCGCATCGTCCCCTCTCCCTCTTCATCCTCCTTGCCCGCCGGAAACCGGATGGAACAGCAGGATCAGGCTGTGGAAACGGATGAGGAACTGGAGGGATCCCCCCGCCATCCACACCCTCCACAACGCCCGGACCCTCCATCGGCTGATGCGCCCGGCCCCTCTTCTGTTCCAGGACCCGTGAAGACCACAGCAGCGACCATGACGGAGCCTCTTCACAGCGGCTGGACCCCGCCAGCTCCAACCACCGGGATAAACAGCGGAGGAACCACACCTCCTCCACCACCTGCTGATGACGTCACGCCTCTTCCACAGCGCCAGGAGAGACGCTGCAGCTCCTCCAGAGGCTCCACCTGTCCTTCTCCGGGGACACCACAGATGGCCCCTCCTCTTCCTCCTCTTCATCCGGAGATGACTGCAGCCCCTGATGAGGACCTCGGCGGGATTTCTGGTCTCCTCCAGGAGGAGGAGAGCAGACAGGAAGCTCCAGCTCCAGCTTCTCCTGCTCTCTCCCAGACCTCCAGCTCTACACAGAGGAGGAGGGGTTCCGTGCTGAGACCCAGAATGGCCTCCCTGCACCGCAGGCTGCAGATCAGCACTCAGAGGCGACTTACCTTCAGCTCCAGCATGTGGACCCCGACTCCAGCGACGTTCTTTTCCACCGATGGGCCTGCTCCTCCATCACCTGCGCAGGTAATGGCTGCGGCCAGACACATCGGGACTGTAAATAAAACCCGGGACTGGTCCCTTAGCCTGCAGAAAAGGTTGGTTGTTGTGGGGGACTCTAATGTGGGCAGGCTTCCGGCTGTGGGTGACCCTGATGTGCAGGTTGACAGCTTCCCTGGTGCCAAGT
>CM073139.1:506558-571558 GCA_037039145.1 Fundulus diaphanus | reverse complement strand
CAGGATTCACTAACCATCGCCAAGTCGTCCGCATATGCCAAGGCGGTGATGGAGTGTCCGGCCAGTCTGTATCCCTTTCCATTTTTCTCCAGAGAGTGCAATAGGGGGTCTATTGCCATATTGAAAAGTAGCTGGGAGAGGGGGTCTCCCTTCCCGGATTTAGATGCACATGGATGGGGGGAACCTGTTGAGTTTGGGCCCCTCCTGCAGGTGGTGCTGTTGGATACTGCATCTGCTGTGTGGGTGGAGGGATGGTGGGAGATATCACTGGGGCTTGAACGACTTCACCTCCTGCTGGTCCACTCTCAGCTGTGGGAGGGGCTGCCACTGTCAGCGCGGCTTGATGTTTGGGCTTCTCTCTGTCTCTCTTTGCTTTTGTCAATTCTCCAATTTGCAGTTGGGCCAACTTTGTGGCCAGCATCTTGCTTTGGTCTTCAAGCGCTTGTTTTTCAGCTCGGTGCATGTTTACATAATGTATGACATGCTCCGAGAACGCTGGCCAGTCCATTTTTATGAGTCCCACCACTCCATCCAGTTTGGCCTGTACTTCTTTGGGCATGGCACCTTTAACGTACATTTTAAATAGTGCCTTGGTTGATTCTTGCTCATCCCATTCACTTCCTGTCTCTGCTTTCCACATTTGTTGAAACTTGTGCAGAAACTGGGCTGGGCTCTCATCATCTTTTAGACATTCTTCTTTCAGCTTGGTTGGGTCTCTGCGTGAGGGATATTTGTTTCTCAGGGCTTCCCATACTCGGGGTCTCATATGGTTGAAGGGTAACCCGTCACACCGGTGTCCGCGCATGACCCCTGGAAGCCCAGCCTCCACAAACACTTCTTTGGCTGCCGAGTGTCCAGCCATTTTTATTAGCAGTGCTTTGATGTCTCCTGCTGCCAAGTTGATGCCCCCCGTGATTTCTTCTAGCTTTTCTATCCATCTGTCTGCTCCGTCTGCCAGCGGCGTCAGTCTTCCTGCAAGCGTTATCATGTCCATAAATGACCATGGCATGTAGCGGTCATCATTCGGCCCCTTGGAAATCAAGGGCATAATTTTTGCCTCCTGCCCCTGTGCTGCTGCACGTAGCTGTTTCTGCGATCTCGTTTCCATTGCATGATTGCGGTGCTCTTCCACCTCCACATCCACCTCAAGTTCAGTTGCGAGTTGTTTTTTCACACCTGAAAGCATCGCTCTCCTTTCCGTGACCTCCCGAGGTCTTACAGCTGGGCCCTTCCCGCTCTGTCTGGTCCTGCTGACAAAATGTGGGGATATTATGTCGTTCCCATCATCCAGACGTTCAGCTGTGTCCCATAGTTCCATATTTCTTTCTCTTTCATCCTCTTCCTCTTTTTCTGCTTCTGTGAGCATAGTTTTGAAGTGCTGGTCAGGGTGGTCTGCGAGGTCAATCTGGGCTGCCTCCTCCATCCGCTGCTCAACCTCCTGTCTTTGCTTCTCCTCTCGTTGCTTTCTTGCGTACCTTTGTAATTCTTTTAAGTTTTCCTCATGTTCCCTTACTTCTTTTCTCAGTCTTTCCACCTCCTCTTGTTCCTCTTTTTTCCGACTTTCTGCTTCCCTCTGTCTCTCCAAACGTTCCCTATGTTTCTCCCAGCTGCGGATTAATGTATGGCGCTCCTGCAATTCCTCCAGCTCTGCGGTTGTTCTTTCTTCCACTGATTCTGACCTTTCTTTTGGATTTGATTTTCTAAGTGCCTGAGGGAGAGTCGTGGGCCATCCGACTGATGCGGGCAAATGAGCCCTAGGAGGTGTCGGTGGGCTGGAGCAGGCACTATCCTCCTCCTCATCTAACGAGCAACTTGGCATCTCTTCTTGGCTTATATTTCCCCAATTTTTCTGCTGTCTATCTCTTTTTCCTTTTTCTCCCTCCCCCTCGTTATCCATTACTAATTTTAACCTCCCTGTGATTTTACCCCTACTAATTTTATCTGTACACACTGGGTACTGCCCTGCTGCAGGATGGTAAGGAGGTGGCTTAGAGGCAGTATACTCAGGGGCTGTTGGGATTTTATTACTGTCGACTTTAAAATATCGCAAGATATCTCTCTGTTCAGCATGTTTCTGTTTTTTACGCAACTGCGTTTGGTCATTTCTTGCATCGTTATGCCGCAGCCTTTCTTCTACTTCATCATAGCATAACGGGTCAAAGCTACCTTCTATAGGCCAGCGGTTTTTCCCAGATGTTATTTTATGCCATTCCGTCATGCATTTTTGAATTCTGCATTTGTTAGAAGGATGTGTTATCATTACTAATTTAGCAGGCGTCAGTTCCTTAGTCTGTTTGCTCACGTTGGTTCCCATGGCACTTCAGCAGTCAGCGGACACTGTGGCCTGTGTCTATTTACTTAGGGCTGAACGATTTTGGAAATAATCTAATTATGCTTCTCCTTGCTACTGTAATTTTAATGTGATTATTTCCGATCTAATTTTACTCACATATAAACAACAAATCTACTTTGTTTCCTTGCTGTGCAGCTCAATTGTCAAAAGACTCACTGCATCTAAATTTGGAACAGCAATGATTGTGTTTTAACCTAACTATATTTTAACCTAGGTTGCAATTCTTTACCTTTCTCTTCATTAATCGTAGGTAAAGAAAGAATGGCCTATACCTAGAGTTGTTTGTACCCAAGGACTAGTTACACCTAGAACCTTTATTGTTTCTATTAATCAGAATGTTATTCAATAGACTAGCTTTTAGTTAATTTGGACATTTAATCCTTGTTAAATTTAAGGTGCAGTCTACAGGCAAGTCTAGCTTTAAACTAATTGATCTGTATTTTTATGCTACGTATGATTATAGAGACTTCCAAATCCAGTAATAAAATTAGATTATCTCCCTGCTGCTATTGTCTTTTTTTTTTATGTGGAGGCAACCCCACTTTTAAGTTTTACCAACACCTAATGGACACGTCTTAGTTTTCTAATTGTTAGTAGCTACACATTGTAGACTCTGTGATTTTGGAAATTGCGTTTATATTAAGACTGCTATTAATTGTCCAGCCCAACTATTTACTAACCCTTTTAGTCCCTATTTTGTCTGCTCTTTATCGGGTCCTGCTCTTTCCAATATAGATTTTTCCTTTTTTAACTTTTTTACCTTTTTCGATCTGTTATATTTCAACAATCTAGGGTTAGGGTATTTCTGTTATGCTGAACTTCTTGTTTTATCCTTTGTTTTATAGTTTTTATTATATATATTTTACTACTATCAATTATTATTGTTTATCATTATCTTATCTTTTTATGCTTTATTGCTTAAATTTTATTTTGTTCTATACTTTGTTTCTTTCGAATATATATCTGTATCCTTATCACTGTCAATTTATTATTTATTATTATCTTATTTCTATGTATTATTATTATAGTTCCCGTTTTCCCTTATTTCCCTTTTTAACAATTAATCTACACTTTACATACACTAACACAGACAGACATGTATTTTAGCTCTCACCTATTGCACTTCTTGTGCTTTTACTCTGCAGGTCTATATTATTCTTACAATAACTTTCCTCACTGTCTCTTACAGTGGCATACGCGTTTTTCCCAGCTTCCCGGCCTCACTTCCACGTTGGGAAAGTGAGGGACGTCTCCTTCGAGCGGTACTCCTTACACTGACTATCGCCTAGCCAGGTCTCGTTAATCATCAATACTTTTGCACAACTTCATAGCACATTTCCTGACTATCACTTAGTCACTAATACCCTTATTCTGCCACAAATATGAACCATACACTAAATGCATCCACTGCTCCGAGCGGCTGTCTCACCAGACTTATGTCAATCACTTTGACCGGCCTGTCCCTACTTCTCTACCTATTATCTATTTCAGATACAAAACAGTTCTTTGCACCAATCAATACCTTACACAAAAATGCATCAGTTTTTCGTTAGCCATATATTCATGCACATATACTTTTTTCATCAATTGATACCTTAAACAAAATTGCAGCAGTTTACATTAGCCATATATTCAACACTTTAAACAAACATGCAGCCACATACAATTAGCCATATATTCAACACTTTAAACAAACATGCAGCCACATACAATTAGCCATATATTCAACACTTTTAAACAAACATGCAGCCACATACAATTAGCCATATATTCACATACACATAAAACGACAATGCAGCCACACACACACACACACACACACACACCTCTGGACCGCTCCCCAGCTTATTCTGTTCTTCCTTTATATTATTTTTGTATATATTCTTCTTGTTATGTTATTGTTTTGTGTATATTACTAAATTTAGATTGCTAGGTTCTTTTAGGAGGGCTTTGTGATACCTGACATCCACTAGCCGCCTGCCGGAGGCCGGTTCCCCACAAATTTAGATAATTATAACAAATTAGTATCTCACCTGTATTGGTGGATTCTTAAGGGCCCTTGGGGTTCCTGGCGTCCAACCGGTGGCAGCAGTCGTCCGGGATCACGCTTCCTCCTGGCTCGGCTCGCCAAAATGTTGTGGATGGGCCTCCCCACAACGTAATGATTTGCACTAAGTCCTTCAAAAATTCTAAGTTCTTGGTAAGGCAGTTAAAAATATCAAACAGTAGTCAAAAAGTGAACAAAGGTAGCTGAGTCTCAGTCCAGGGTGGTTTATTGCAACAACACAAGACAACCACACGTGAGATGTGCTCCGGACAACATCTGACAACATACAGAAAGCGGTCGGTTTAAATACATTCTCTGGATCTTTGAGCTCCTCCTGTGAGCCCCTCCTTTTTTACATAATTTCCATTGCTTTTTCCACGGATATCTTTGTTAATTTTTTACCTATCAGTGGAAACTTTCATGGGGCGTGCTTTTTTAAAAACATGGTTACACATCACAGCTCCTCCCAATCATGGCCCCTGCTCATTTCCATATGGTTACACGTCATTACTTTTTCGGACCTGGACCTTGCATTTTCTGTGTTCATTTTGGAGTCTTTCATGTTCTGCTTTACATTGCAAATGGCTTGCCCTTTTGACCCAGAGGTTTTTCAATTTCCCCTGGTAAATTGGTAAATTCCATTGACCCCCTAATTCTTATTCTGGGCTTGTTGCATGACACACACACATGTTTCTTAGGTGAATGTTTACAGCACACCCTATACCCATTGTGATAAGAATATATTTATTATAAGATATGCATTGTGAGATATTAATCCACTACAATGGCTTCTTTCCATTTATCAGGTAATATCCCTTCCTCCCATACCTTGTTATATAATTCTAACAATATTTCTTTACTCATATCACTAAGATTATTTAATATACTATAACTAATTTGATCATTCCCAGGAGTAGATTTACTGGAATTCTTCAATGCTTTATTCAATTCTAACAAAGAAAACTTCATGTTAATAATATCCTCACAATCTTCATCATTATGGACCAATTCAATATTTTTCTGTAGTGTCATTTTACGCCCTCTTTTTTCTTTATTTAAATTCTCTGTACTATGTATCTTTGCAAAACCTTTAACTAATAACTCAGCTTTACTTTTATTGTCTACTATAATATTTCCATTATCTTTTATTACTGGGAAAAAATACTCTTTTACACTTTACGACATTTTTCTAATAGTATTCCAAACCCTATCTAAAGCAGTATTTTTCCCCAAAGACTGACAATATTTCCTCCAATAATCCCTTTTAGCATTTCTTATAGTTTTCCTAACTTCTGCCTGTTTCCTTTTATAATTAATTAGATTTTGGAAGCAAATGTTTTTCTTAAGAGTTTTAAAAGCCTTATTCCGCTGTTTAATTGCTGTTGAACATTCTAGTGTCCACCAAGGAACTATTTTCTTTTCTTTTTTTTATAAACCACTACTTCTAGGAATAAATATTTTAGCCGAATTAATAATACAATTACTAATTTATAAATTTAATTCATTTATTGGTTTACTTATATCTATATTTTTCATATTAACCTCACTCATCACTTTAAAACTAGCCCAGTTTGCTTTCCCAAATTTCCACCTCCCCTCAATTTCTACCTGTTCTTCTTCTATATCTATTCCTATCTTAATAAAAATTGGGTAATTATCACTCCCCATTGTGTTTTCTTTAAATACTTTCCAACTGCAATTATCAGCAGTATCTTGAGAAACTAAAGTCAGATCAATAGCCGATTCCTTACCTCTTACCAAGTCTACCCTAGTGCCTACCCCATTATTTAAAACTACCAATTCTTTTTCTTCAATTATCTCCTCTAAAATTCCTCCATTATAATCATCTTGATCTCCCCATAAAGTGCTATGTGCATTGAAGTCCCCACACCAAACTATTTTCCCTCTCCAGTGTCGTAATATAGTTTCCAGTTTTACCTTTTCTAATTTTTTGCAAGGATTGTAGAAATTCATTATTTTAATATTCCCTTCATTTGTCCAAATTTCTACAGGTATAACTTCTAATTCTGACATTACTTGGAGCTGAATGAATTTTTTTTTCTTTTTTTTTTCGTTTTTCTTTCTTTTTCTTCTTTTTTTTTTGTTTTTTTTAGAAGGAACACATTCATGTGGGGAGAGAGGGCAAAATTCACCTCCAGCAGAAAATGGTTAAATATGTATTAAATTTGCACACAATATATTTCAAGACACTTAAGAAAATAAAGAACATTTGTGACATATATTGTAAATTTAATAAAGTTTATACCTCTTTTACTACATGTAGGTAGGGCAAACTATATGCTATAAAAACTTCAAAGTGTTTGGGTTTTCCTTTTGGTTGTAGGAGGTCTAAAGATGTTCTGCTCTCTCTTCAGACTGATTTTTCCAATTTCTGTTTTAAGCAGCAAGATGACAAATATAAGTATTAACCTGCACCAATTTTGCAGACAGATCAGCAAAACCTTTATTCAGTGAAATAAGCAATCTACTGCTGTGGTTTGAGGTTTTCTTTAAGTAACGTGATTTCCATATGCGTTGGAAAACTTTTTGTATTATGTATTCTCAATAAGAAACTGCCTCATATTACTATATTTACATATGTCATATATACTGCTATATTTCAGTCAAGCTTAAAGGAGTAGATTGGAGCAGATGCATCTTTCTTTTTTGATACTCTCTCAGTCCATGACAATTCAAATTGATTTCACAGCGGGAAGTGACACTGGTATTCTCGCAGTTTCCAGTTAATGATAATCTTGGGCCTTGGTCGCTCCTTTACTAGTTTACGTTCATCTGAGTAACAGTCTGGGGTCAGGCGACAGAACCTTGAGGAACTTTGATGTTCAGATTGGACAAAGATCCCAAACACCCAAGCCTTGTTTTAAAATGGACATCCTAAAGAAGTGTTCTAAACCCTGTTGAAAACTTCTGAACTTCATACTCACACAGCCACCACTTTAATCGTCAATTCTAGCTATTTTTTTTTTCTCTTTATTGTGATTCCTGCAGGGAGACTTTCAAATTATATGGACATTACAATGGGAGAGTAAAGGAAGAACAAGAAGTGAGGAGTTGAATGAATTTAATGTTTTCCTTTATAAATATGCCACATCCTCCTCCATTCCCACTTGTCCTATCTTTACGCAATACTGAGTAACCATGAATATTAAACTGTAATGATGGCTTGAGCCATGTTTCCTGAATGCATATTATATCTGGTTTTGTATTTAAATTATTAATGAATCCTTTAAATTCCTGACCATTTGCTAATAAACTGCGAGCGTTCCATTGTAATATTAGAATTATGTGATGATTTGAGAAGCCTCATTTTCAAAAGATCCTTCCCCATGCCTAAGTTCATTGTGGATTTTCTCCCAAGACAAATCTTTGACATTAAAAATCTTTGTAGCTGCCTTTACTATAATTTTTATTTTTTCAGTTTTAGTTTTTGCTTGCTCTGAACAATTTATGATATATGCAATAAAAGGAATCCATTTTTCTAATGTAACATTACACTGATTATTATCTGCCACTCTTTTCCTTTCATAATTTATTTCTGGATCATTATCATTCTTTTTAATTTCTTTTACTGCTTCAGCATAAGTAATTCTCTTATCAGTTTTAACTTTTTGGATTTCAGCTGCCTCTTTCCTTACCATGCACCCTGCATATGCTGCAGTATGATTTCCTCCACAGTTACAACATTTAACAGGATTATTTCCACATTCACCATAAGGATGTTCACCTCCACATCTACCACACCTCTGTTTCCCTTTACAAACATTTGCAATATGTCCATATCTTTGACATTTATAACACCTTAGAGGTGGTGGAATATAAGCTCTTACATTAAAGCTCATGTACCCAATCATCACTTTATCACTAACTGTGCGTCTCATGACGTCACAAGTACGCTTCTGTTCCAATACACCATACGTGCTGCGTGCTCGTGTTCTTGTCAAGTCCGATCTTCCTGTGTTCTCGCCAAGACCGGACTTGACGAGAACGCGAGTCCGTACTCGCGTTCTCGTCAATTGAGAAACGGCGTTCTCAATTCGTGAATTGAGAACGCCGTTTCTCAATATGCGTTCTTGAGCGTTCTCGTGTGCTCGTGACACGTCATCAGCCTCAGCCCGAGCACTGTTCCAATTGCCGAGAACGCCAGAGCGAGAACGCACCACATCCCCGGATGTTGTTCTCGCCCCGCCCTCTTTATCGAGCATGCATCAGAGCAGACTTGTGCGTTCTTCAGACTGACAGCTTTCCCACAATGCACCGCGGCAAGATAATTTTTAGGCTTTTTAGAAATTAAAATTGTTGTTTTAAAAAAATTTTCAATAAGATTTATTGTGGTGTAGTATATAAATAGTTTTGAATGTTAAAGAAATGCTAAAGAACTGTGCGTCTCATGACGTCACAAGTACGCTTCTGTTCCAATACACCATACTGTGTTCTCGCCAAGACCGGACTTGACGAGAACGCGAGAACGGACTCGCGTTCTCGTCAAGTCTGTTCTCGGTAAGAACACAGGAAGATCGGCCTTGATGAGAACGCGAGTACGCAGCACGTATGGTGTATTGGAACAGAAGTATACTCGTGACGTCATCACACCCACAGCTCTTGAGCATTTCTTTAACGTTCAAAACTATTTATACACTACACCATCATATCTTATTGAAACGTTTTTTTATTAATTTCTAAAAAGTGTAATAAAATATCTAAGAAGAAATTCAGAACTGTGGGTTTAAAACCAGCAATAGCGGGAATTTCTGGGGAGTTGTAATTGTTGTAGTTGTAGAGGCGATTGAATCTTCTTTAAAAATCAGCACTTTATAGAACCAAAATGAGCGATACGAGCAATATAGCTGTTGCTTCGGTCGTTGGTCAGCTTTACCAGCAGGCTGAAGAGGAGGTGATGCAGTTGAGAAGGCAAATCCGAGCAAGGAGAAGATTGATGCGACAGAGGAGGCTCAGAAGGCAGGCTTTGCTCACCCATCTATTGCCAACTGGTAGGCATTTTAAGATTGACAGCCTATTTCCTACTTTTATCTTTAAAAAAACATTGAGGATGGTATTAAAAACGTGATCAGGTTGAAATTGTGACTATTTTTCTATAAATAATTAAAATGAAGACCCAAATTTAACATTAGAAACAGTATGACAGTAAAGTTAAGCTACTTTATTGCACCTACTGACCTTCACAGCATTGATCATTAAGAAAGGGGGAAAAAAAACATATTTTTATGTCTGCCCACCTTTACAGTGATTAATCTATAAATTATGTGCAGTTAGTTCAGCCCATTTTTTCAGTGAAATGGTAAAAATACCAGAGAAGGGAAGCCATTTGTTACAACTATACATTTTACCTTTTCTTTCTTGAGAACTATAATAATCTGCATGTTAAGCAGTTATTGTTTTATATTGTGAAAAGGTGAGAATTGAAAAAAAGAACAATTATGGTAACATTTGGCATTTTTTCTTTACAGGAAGAAACAGAAACAAAATATGTGAGGATAAACACCTCTGTGCCAATCCTCCAAATATTTTTTAATGAAGGCGACCTGAAACCAGCCTTCAGGCTAAACAGGTCCACCATCGTCCTCCTCCTTCAGCTGCTGCCCATCCAGAAGGTCCATGGATGGCCACAGGAGATAGAGGTGCTGGTGACCCTCTGCTGGCTGGCCTGCGGTGCATCCTATAGGGAAACAGCTTGCCAGTAAGATCTCTTACCTTCTTGTCCTTAAATAGAGCCAACAATGACACACAATTGATACATAAATTATATTAATTGGATAGAAGATTAAGACATATCAGCATATTACCTAAATTACAAGTTAATGATATATTTGGTGCAGGTCAAGTGGAGGCACGCTACAACAGGAACCACGCCAAGGCTGATAAACATCACTGAGTGTGCCTTTGGTGGTCTGAAGACACGTTGGCGTTTCATCTTCTTAAGGGCGCTGTAGGTCTGCCCGACGTTTGCCCCAAAAGTAATCACCGCCTGCTGCATCATCCACAATATTAGTATAGAGGCAGGGGACCAGCTGGACGTGGAGGATGAGACGGTGGACCCAGAGGAGGATGACCACCCGGCGGCTGAAGACAGGGAGCTGCTCCAGCTGGCTGCATGTTTAAGTGAACATGACTACACCTGACCTAATGTAGATCAGTTGGAGTAATGTCAACATGCTGCTTCATTTCATTTTTTCACCACCTGTGAAAATACATTAAATAATCGTTAAATAATTTCCACTCCAACTATTTTTAATTGTAAGTTTATAAGCATTGTCTATTTGTATGAGATCTTAATAGGAGTTATTTCTTTGTTTTAAACCATGTTAGTAACTGTTAATCATTTGTTGAATATATTACACCTTCATTCTGTTCCAAAGATTAAACATTTGTATAAAATAAATGTCTGTTTTTTCATATACTATTATTACTATTGTTTTCTTTCCCTCTTTCTCCTCTCAATTATTCGTGTCCTGACTCAGAAGAAACTCACTTAGATAGGAAAAACATTTATAGAATTTATTTATTTTATATGCTGCTGTCGTCCTTGGGAGACATTTACAATTTATTCCAGCAAGTATTCAGTTAATAAAGCAACACACGTCAGTCAGATAAACACAAAACAAATAAATCATAACCAGCGGTATTATGCACACTACTTTTTTTTAATTACGCACTAACTCTGTAAACAGGCCACATAGGGAAGCTTAAAAGTATAATGTTCTCACCTCAAACGATCTGAAAAGGTACTTTTGAACAACAACAGCAGCAGAAAAGGGAATTTTTAACTTACCGCTGTGAGCTCTGTTTGCGCTGTCTCGAATCAAGCTGCGGCCGCGGTGCATTCTGGGCAAGCGGTCAGTCTGAAGAACGCACAAGTCTGCTCTGATGCATGCTCGATAAAGAGGGCGGGGCGAGAACAACATCCGGGGAATTCGGCGCGTTCTCGATTTGGCGTTCTCGGCGATGGCGTACCGCGCACGTGACGTCACCATCTCAAGAGCAACGCCCCTTGCCGCTTTGGTAGGGCAAACAAGTAGAGAGCCCCCGTAGCCACCAGCCATTACAGGCGCAACAGAAGCAGCGATATGACTGACTTTGCAGCCGTTAAACTTTCTCAAGACGATGTCCCAGGCGCACGGTTTACTGGTCGAACTGTGGAAGAACACACCAACCTTCAGCTCAAACGATGGCTTGAGTGTCGAGGGCTTAAAAAGACCGGAAAACGGGCCGAGTTGATCTAACGGTAAGTCGTTGTTGTTTTTTTTTCCAAACACCAAAAAACTCTTACCTGTTCACTACTTGATGTCGCTGGAATTGGGTCAGGATGTTCTTCGGTTGGGCCCTTTCCTCCAACAAAATGCTTGCTACTTATGTACGTGAATTTGGTAACTTTTTCCGGGTTGAACTGTTGTGTAGGTCGACCGCACCGGTGTACCCAGCGCACACATTTCTCCTTGCCGGTCTTGAATTTCGGGAAATTAATGAAGAAAACATCCTTCATATGCGGCCGATCAGCATACCTCGAGTCGCTGTTGCACGTTCCATAGCAACAATATTTAAAAACCATGGTCTTAGTCTTGGAAAAAGTAGTCGTTTTACCGAGAAAACAAAGGGTAACGCACAGCTCTTTTACAGCGAAACAGCGGAGAACACAGCAAGTTTGCCCTACCACGTACCACGTGATATGACGTCTCGTGACGTCACGTTCTAAAAATAGCTCGCTCGCGGTACGCCATTGGAACAGTGCTCGGGCTGAGGCTGATGACGTGTCACGAGCACACGAGCACACGAGAACGCTCAAGAACGCATATTGAGAAACGGCCTATGATTTTGCCCAGAGCCATAGAGAGAAAAAGAGTCGCGACACTCCCATTGGACTCCGTTGTACGCTTTTTGCCGCCTACTTCCGGGGTATGCAGCCTCGCGTAGTTCCAAAAAGCCATTCTATGGCGTTGGACATCATTCACTTCCATTGCTGACTGTCGAGTAACTTCTGAGGTAAGTTGATTAAATAGCTACCTGTTTTGAACTGTCAACTGTCTATATTTTATCAGAGGTCCTTTATGATGCTTATACTGATCTTTTGTTGTATGTACACAGCGTAATTATATATATATTTTTTATCTTGGTAGATGACCGATTGCCTGCTAGTTTGTTAGCTTGACTTGCCTTCTTTGAAGGTAACGTTATATCCAGGGGTAAATTGATTAAATAGCTACCTATTTTGAACTGTCAACTGTCTATATTTTATCAGAGGTCCTTTATGATGCATATACTGATCTTTATTTGTATGTACACAGCGTAATTATATATATGTTTTATCTTGGTAGACCACCGACTGCCTGCTAGTTTGTTAGCTTGACTTCGCCCTCTGTAAAGGTAGCACTAACGTTATATCCAGGCGTAAATGGATTAAATAGCTACCTGTTTTGAATTGTCAACTCTGTATATTATATAAATAGGCCCTTTATGGTGCATATGCTTATATTTATTTGTATGTGCACAGTGCAACTGGCTTGAATGAACATATTTGTGCCCCTGTCTCAACAGATCTTGCTGGACCAGCAGTATCGTTGTTGTGGCCATCACAGGTTTCAGTGGAGCCCCCCCCCCCCCCCCCCCAAAAAAAAAATGGTTTGGATACCTGTTCTTAACGCCTGTTTACACATTTGTTGTTCTTGTTCACACATACTGTACGTATGTTTGTTGATATTATTCATGCTTGTTCCCATTTTTTTGTTCCACACTGTTCATTTTTATCTTATGCCAGGTACCTTTATTATTAATGTTGTCCTTCCTTTCAGCCCTGATGCACTCTGAAGCCTGATGTGATGTGGAGGATTTGTTTTTAAATGTATTTATAATATTCCTCCCTGTTCCTTCACTTTGTTCTTGTTTTTCCAGTTAGATACACACACACACATCTTGTTGTCTCACTCAGTATTTTTTATTAAACAATATTTGAATCATTCATCCAAGCTTAATGAGTTGTTATTCTTTAATATATTTGATTCTTTGTGCATGGCTTAGTATTAAAATTATCATTGTTGTGTGGCCAACTCCTGCCTCATCAGAAAAAGTGGGTGTAAATGCTGAATGGACTGTTCTTTCTCAAAAAAGCAAAAAGCAACAACGGAGTCCAATGGGAGTGTTGCCTGTCACTGTTCTCTATCACTCTCTCTGCAGCTAACCTTACTCTTACTCTGTGCATTAACCCAGAGACGTAGAGAAAAATCTTAATAGCTCTGCACTTACCTATAGACCCAAACATATAAGCATAATGCTTTTGATAATATGTGAATGGCTTAATCTTAAAATTATATTCTTAGTCTTAACATGATCATGTTTCACGTTGTGGTCTGGGGGTGACCACTTATCAGAAGTGAGCTAGCTGCTAGGCGAATGCTGAATGGACCACGGCAGACCTAACGCTACCACGAAGGTAAGCTAATGGCTGAATCGGAATTTATAAGCAAAATCACGGTAATCAATAATACAGCCCAGTCATAATAAAATGAAAATCATGAGACATCTATGGAAAGCCGATTGAGCATTTATTCTGATATCTTGATATCAGGCATAATTGTCATGTACATGCAAGCCATTTCTGCCCACTAGTTAACTAGTGAGCCATGTTTCTGTGAACTAGTTAACTAGTGAGAGCCAAAATATGCACACTAGTTCACTAGTGGGAGCCAAAAGGCTCACTAGTTAACTAGTGAACAAATTTTAGCTTCACTAGTTAACTAGTGAGAGCCAGAAATGTCCACTAGTTAACTAGTAAAGGCCAAAATGCCCACTAGTTTACTAGTGAGGGTGTTGTGTGCCTTACTAGTTAACTAGTTGCATGCATATTTTGTTCACTAGTTAACTAGTTACACCTAAAAACACAAACAAGCTGACCGTTTTTGTCCACTAGTTAACTAGTTGAACAATTTAAGTTTCACTAGTTTGCATGTGTGGCAGTAAAGCAGCTCACTAGTTAACTAGTGCGCACAACACACACACTAGTGGCTGTTTTTGGAGCTATCTAGTTTACTAGTAATGCAAAAGGTACTCTTACTAGTTAACTAGTGACACATTGGCATTCACTAGTTAACTAGTTGACATGTTTGGCCTTACTAGTTTACTAGTAATGGAACAGGACATGCTCACTAGTTAACTAGTGAGCATATCTGCATTATTAATGCCTTTCACTAGCTTATAGAGGGCATTTTGAGCCTTACATGTTAGCTAATGAGGACAAAACATTGTCCATAATGAACTAGCAGGAGAAAAATGGCATTCACACTAGTAAACTAGTTGAATTTGAATAAATACACAAACGGCTGGCATTTTGTGCAACTAGTTAACTAGTGGGACGTAACATTGTCCCACTAGTTAACTAGTGTGCAATGTCGCACTTGCATGCAAATGAAGAAGGCGGAACAAAGATTTTGATTGGTCCATTTAGGACTCAGAAACCTAGAAAAAATGGCTGACTTCGTCCAGGCTGTTCTAAGAGCAAACTTTTATAAACTAAGATCGTTTGAGCATAAAAATATGTTTTGATAACATGTCTAGTGACAAAGTTATGGTGTATTGCTGTAATCTTCGTTCAGTTAATGTGTAAAATCTTTAGTTTTTCAGTTATTAGTCTGAAAATCGCGATAAAACTGGAGGCATTTGTATACAACAAAACGTTTCAGTAACATGAAGACTGATGATAGCTTTGCCCATGTGGCAAGACTAGCTCAAGTGGTTAAGCAGCGGGCGATCATTTGGGAGACCAGGGTTCAATTCCTTAGAAGTGCATGATTTTTTTTTCTTGAGCTTTTAATTACTTTTGAAACCATGTGCAGTTAATGTGTACAATCTTTTGTTTTTCGGTTATTAATCAGAAAAGTGCTACTGAAATGGATGCATTTATGTCTGTGGTTGCCTAGCAGCAATAAACGAAAGAACAATATAACGTTGATCCCTGTGTTGGTCAAGAGCTCACTTGGTAATATATGGGGTTTCCCTGTTATTATTAAAAAAACATTTCGACAGAATATGAGATACCGTATTTTCCGGACTATAAATCGCTCCGGAGTACAATAGTCCGTGGGCCAGAATCTGTGTAGGACGCTTCCTTAAACCGGTTATGAAGTTTCGTATGAACTGTCAGGGGGCAACTTTCTTCTACCGGGAAAAGTTGCTACACATAGCAGTGATCTCAAAACACCAATGTTCCCACGTTTTCACTTGCACATTAATAAGTTATAGCCGATAAAAAAACCTAAACTGTGGCGCTCCGGTCCAAGAAGTCACGTGATTCGATTTTTGCTGCTCAGCCAATCAGATCGCTGTATTGTCAGCTGTGCGCGTTCACTAGTTCATCGTGGCTGCGCCCGTAAGATGTTTGTATGCATCTGACCGTTTCTTCTCAATTCACGAGAACGCAAGTCCGTAGAAGAAAAATGAGCAATACGAGCAATATTGCTTTTGCTTCGGTCGTTGGTCAGCTTTACCAGCAGGCTGAAGAGGAGGTGATCCAGTTGAGGAGGCAAATCCGAGCAAGGAGAAGATTGATGCAGCAGAGGAGGCTCAGAAGGCAGGCTTTGCTCACCCATCTATTGCCAACTGGTAGGCATTTTAAGATTGACAGCCTGTTTTCTACTTTTATCTTTAAAAATAACATTGAGGATGGTATTAAAAACGTGATCAGGTTGAAATTGTGACTATTTTTCTATAAATAATTAAAATGAAGACCCAATTTTAACATTAGTAACAGTTGGGTTAAGCTACTTAATGTTTAAGAAAAAAAACATATTTTTATGTCTGTCCACCTTTACAGTGATTAATCTATAAATTATGTGCAGTTAGTTCAGCTCATTTTTCAGTGAAATGGTAAAAATACCAGAGAAGGGAAGCCATTTGTTACATGTCTTATACTTGACTAGTTTTACACTATACATTTTACATTTTTATTTCTTGAGAAGTATATTAATCTGCCTGTTAAGCAGTTATAGTTTTATGGTGTGAAAAGGTGAGAATTGAAAAAAGAAATTATGGTGACATTTGACATTTTTTTATTTACAGGAAGAAACAGAAACCAAATATGTGAGGATAAACACCTCTGTGCCAATCCTCCAAATATTTTTTAATGAAGGGGACCTGAAACCAGCCTTCAGGCTAAACAGGTCCACCATCGTCCTCCTCCTTCAGCTGCTGTCCATCCAGAAGGTCCATGGATGGCCACAGGAGATAGAGGTGCTGGTGACCCTCTGCTGGCTGGCCTGTGGAGCATCCTATAGGGAAACAGCTTGCCAGTAAGATTTCTTACCTTCTTGTCCTTAAATAGAGCCAACAATGACACACAATTGATACATAGATTATATTAATTGGACAGAAGATTAAGACATATCAGCATATTACCTAAATTACAAGTTAATTTTATATTTGGTACAGGTCAAGTGGAGGCACGCTACAACAGGCACCACGCCAAGGCTGATAAACATCACTGAGTGTGCCTTTGGTGGTCTGAAGACACGGTGGCGTTTCATCCTCTTAAGGGCGCTGGAGGTCCGCCCGACGTTTGCCCCAAAAGTAATCGCCGCCTGCTGCATCCTCCACAATATTAGTATAGAGGCAGGGGACCAGCTGGACGTGGAGGATGAGACGGTGGACCCAGAGGAGGATGACCATCCGGCGGCTGAAGACAGGGAGCTGCTCCAGCTGGCTGCATGTTTAAGTGAACATGACTACACCTGACCTAATGTAGATCAGTTGGAGTAATGTCAACATGCTGCTTCATTAAATTTTTTTCACCAGCAATACATTAAATAATCATGAAATAATTTCCATTCCAACTATTTTTAATTGTAAGTTTATAGGCATTGTCTATTTGTATAAAATGTTAATAGGAGTTATTTCTTTGTTTTAAACCATGTTAGTAACTGTTAATAATTTGTTGAATATATTACACCTTTATTCTTTTCCAAAGATTAAACATTTGTATAAAGTAAATGTCTGTTTTTTCATATACTATTATTACTATTGTTTTCTTTCCCTCTTTCTCCTCTCAATTATTCGTGTCCTGACTCAGAAGAAACTCACTTAGATAGGAAAAACATTCATAGAATTTATTTATTTATTTATTTTATATGCTGCTGTCGTGCTTGGCAGACATTTACAATTTATTCCAGCAAGTATTGAATTAATAAAGCAACACATGTCAGTCAGATAAAAACTAAACAAATAAATCATAACCAGCGGTATTATGCACACTACTTTTTTTAAGTACGCACTAACTCTGTAAACAGGCCACATAGGGAAACTTAAAAGTATAATGTTCTCGCCTCAAACGATCTGAAAACGTACTTTTGAAGAACAACAGCAGCAGAAAAGGGAATTTATTTACTTACCGCTGTGAGCTCTGTTTGCGCTGTCTCGAATCAAGCTGCGGCCGCGGTGCATTCTGGGCAAGCGGTCAGTCTGAAGAACGCCCACAAGGCTCTGCAGTTACAAGTCTGCTCTCACAGACATATGAATACGTAGACGCCCCGTCGTCGGGTGAGAGACGTGCCGACAGAGCGGCCATCTTAGGTCAGACAAAGCTGCGCTCAGAGAGAATACAAGTCAATTCAGGAAAATGTACTTTATGTTTTCAGACACTCTGAATCTGGTGAATTCTCAACTGATTTCCAGATAAATCAACTGACTGAAAACGTCACCCCTTTAGGGGCTACATGGGACCAATTGATTGAATTAAATGATTGTT
The DNA here is from genome assembly GCA_037039145.1 of Fundulus diaphanus. Taxonomy (NCBI): domain Eukaryota; kingdom Metazoa; phylum Chordata; class Actinopteri; order Cyprinodontiformes; family Fundulidae; genus Fundulus; species Fundulus diaphanus. Next base: position 553,396 of record CM073139.1, on the reverse strand, counting down.
CAATTTAATAAATAATTTCGATTTTGTATTGAAAGTAAGCAAACTTCCAGAGCTCCGTCCCAGGAAGCCCGACTTTTACTCCGCTTATGGGTGCGCAAATAAAAGGACAATAGGAACCAGATCCTGGGGAATTACCTTCCATAAGTAAGATTGTCTGATAGTTAATCCTCATGCTTTACAGTTACAGTTTATCCCGGCATAAACACAATATGTGCTAATGGGTAGCAGGGATGGAAGCAGAGAAAAGTAGGGGGGGGGGGATTCGTACAGCGCGGCGATCAGAGCGTACATGTATTTGATTCTAAGATGCGTTCTAAGGTTTCTTGTTGATTTTTTCCCCCCAGATCGCGGTTTGTATTATATAATTTTTAAATGCTGTTATGAGCACCTTTGCTCTCACTTATCTATATAGTTTTGCTCTTATGTAGATAAGTGCTGTTGTCTGTAGATCACGTCTGCACACACACACACACACACACACACACACACACACATACACATTGGAAGAAAGGGAGAGAGATTTATGTGTGTATAATTTGTGTGTATATTAGATCAATATGTAACTGCAAAATATGTAAGTGCGTGTACATGCATGCTCGATAAAGAGGGTTAGGCGAGAAGAACATCCGGGGAATCGGCACGTTCTCGATTTGGCGTTCTCGGCAACTGGAACAGTGCTCGGGCTGAGGCTGATCATAGACATGGTATACATATATATATAAATATATATATAAATATATATATATATATATATATATATATATATATATATATAAATATATATATATATATATATATATATATATATATATATATATATATATATATATATATATATATAATTTTCAGCAGGTGCTTGTTGTTATAAGAGGTGTTTATATGCCACAAATTTATAATGTGGGATACTGCTAATCCATTTTGGAAGGGGATACATATAGGCTCAGCATGATAGTCTGTTTCCAGCATACATCTCTTGGCTGACTTTGTGCAAGATGAGGACAGCATTACCAGGGGCGCAACTACCCAGTATAAGAGGGGTATGCAGCATCAGTTTTGGCGCCCCCCCCCCCCCCCCCCCCCGGATTAAAATAAATAAGTGCCAGACATCATCATGTATGGTCTTTAAATAATAAAGGTTTATTTTAAGGTATATCAGCCACTGTAGGCCTACCATAATAATAATTAGATGGTATATTATTAACAATGTTAACACATAATAAACAGTTGCAAATTGACAAACATTAACATTATCATTATAACCAATGCAACTTAATGCAGCCTTTCTAAATCAGCCTAGTGATGGCATCAGATAAGACAACTATTATGCAGTAAGGGTTGGCTGCTGTTGAAATTACATTCACATTTTGGATTTTAAAAAGTAGAAATATGGATAGCCTTAGCACAGACCTTTAGAGAGAGAGATGTGACCCTGTAATTACAGCTTCCATGTCACCCAACAAATGTAAAGCAGCCTACATGTCTGCCAGCACAGCTAACATGAACAGCTAATGGTAAAACAACATCTTTATTGCATATTATTTATGCATGAGTTACTGCATAAGTTATGTTTTCTGGATTCTGGTCATTTATTGTACATGCTACCTTATATTTTCCACTAAGCAAGCTGTGAACCCCCATTTGGCTGCTACGTTAGTAATCGCTAGCTAGTCTCTTAACGTGAATAACGTTATTTGCAAGCCTCCAATCACAGCCGTCAAACTTTAATTCCTACCTGTTGCCTTTCACCATCCACTTGTTTAACTGCTGTTGCATCCCTTGACATGCCATCTCTCTTTCCCTCTTCCTTTTTTTATTTTTCGCCCCCCACAGCTTTCTTGATTTATCCATTTTCCATAGACAACTAAACTCACTACTCGTAGGCTATTCTATCTGCTCGCTCAGCGCTCACGGCGCCCCCGCTCCCATGTTATTTAAAACATTGAGGAAATTCAGAAATGTTAAAGAAAAGCACAATAGTAGCTACATATAGAAAATACCAAAACTTTTTTTTTTTTACCATCACTTTGGCGCCCCCATGGTGCTGCGCCCCTATGCACTGCATATAGTGCATATCCACTTTTGCGCCACTGAGCATTACTTACAAATCCAAAGATTGAGGCCTGCTCTGATGGTGCACGGGTAGATAACTATATATATATATATATATATATATATATATATATATATATATATATATATGAGAGAGAAAGAGAGAGAGAGAGAGAGAGAGAGAGAGAGAGAGAGAGAGAGAGAGAGAGAGAGAGAGAGAGGCCTTAGTCCTCGACTTAGCCTGAGGTCCTTTACTGCATAGAACCAATAGAACCTCAAAATCACAGTAAAAATGCTAGGATCAATTTTCACAACCTAAGGATAGTTTAACTTATGAATATGAAACCACTGTCGCTCAGTATGAGGGATTGATGCAAAGCCATCAACAATGCAGACGACTGTCCACTGTGGCTCTATGCTCTTTCAGGAGGAGTGAATGCTGCTTGGAGAGACTTGATGCAACCTGCTGGGTTTCCTTAGAGAGGAAACTTTCTGACCAACTGTCTGGTCAGCACTTATAACAATGGGCTGCAGTGTTTGAAATCAATGAAACTCCAAATATTTTTAACATAATAAAATAGTAATATATATTTTTAAACTGCTTATATACTGTTCCTTTTTTTAAAGCGACACATCTTGTTTTCTTAATATAGTTGTTGGCAGAATTAAAATCTCATTAGATCTGACCATTTTGGCATTAACTTTATTCAGTATTCATTTATTCACACTTGAAGTCAGCTTTATATAATCCATTCATGCGGGTCTATCCACAAAAAAACAGCAACAAAAAAAAAACCGAACAAGTACGGCTGTGATGGACTCAGAAAGGTGGATTTTTAGTTTCATAGACAGACATGTGACAATCTATTGACATAAAGCTAATACTTTCTTGACACATCTGGAGATGACCACAGAGCCGTTTACTTTATCAGAACGTGTTATATTGAGTGATCAGTCTAGTTTTAACCGACATAGCAATCCCTCACGATCAACAAGTGTTACATTTTCAATTTTAACCCACTACTGAACAATAATGTAACGGCACTATTCTTATATTTCAATAAGAGAAATAAAGAGATTATTTCAAAGCCTAATTTGTTGCGGAGTTGACTATATACGTTCATCAAGCTGAATGTGCTCCCGACGCAGGGGATACACATTCTGGCGGGGATACCTATATAGTTTGGCACGACACCTGTCCCTATCTCCAGCTGTCAATGGGCGAGAGGCGTTGTATAAACTGGACAGGTCGCCAGTCCATTGCAGAGCAGAAATAGTCCAGACTTTTGCCCAATTTACAATGATATCACCAAGACCTTCTGCGCTAGGATACCACCGGTGTTGTGCCAAACGACTTATCACTTATCCCCGTTATGAGAACACGTTATGAGAAAGAAAACGGCTCTGTGGTCATTTCCACACGTGTCACGAAAAAGCTTTATGTTATTAGATTGTCGCATGTCTGTCTGCTTAAACCAAAAATCCACCTTCCTGAGTCCATCACAGCTGTTTACTGGTTTGTCCTTTTTCTTTTTCTTTTCTTTTTGACCCGCATGAATGGATCACATAGAGCGGATTTCACGTGTGATCAAATGAACACTGAATAAAGGTACAGCCAAAATGATCAGATTTAATAAGATTTTAATTCAACCAAGAACCATATAGAGATATTAACCATATTAAGAAAACAAGAAATGGCGCTTTTCAAAAATAGAACAATGTATTACGAGTTTAAAAAAATCTATTTCATTTTATTAGAATGTGATGTTTAAAATATTTAGACTTCACAAAGCTGGAGGTTAAAAGTTTTATTGATTTCAAAAATACAACACAAAATTCTACAAATTCCGAAGGGGATAACTCGTTTGGCACAACGAGTTTATACAACGCGTCTCGCCCATTGACAGCTGGAGATCGGCACCAGCACCTCGCGAACCCAGCGGGGATAAGCGTGTTAGAAAATGGATGATGAATGGATGGATGGATGGATGGACGGATGGTCTGGGCTATTTATTTTTTCTTGCCATCAAGACCTCTGCCAGCTGGCACCAGAAAATGCTATTATTCGGCTTTCTTCGTCTGGAAACAAATGCATATAAACATCTTACAAGCGCAGCCACGATGAACTGGTGAACGCGCACAGCTGACAATACAGCGATCTGATTGGCTGAGCAGCAAAAATCGAATCACGTGACCTCTTGGACCGGCGCGCCACAGTTTAGATTTTTTATCGGCTATAACTTATTAATGTGCAAGTGAAAACGTGGGAACATTGGTGTTTTGAGATCACTGCTATGTGTAGCAACACCAAACAGCTTGTCTGCTGGTTGGTGTGAAAATAACAGGTGTAATGATATACCAGTAAAAAATGTGTAATAATTTCACACATAAGTCGCTCCAGAGTATAAGTCGCACCCCCGGCCAAACTATGAAAAAAAACTGCGACTTATAGTCCTGAAATACAGTACTTTTGTGATACTTTTTTAAATCACCCTTTTATCAAGAGTTCTGATATGTCGGTGTTCAAATCACGCACAGGAAGTGCACAGTTCTACCGCCATTACAGTTACACATGTAAGACCAGCGTTAGCCTAGTCAAGAAGTGCGGACAAGTCGACACGAATTTGCAAGTACCGCTTAACTACTACTGGACTTATGAGCCAAACAGAGGAGGAAGCTCCCGAGAGGAGTTTTGTAAATGTCATAAACCGTGTTTTTAATGCACTTGAGGTTGCAAGGCAGGAGTTATCATCCTCACAGGAGGACAACATGTTGACAAATACAAGAAGGATTTTTCGGAGACGAAGACGTCTAGGTCCAACAGGTATGAATACTTTTTATATTTTCCGTCTAAAAAATGTAGCATTTTATAATGATTACACTGGCGGAATATTTGAACATAATGAAATTGGTTGGCTCATTTGAATACAAGGTGGCTAATGGGTTCTTTACAGTTGGTTTTATCTGAAGTGAAATAACATACTGTAGGCTAATGAATTTATTTCCTGCATGTTCAGTGTGTTTTATTGAATATACGGTACGTTATTGTTATGTTAACATTCAGAAGCGCCTTTTCCCCCCGCGTTTCAGGCCCATTGCAGAATAAATAATGGCTTTGGAGTTAGGCTAGCAATGCTGTGCTAATTTTATGCTAAATTTCTCAATGTGGTTCAGGACTTTACTATAACTACGTTTTGACCGCAAGCGATACAGGCAATTCTTTCCTCAGTGCTTAAAAATAATATTAGCCTGGCTAATTTAAGATGTTTTTGCAGTTGCAGATTATTGACAATCTTGTCTGACCATGCAGCCTAAGTGCACTGGAGCTGCATAAATAAATAAATAGCCAACCAACCAACACCAGTTATCTGCAAAGGCTGGTTTGTACTTTTGTTTTCTGGCAAGGAAGGTTAATCCTATGTGATAGTGGCCCTGGCAGGGGTGTGGGTGTGTCTTCACCATCACCATCCCACCTAGCTTGTAATAATTTGAAAATAGGCTAGTTTAGACCACTGAGCTCTATTATACACTGTAGTGCTAATAGCCCGCTGTTAGAACGAGCCGCTTGGAAGCCACCAGCCGCCATATTGGTACTCCCTATTTTCCCCCAGTAACTAGGGAATATGTGCACCACAGCATCGAATAACAAGGATTTTGTCATGTTCAGGGGGGGCTTAAAACTTTTAAAACGACAAATGCCATATACTTTTATGATTATGTTCTAAAACTATCAAGTACTGAGAAAGTCATGTGCTGAAATATTTTGCATTTTATATATTTAAATATATATATAGTGTGTGTGATTTGCAATAAAAACAGAGGGGGGGGGGTGTAACTTCAAAAGTTTTATTAATGAATAAAAGTTTAATTAATAATGGTTAGCTAGCAGGTGTTCTTTCAGGTAGCTAGCTAGATCCAGTAGGTTAGAGTATTGTTTTTAAACTTGCACCATCTACTGTCAGGACTCGGGAGTGGGTATTAGTTTACTTTAACCCACAGGTGTCAAAGTCCAGTCCACGAGGGCCGTTTCCTGCAACTTTTAGATGTGTCCCTGGTTCGACACGCCTGAGTCAAATAATCAGTTAATTAGCAGGACTCTGAAGAACCTGACTGCACACTGAAGAGCTAATTGTGCCATTTGATTCAGGTGTGTGGGACCAGGGAAAACTCTCAAAGTTTTAGGAAACCGGCCCTCGAAGACTGGGGCTTGACTTTATAATACTCTCTAAAAACAAACAAAATTCAAATTTAGAAATGTGAAGGACACACGACATGTTTTAATATAAATTTTTAAAAATCCGTAATATTCAGGGGTTAAAGCAAAAATAATCAATTTGACTTAAATTTTTTTTTTCAAGCAGCCCATATATTCCCGGACCGTGGACGTCATGCCACCTTAGTAACCTCATTTGCTTATTGCGCAAAGTCTCATTTAACCAAATCTGGTAGTTCCATTAACAATTCCTGTATCTCTTCCACCCTCCAGCTTTGGAGCCTTGGCGCCATCCTAGACAGCCCTCTCCATAATCTCCTTCACTTTCCACATCCATAACATCACCTGGTTAACTTTCATATTTGCAGCATCAAGCAAGTTCTTCCTTCGCACTTTTGCCAAACTGGTCCACAGTCCACTCACCTTTCCATTTTACAATTTCAAAGCCCTCCATAAACTGCAGCTAATTCAAAAGACAGCAGCTTGCATCATTACATCATCTTAGTCACACCTGTACATTAACTCCACTGTCACATTCAATATAAATCAATCCTATGATCATACAAGACCAACAACAGCCACGGACACAGAGGGACAAATAACCAACACTATAGCTTCTGGTTATAACCTTGAAAAAAAGTCTACACGGAACATTTAGCGCTCCATATATATATATATATATATATATATATATATATATATATATATATATATATATATATATATATATATATATATACAATATGAATAACATGTAAAATATTTCAGCACCTAATTTCCTAGTAGTTGATAGTGTTAGTACATCCACTGACTGTAGAATTACCTGTGAAACGTTTTCACACAGCCAGAAAGCTGCTTGTTGTTGCAACCAAATCCTGTGGGATTCTGTGAGAGTAGGGAGTAGCAAGATGGCGGCCAGTGACTTCAGTTTTTTGGCAAAATCAGCACTCCAGTGTATTATATAGCTCAGTGGTTTAGACCTACCAAGTGTGCACTGGGTTTGGGAAGGCATGGCCGGGCAATGAGGCCTTTCTGTAGGGCGCATTTATGAGGCACTCCAATTTTGTCTTTAACTCCTACTTCCCTATTGAATTATGTCAGTTTTTTTTTTGGGTCCTGACATGTATGGCATCTAATGAGTGTAATCAGCTGTGGTTGTTGTCACAGCCCTAGAAGGTTGTGAAGAAGTAGTACCTGGGTCAGTTGAACGGTATGCAGATTTTAACATTATGTTCTTTCCTCCCAGTAGTCACACGAACACCTGCAAATGCTGCACAGTGGAGAGTGAAGCTATTCCTTTTGCCAAATGCCAATGCCATCCTCCTTCCAACCCCAGCGGAGTGCAATAAATTAACCAGACAAGGCTTAGGTAATGAACATACTGCATCTGAAGTTGATATTTTCATTGTTATTGTATGCAAGTTATATTTTTATATGGCCTGTGTGTTATGTGGAATACAGCAACAGTTTTGTTGTTCAGAAAGTAACTATGATACAGTATCAGTATAATAATCATTGTTTTTCTCAAATTATTTTCCAGGGGTACCCAAACATGATGTGCCTGGGGCTGTCGCTCGGGAGTGTTTTGTACCACTTTCATGGACTCTGACAGAGTTCAACAACTACATCTGTCACAGTTATCCCCTAGTTAGTCTAAATGTGATTGGATTCAACCTTGCAAAAGCAGACAAGGCAAGGGTTCTAACAACAATTCAAGCAAATACACTAAAGGGCCTGAGGACAGCAGTGTGCCGAAGCAGGCTTTACATTATTCCCCACACTAACATTACACTACCAGAGCAGGTGATTAATATATGTTTTATGACTGCATTGGTTTTACCTGTCATAACACTAACAACATTACTCATAGCACTCTCTGTGTCTGTCCATAAAGGTCTCAGAAACATCTCCATCAACTGTGCCTGACACAGCTGATCAGCCGTCATCTGCTTCATCGTCATTTGTATCCATTGCCTCATCGTCTGCCACCTGTACAGCAGCCACTGCTGCTAGCCCACCTCTGACCCAAACAGCCACTGCTGCTAGCCCACCTCTGACCCGAACAGCCACTGCTGCTAGCCCACCTCTGACCCGAACAGCCACTGCTGCTAGCCCACCTCTGACCCGAACAGCCACTGCTGCTAGCCCACCTCTGACCCGAACAGCCACTGCTGCTAGCCCACCTCTGACCCGAACAGCCACTGCTGCTAGCCCACCTCTGACCCGAACAGCCACTGCTGCTAGCCCACCTCTGACCCGAACAGCCACTGCTGCTAGCCCACCTCTGACCCGAACAGCCACTGCTTCTAGCCCACCTCTGACCCAACTACCGTTGGCATCTAGTCCAACTGCATCCCTTGCAGTTCCTCAAGTCACATCTTCTCACACGATGGCCATGGATATACAACAGGTAACACCAAACATTCATTCTAATGCAAAAAATAGCTCTTCAAGCTCCGTAGGATCAAATGTGGACCTGTGGCAAAGTTTAAACACATCAGAACTTGTTTAAGTATGTTAGGTTATAAAGAGTTATGTAAATACTTTTTAAATATAATTTTACTATGAGAAATATACTCCAAACATTGCCCTCCTCCTTTCTCAATGTTGACTTGAGTTTCATCTTTGCCATTCAATGTTTGTTCTTTGAAGGTGTTTGAAAGACAGTCACGTGGGCCACCACCAATGTCATATAGGTGAGTCATTCGTAAGCCTTGTTCACCTTAACTTTCTAAAACAATGGAATAACTACAAATTAGAATAACTTGTTGAATACATCACATGATGCTGTACATACAGCCACTCCCTAAAGTGACTGTGGGTGGCTTTTGGCACGGAGATGATGTCATCAGCTGGTGCCCAACCTTCACAGGGTGTTTCGACCCTTAACCGCTACACCCTCCAGCTGGCGAGTGAGCAGTGGTGGCCAGGTCACTGCCCATCATCTCCAGGCCTCCAGCCCCCCAGCCCCCCTCCTCCCTCTTAAACCACAACCAGCATGAGGCTCTCTCTGCTGCCTCCCCAATCCTGCGCACAGCGGTCTTCCTCTCCTTGCCAGATATGCCAAGTGCAGTGAGCACAGACCACATTGACTGTGCTCGGAACCCTCTGCACCCGACCTCCACTGGAAACAGCCACCATCGCTGGTGATGGGAGTGTGTCATACACTGACCTCAGGAGGAAGCTAACGCGGAAAGGTTCCAGCCTCCAGAGCTCAGTCCATGTGACCCTCCTGTTTGGGAGGTCCCATCTGGTCCATGTTCCCTGGGTTGCCAGTTCCACAGCCTTAGCCTTCCGTGTCTCCTCCTCCTGGTGACAAACTTCCGCTTGTACCATCTCCCGCCTCTGCTGGACGCTTGCCTTCCTCCACTGTGTGAAGTGAGATGTTCCCAGTCCTTGCCGACCCATGCAGACATTGCCAATGATGTCTCTCAACTCCAGGGAGCTTTCAGCTTGTCTAACTGCAGTGTCTGCTGCCCATTTACGGCCTGTTCGTGTTGTGACACGTGCGTTGCTTACCTGCTCATCCTTTGAGTCTCTGAGCATATTTGCCACCCTGCACTTAGCCACCTTGAACTCCTCCAACACAGAGGAAAATGGAAGTTGGAGCTGTCCTGATCGGATGTAGAGCCCAACTGCAGTGAAGCTGGGAGGGATCCCAAGCCACCGCCTCAGATGTTTGTTCACTCTCCTCTCCACTCCCTCAACTGCAGTCACTGGGATCTGATAGACTGTCAGCAGCCACATAAGCCTTGGTAGGAGCCCATGCTGGTATATCCAGGACTTGAACTTGCCGGGAAGGCCTGACCTGTTAATCCTCCTCAGCCACGCGTCCGCCTGATTTACAGTGTCAGAGATGTTGTTTCTGTCACTTAGGCTGTCGTCGTACCACTTCCCCAGGCATTTAATGGGGTTCTCCCTGATTGTAGGGATCTGCTCGCCTTGGACATGCAATTCGAAAGCCTCTGTTAGTTTCCCCCGCCATATCACCATGCTCTGTGACATCCTGGGCTTAAAAGCCATTCTCGCCCATGATGCTAAAGCCCCGAGAGTCTTCAGGATCCACCTTGCCTGCACATGCGTTGTGGTTGTTATGGTGAGGTCATCCATGAATCCTCTCAGTGGGGGTTGTCTGCTCCCTGCTGCGGTAACTGGTCCCTTGGCCTCTGCTGCTGTAATCAGGAGGTTCATCCCCATTATGAACAGAATAGGGGATACTTTGCATCCTGTTACAATGCCCTTCTCCAGTGGCTGCCATGCGGTGGTGAACTTGGCAGTCTGGAACCGCAGCTTGAATGACCCCAGGTAGCTGTTAATCATCCGCCTAATCTTATCGGGGATGTGGTACTGCTCCATGTCCTTTTTGATGAGGGAATGGGGCATGGTCCCATATGCATTTGCTTATAAAATAAGGCTATTTGGATAAGCAAGCTTATATTTAGCCTTTCATTGCAACCAAGTACCCTGTCTGACCTTGCCAAGTATTTACATGTTTCAGCAAGAACTCATAGTTTCAATGAAAATGTCTTGGAAATCAATCATACTGTAGGTGTTCACAACCATGCTCTCAGGGGAAAAGTGCAAACAGGCTTTCCCAAAATGTTTCAATTTCCCAAAGAAGTTTGCATTATGTGAGGTATTCTGTAATTGTTGCTCGAGTACTTAAAACAAAATAATTTTTTTTTTGAAAGGCGCAAGTTTGGTTCTGACTTTGGTTCTGACTTTTTTCTCAGGACCCCTGTCACTGATTTTGTTATAGATTCAGATGAGGAGGAAGATGATGACATTGTGGAAGTGCCTATGGAAAGAGAAAATCTGACATTGGTAAGTGATAAGCATTTTAAAATAAGCTGTGCAGAATGATACTGCCTGGCAGAATTTCATGTGTTTGTGCAGCTGCTTTCGCTTTTTTTTTATTTGTAAGTAATAGCCCGATATAGCGAATGCTATATCAAATTATTACTTCACTTTGTGCAGAGTGTTCTTTATTTATACTTTATGCCAGTGATCCTCACTATTTTTTTCACAACAGCCACTGGATCCCATTTAGAAGTGGTCACTTCATTCGGGCTTTCCGTGATTCATGCAGCTGCATGAAATGTATTAAAACTTATCGCCACAAGGTAGCAGTTTAAGTCCGCTGTAGCATTGCCGGTAAACAGATTGCATTCAAAGGCTTTGCAAGTGGCAGTGAGATGTAAGCAGGACGAAACTAAAGATCACCTGGTTGAAGTCATACAGTATTATATAGGCTAAATCAGAGCCTACCTTTGTTTTTATCAAGCTGGGGTTAAAGATGATGGCCTTTGGGGAACAGTTTAGGCCTACTAAAAATGAGTAGAATAAAATTTTGCGAAATCTCGCCAAAGCTACCATGCAAGCCACTAATTATAGGCTGACGAACCGCATGTGACTCGCGAGCCGCTCAATGAGTAACACTGCTTTATGTGAACCTTCGGATAGTTGGGCATGCATTTAACCAGTAACAAATTTATACTGGTCGTGACATCTATGCATATAATATGCTAACAGACAGATATCGTTTCTCTTCACTGTTTACGCCCTGTAACTACATGCATGTGAAAAACACAGTTCCTTCTATCCTTGTTAATTTTGGCACCCGAATATGCAGATGTAGTGGTGTTACAATATGTTTTGCATTTTATAAAGTCTTAACACAGCATAAAGGGCAGCCGTGGCCTACTGGTTAGCGCTTCGGACTTGTAACCGGAGGGTACCCGGTTCAAACCCCAACCAGTAGGCACTTGAGCAAGGCACCTAACCCCTCACTGCTCCCCGAGCGCCGCTGTTGATGCAGGCAGCTCACTGTGCCGGGATTAGTGTGTGCTTCATCTCACTGTGTGTTCACTGTGTGCTGAGTGTGTTTCACTAATTCACGGATTGGGAATGCAGCGACCAAATTTTCCTCACAGGACTCAAAAGAGTATATATAGTTATATTTACATACTATACTAAAGGCAGCCTCTCCTCGTATGGAATTAAATTACAGGGTGAAATGAAGTCCCATACATTGCAGTTTTTATAATTCTTTCTTTTTTTTCTATCAGGCTGAAGAGGATGTGGCTGTCCTCTTAAGACAATTCCAGGAGGATAACCTCTCAGGAATAGTGCAAAAGATCTGCATCAGAAGGCGAAAGCTTCTGGATACGGCCATCAGGGCAATATCACGTTTAAGCTTCTCTTGGAAGGACTCATCGGAAATTGAATTCTTCGGAGAAGAAGCAGATGATTTGGGTGGGCCCCAGCGTGAATTTTTTCGGTAAAAATACTTCTAATGGCTTTACTACAAGTTTTTCCCCAGTTTTTTTTTAAAATGGCATCAAAATGGCACTACACTTTTCTTCAAAGTCTTCTTCATAGAGTGCATGAAAACGCACTCTCATGTTATTTGAAGGCTTCTTGTTCTTCTAGTGTGTATTAAAATGCACTCTACTCTTATATAAGGGATTCTTATTGTTATTCTGACGCAGTTCTACGTTTAATGTGGCTTCAAACCTCAAGTGATCCAGCACCAGCCTAGTATTCACTTCCACTGGTGTAACCTAGCATCCTTCAATTACATTTTCTTTCTATATTATTGTTACTTTTTCTGATCAATGCTGAATGACCAATGTCATTATGTTTCCACTATGTATGTTTTCAATTGAACTTTGCATTAAGTCTTGGTTGCTTTTTTCCCAGACTACTGATGATTGAAGTACAGACAACCCTTGGCATATTTGAAGGCACAGCTGGACAAGTCTTCTTTGCATACGACCAGTCTGCACTTGACCAAAATAAGTTCTTCCAGGGTGGAAAGCTTATTGGCTGGTCTTTAGCTCATGGCGGTCCAGGGATAAAGGCCCTGGATCCTTACTTGTACCAGATGATGTGTGGGCAGGATCCCGCACTCGAACACTTCAATCCCTCTCTTTTGCCGGAGCCGGACGTGCAGGAAAAACTAAAGAGGGTGTGTAATACTGTACACATTTTCCCCATTAAGAAGTGAACTTGGCTAACAATAATCTGATTTGATTTAAGGTTTTACAGTGCAAGACCTGTGAAGATCTTTCAGTACTTAAAAGCGACCTGGGAGAGTGGATTGCGGACTGTGGGTTCCCAGGTGTGTTCAACGCTAAGCTGGAAGAAGTCCCCAGGATATACTCCTATGTAGTGAAACACTACATTTTCTTGAGGTAATGTCTTTTCACTTAAAATGGAAATGGACTCCGCAGCACTCATGAACACATCCTGACTCTGGACTCACACTACACTGACTTTGCACTCATTCAAGCCTCAGCACTCATGAACACATCTTAACACACTGCACCACACACACACACACACAAAACATACATACACACACTTGACTTTCAGTGCTTTTTATCCCCCCTGTCATGAAACTATTTATACTAACCCACATCCTAACACACTGCAGCTATACATACAGTACACACACACACACACACACATACAGCACACTGCCCCCCAATCCCATCACACATACACACCATCACTGACAACACCTCCCTCCTCCTCATGCACACAGTACACTGCTTGCCAATATTGCCCTCATCAGGAAGCTCCCTTCAACATGCCAATGTGTAACCAAGTCCTTATGGCTCATCGGTAATCAGTTGTTTACACTCCATGTTTTTGGTCTTATGTTTATCTCATTCCTTACCGTGTTCTCGATTTTTTTTTTTTTTCATTCTTTCTTTTTTGGTTTTGTAGGTCAACAAAGATGATCAACCAATTCACAGAGGGAATCAACAGCTGCGGACGACTGTGGGACCTTATTAAATGCAACTGGATTGCATTTCTCCCAATCTTCACAAACATGCAAGAGCCAATGTCAAAAGGAGCATTTAAAGCCCTATACCAGTACACCTACAGTGGGGAGAAGGGGACCAATGTACGGGAAGCAGAGGAAGAAACGGCATTCAACTTCGAGATGATCCTCAATAAAATCGAAGGTACTTAGTACAAGTTGTAGCAGACTAGTAGTTATGAATATATGATTAGGCTTCACACTGGCCTGTCTCCCATACTGTTGTACATGTTCTGTATTTGATACAATATTCAATTCAATTTTGTTTGTAGGGCGCAAAACACAGTACAATTGTCTTGCGGCGCTTTTCAGACCGTAAGAGGAGCACCCAAGAGTAACAGTGGCAATGAAAAAATTATTAAAGTTTTAAGCTTCACTAAGTTAGGGAGGGAGACAATTCCACAAGATGGGCTCACGGTAGCATAAAGCTCTTTCTCCTACTGTAGATTTTGATATTCCCAAGGTTTCAATAAGAAAAGCATTTTGGGATGGTTGGGGTTTTACAGGGTAGTAAGGGATAAGTAAGTCTTTAATATATGCTGGAGCTAAGCAATATAATTCATCAATTCTAAATGGAAGTAATAGTAACATCATGTAATAGTATTTGAAATTTAAATAAACATGCTAAGGTCTTTTTTTGTTTTTGGCAGACAAGGTCACCGACCTCACATACGAGGACATCCTGATTTTCACGACTGGTGCAGATGAGGTGCCCGTCCTGGGCTTTCCGACAAAACTAACCATAGAGTTCTACCCCCAGGAGCCTGGACAGCGACGCCTGCCGCACGCGTCAACATGCCAAATGTGTCTGTACCTCCCCAGAGACACATCTGAGGATGACTTACTTGACATGCTTTGTGAGTCAATAAAGGGTTCGCATGGTTTTGGTAAAGTCTGAACTGTTCATCAAGAGCAGCTAAAACATTAGGCCAGTAGCTTAGAACTAAAGTTGTTTGTGTTATTTTTTGTTGTTGAATTCTTTTTAGTTATATGTGCATAGTGATTGAATTTATTATGCTTGAAATTATTATTTTTTCTGCAGTATCACAACCACAATGCAAGTTGTGGTAGTAGATTTGTTCTTTTAATAATTCAAACTTGCAAAGAGTTAAACATTCTGAGTATGTGCATAGTGATGCATTGAATTTACTTTGTCACAACCATAACTCAAAACCTTTCAACGTTGTTAGTACGTGATTGTAGTAGTGGTAGTAAATTTGTTCTTTGAATAATTCCAAGTTACAAGTTCCAATGAGTTAAACATTCTTCCTGAAAATAAACACTTACTGTGAGGTAACATCCAGCTTTGTTGTGTGTTGATAAAGTAGGGGTGGGGGATTTGTATTTGAGAACTTCTGATAGTGGAAAAACACTGATATCATTATCAACATTTTATTAATTGCACAAGCTTAAAACCAAAACAGGCAACATTTGACATGTAACCCATGAAACCTCATAAGGTTATGAATTTGCATATGAAATGTACAGCGGCTGTACGATAAAGTAGGATTGCTAAGGGGGAAAAAGATCCTTGGCCAAATTAACAAACAGTGACAACTTACATAATCACTTGATGAGAAACATGGCTGTTTTCGTAAAACAAACCAATAAAGCATTTATTCCCAGCAATAACATTAAATATTGTATATTCTGTACATAGAAAAGTAAGGAAAAAGGCAAATGTGTTGCCAAATCTGTTCCACTTAACATAGTGTCAGAAGGCGTTTGTACTAGAGGTAAATTTGCAATCCAGTCTGAAAGCATCCTGAAGCACATTTCATGTTTGAAAATAGATCTCCAGCTGTCTAACACACTCAAGGTATTTATTCTTCAGATCTGCCACCCCAGCCATAGCATTGTTTAACTCCTCCTGTTGGTTGATCGTCAGATGCAAAGGTGGGGAAACTATAACAGCCCTCTGAATTTCTTCCTCATTTGCTTGCAGCTGGTTGAACTGCAACCCATGCCTGGCCAAGCAAGTGTCAAGATTTTCATGGCTGTAAGGGTCCTGTCCAAATATGCCTTCAAGTGCCGTGGAATCAGACTCACTTGCCAGCATGCCCTCCATCCAGAGTTGCACTGGGGTTCTTTGATTGGCTGACCTGATTTTGTGGTTGTTCCATGCATTTTGGAAATGGTCTAATCTTGTCTGAATTTCTGGAAGGAAAACCACTTGGAGTGCCATCTTCTGGGTGTCGGATGAGGGGTCCAATATCTGCTCATTCTCATATGAATAAAAAAGGCTGTAAAAGTAGTGCACTACTTGTGTGAATACATCTCGCCAAAGTCGCTCTATTCGTTGGTTGTGCACAGATGGACCGGTAAGATGCCTTCCAGGGCCTTGTAGGAGGGTCAAGAGAAGGGCAACCAGTGTGTTCTCCCCTCCATGGTCAGATCTTACCCTGGAGGGTAGTCCATACAGACATGTTGCTCGGACAAAGTGGGTCAAAACTGTCCGAGCAGTGTTGTCTGTGCTGCATTTAAGGTAAGTGATGAGTCGGGAATTTCCATCAATGCAACCATGTGTTACAAATCCCCACCTGTAACACATTAAATACAAAATTAAGATTATTGATGACTTGTTGAGTCGTACAACACTCTAACTACAAATAATGTCATCATGAATATATGCCAGTTTTATATTTGAAGAGGAAGATATCAAAAAATATAACTGCATTTAAATTCTCGTGATGTTAAAAAATAGACTTTCAATAAAACTTAAATGAAGGCTGGACTACTATTACTGACCGAATGAGACGCATGTGGCCATCAATATGCCACAGACTATTGGGGTAGGGGACATAGTAACTTCTTCTTGCTACAGTCTGGCTCCACCTTTGTGCTGCAGCCGATGGGTCAATACGGTTCAGAATCTCCCTAACTCTTCTTCTGGGGACTACAAAGCCATCTGTATGCAGATATGCCCTCATCATCTATAAGGAGTTGAAAGGAGAAAAGTGTCAGTGTACTAAGAAAAAGTAGCCTATATTATAAAATTTACAATGGGTTTACACAGGTATACATTCTGTTACTCACTTGTGACCCAGCTCGGGGAAACTGGTTATGGAGTGTCCCAATCTTCACCTCAAGGTCTGCATCAGTTATTTGTGTGAACCTTTTCCTTGATCCCAAATGAAAAGACTTCATTTTCTTGTGCAGATATGAGGCAGAACATCCCAGCATCCGAGCCATAGCTCTCACTGTAAATCCTTGTTTCAGGAGGAGGTCTAGTTGTTCCCTAGTGATATCAAGAGCAGGCCTCCCTCTACTTCCTTCAGTAGTGAAATAAAAAGAACAAAAATGAGGCAAAAATAATTTCTTGGAAAACAGAATATGTATCTTTATTATAGAAATGTATTTATGTGATCGGATTTTTAGGTAGATACGAACATTGTTCTCAGTCTTCTGCCTCTATCTAACCCTGTATTTTAGGTGAAAAAGTGTACAACGGATACATTTTGGACTATGTAATTAATGGAAAGCTAAATTACCCCTTTAAACTGTATATTTTATAAAAGCCTATGTCATGTACAAATTACATAACGTAGATAGAGACATATCCCAGTGTCCTACACATTTGCAGGCACCCATCTGTAGCCTATTGTAGGCCTATACATTTGGTATGAGTATAAAAGCCAGTTTAAATAAAACTAAGCTACCATTTGGAAAAGATGATCATACCAAAACATGTGCCTCAGACATGGAGATTACAAAAATCATTACTAGATTAGGTGGTACCAACTTCTGCCCTGGCACATGGAATGTTTGGTAAGGAAATGGTAGGCTACGTGAACAAATTAATAGGCTAGGCCAAACGTTATTAAGACGTTATTAGAAGGATTCCAAAACATTTCTTATAAGACATTAAGAATGCACAGCTACACAGAATACAGTAGACTATAATTGTCCATTAAAGTGAATTTAAAAAGGTGAGCGACTTACCTGAACGCAGTCGTTCTGCATGGAAAGTATGACCGGCAGCTGAAGCTCCTGGGGCTGCGGCAATCATAGATCTAAGCTCCCTTAGACTATCAACAATTCCCTGTATGGCATCGGCGCTAAGAGTAGCTTCAACTCTGCCCAGATTTGCGATGGAGATGTCAATAGCGCGTACCTCTCTGGGCCCCGCACATCCTTGGTTATATGACTGCTCTATTGCTGTACATCGTCTTCTAATACGTCTTAACACGGCATTCGCCATACTGCAGGCTATACTTTCTGTATCAGTTAGCCTACTTTAACCGTTGCAGAGCAGTTTGTCACTTTAGCCACTAGGGGCACCCATCAGGACCTGATCGCGAGGCTATGAACAGTAAATGTACATATCTGGGTGGGATTCTTACATGATACCCAATAGGAGTCTTCTACCCACACTCTCATTAGAATATGCATAATGATTGTTTTAGGCACTAGTTAACTAGTGAGCTGCTTTACTGCCACACATGCAAACTAGTGAGACCTAAATTGTTCAACTAGTTAACTAGTGGACAAAAACGGTCAGCTTGTTTGTGTTTTTAGGTGTAACTAGTTAACTAGTGAACAAAATATGCATGCCACTAGTTAACTAGTAAGGCGCACAACACCCTCACTAGTAAACTAGTGGGCATTTTGGCCTTTACATGTTAACAAGTGAGCGTTTTGGCATCTCACTAGTTAACTAGTGGGGCTGCAATGGCCTTCACTAGTTAACTAGTGGGCATTTTGGGGCACACTAGTAAATTAGTGACACTTTTTGCACCTCACTAGTTAACTAGTCGAATGGAATTTGCCATGACTAGTTCACTAGTGGGTGTTTTGGTGCACACTAGTAAACTAGTGACACTTTTTAGACCTCACTAGTTAACTAGTGGGCATTTGTGTCTTCACTAGTTAACTAGTGAGCAGTCCTGCCTTCACTAGTTTACATGTAGGTGTCACACTGAAGCCACTAGTTTACTAGCTAGAGTACCTTTGGCCAGCATGTTAACTTGTGTGCCACATGCAAATGCTGTGGGTGGGATTTCGTGAAAGTCTGCACTGTGATTGGTTGTCATGTTCTATTTAGACATAGAGAACCAATAGAAAGCCTCAATTTCCAGGATTCTCTGCCTACTAATTGGATTTATGCGCCACTAGTTGACTAGTGTGAATTTTGTCTTGAACTAGTTTACTAGCATACATTTATGACCTTACTAGTTAACTAGTTTGGGCAAAGGATGCATCAACTAGTTAACTAGTGAGACTACTGCCATCACCTAGCTAGCTAGAAAGCCATTTATGGTTCACTAGTTAACTAGTGAGATTGACCTACTGCAACTAGTTAACTAGTGAGGTGTTTTGCCTTCACTAGTAAACATGTGTACATTTTTGGCAGTCACTAGTTAACTAGTGAGACCCAAAAGCCGTCAACTAGCTGACTGGTATGCATTTCGGCCTTTACTAGTTTACTAGTGGACATTTCTGGCTCTCACTAGTTAACTAGTAAAGCTGAAATGTGTTCACTAGTTAACTAGTGGGCATTTATGCTGTCACTAGTTAACTAGTGTGCACAAACATGGCTCACTAGTTAACTAGTTGACAAAAATGGCCTGATATCAAGAAATCAGAATAAAGGCTCAAGCGGCTGGCCAAATTACATAGGAGTTAACTATGGAAAGCCGATTGAGCATTTATTCTGATATCTTGATATCAGGCATAATTGTCATGTACATGCAAGCCATTTCTGCCCACTAGTTAACTAGTGAGCCATTTCTGTGTGAACTAGTTAACTAGTGACAGCCAAAATGCCCACTAGTTAACTAGTAAGGCCCAAATTCTCTCTAGTTAACTAGTTCATATGTTTCATACCTTACTAGTTAACTAGTAATGCTCTGCATGTTCACTAGTTAACTAGTGGAAATTGCAATGTGCACTAGTTAACTAGTTTAAAGACTTCTATATATTACTAGTCAACTAGTAAGGTACAAAAATGTTTACTAGCTGACTACTGAATGTCAAATTCCCACTTGTTAACTTCTATGTAATTTGGCCAGCCGCTTGAGCATTTATTCTGATATCTTGATAAGGTAGGCCAACATCCATTTTTGTCAACTAGTGAGCCATATTTGTGCACACTAGTTAACTAGTGAAAGCATAAATGCCCACTAGTTAACTAGTGAACACATTTCAGCTTCACTAGTTAACTAGTGAGAGCCAGAAATGTCCACTAGTTAACTAGTAAAGGCCAAAATGCATACCAGTCAGCTAGTTGAAGGCTTTTGGGTCTCACTAGTTAACTAGTGACTGCCAAAAATGTGCACATGTTTACTAGTGAAGGCAAAACACCCCACTAGTTAACTAGTCGCAGTAGGTCAATGTCACTAGTTAACTAGCGAACCATAAATGGCTTTCTAGCTAGCTAGGTGATGGCAGTAGTCTCACTAGTTAACTAGTTGATGCATCCTTTGTCCAAACTAGTTAACTAGTGAGGTCATAAATGTATACTAGTAAAGTAGTTCAAGACAAAATTCACACTAGTCAACTAGTGGCGCAGAATTCAAATTAGGAGGCGGAGAATTCTGGAAATTGAGGCTTTCTATTGGCTCCCTATGTCCAAATAGAACATGACAACCAATCACAGTGCAGAATTTCATGAAATCCCACCCACAACGTTTGCATGTGGCACACAAGTTAACATGCTGGCCAAAGGTACTCTAGCTAGTAAACTAGTGGCTTCAGTGTGACACTTACATGTAAACTAGTGAAGGCAGAACTGCTCACTAGTTAACTAGTGAAGACACAAATGCCCACTAGTTAACTAGTGAGGTCTAAAAAGTGTCACTAGTTTACTAGTGTGCACCAAAACACCCACTAGTGAACTAGTCATGGCAAATTCCATTCGACTAGTTAACTAGTGAGGTGCAAAAAGTGTCACTAGTTTACTAGTGTGCCCCAAAATGCCCACTAGTTAACTAGTGAAGGCCATTGCAGCCCCACTAGTTAACTAGTGAGCTGCCAAAACGCTCACTTGTTAACATGTAAAGGCCAAAATGCCCACTAGTTTACTAGTGAGGGTGTTGTGGGCCTTACTAGTTAACTAGTTGCATGCATATTTTGTTCACTAGTTAACTAGTTACACCTAAAAACACAAACAAGCTGACCGTTTTTGTCCACTAGTTAACTAGTTGAACAATTTAAGTATCACTAGTTTGCATGTGTGGCAGTAAAGCAGCTCACTAGTTAACTAGTGCCTGAAACGATCATTATGCATATTCTAATGAGAGGGTGGGTAGAAGACTCCTATTGGGTATCATGTAAGAATCCCACCCAGATATGTAAATTGACTGTTCATAGCCTCGCGATCAGGTCCTGATGGGTGCCCCTAGTGGCTAAAGTGACAAACTGCTCTGCAACGGTTAAAGTAGGCTAACTGATACAGAAAGCATATACCATACTGCCATACTGCATGCTATGCTTGCTTAGAAGATAATATTTAACATGTTATTCATATTAAATATATATATATATATATATATATATATATATATATATATATATACATATATGTACATATATGTTTTTGTATATTGTTATTTATATATTTATAAATGTTATATATATATATATTTAAATATATAAAATGCAAAATATTTCAGCACATGACTTTCTCAGTACTTGATAGTTTTAGAACATAACATAAAAGTATATGGCATTTGACATTTTAAATGTTTTAAGCCCCCCCTGAACATGAGAAAATCCTCGTTATTCGATGCTGTAGCGCACATATGCCCTGGTTACTGGGGGAAAATAGGGAGTACCAATATGGCGGCTGGTGGCTTCAAAGCGACTCGTTCTAACAGCGGGCTATTAGCACTCCGGTGTATAATAGAGCTCAGTGGTCTAAACTAGCCTATTTTCAAATTATTACAAGCAAGGTGGGATGGTGATGGAGGAGACACACCCACACCCCTGCCAGGGACACTATCACATAGGATTAACCTTCTTTGCCAGAAAATAAAAGTACAAACTAGCCTTTGCAGATAACTGGTGTTGGTTTGATGGTTGGTTGGCTATTTATTTATCTCCAGTGCACATGGTCAGACAAGATTGTCAATAATCTGCAACTGCAAAAACATCTTAAATTAGCCAGGCTAATATTATTTTTAAGCAGTGATGACAGAATTGCCTGTATCGCTTGCGGTCAAAACGTAGTTATAGTAAAGTCCTGAACTACACATTGGCAATTCATGTACATTGAGAAATTTAGCATAAAATTTGCACAGCATTGCTAGCCTAACTCCAAAGCCATTATTTATTCTGCAATGGGCCTGAAACGCGGGGGAAAAAGGCGCTTTTGAATGTTAACATAACAATAACGTACAGTATATTCATTAAAACACACTGAACATGCAGGAAATAAAGTCATTAGCCTACAGTATGTTATTTCACTTCAGATAAAACCAACTGCAAAAAACCCATTAGCCACCTTGTATTCAAATGAGCCAACCAATTTCATTATGTTCAAATATTCCGCCAGTGTAGTAATTATAAAATGCTACATTTTGTAGACGACAAATATAAAAAGTATTCATACCTGTTGGACCTAGACGTCTTCGTCTCCGAACAATGCTTCTTGTATTTCTCAACATGTTGTCCTCCTGTGATGATGATAACTCCCGCCTTGCAACCTCAAGTGCATTCCAACATTGACAAAACCCCTCTCGGAAGCTTCCTCCTCTGTTTGGCTCATAAGTTCAGTAGTAGATAAGCGGTAGGCCTAATGTGAACAAATTTGTGTCGTCCGCACTTGACTAGGACGTTTTGATTTGTAAATGGAAAAACAGAAAAACGGAAGTAGTATCCGTTTTTCGTTTTGGTTTTCCGGAAAAAAAACGAATTGCCTGAAGATACACGGACCGCTAACGCTGGTCTTACATGTGTAACTGTAGCACTAAATGGCGGTAGAACTGTGCACTTCCTGTGCGTGATTTGAACACTGACAAATCAGAACCCTAGATAAAAGGGTGATTAAAAAAAGTATCACAAAAGTATCTCATATTCTGTCGAAATGTTTTTTAATAATAACAGGGAAACCCCATGCTTTACCAAGTGAGCTCTTGATCCACACAGGGATCAACGTTATATTGTTCTTTTGTTTATTGCTGCTAGGCAACCACAGACATAAATGCATCCATTTCAGTAGCACTTTTCTGATTAATAACCGAAAAACAAAAGATTGTACACATTAACTGCACATGGTTTCAAAAGTAATTAAAAGCTCAAAGATCAAGAAAAAAAACATCATGCACTTCTAAGGAATTGAACCCTGGTCTCCCAAATGATCTCCCGCTGCTTAACCACTTGAGCTAGTCTTGCCACATGGGCAAAGCTATCATCAATGTTCATGTTACTGAAACGTTTTGTTGCATACAAATGCCTCCAGTTTTATCGCGATTTTCAGACTAATAACTGAAAAACTAAAGATTTTACACATTAACTGAACGAAGATTACAGCAATACACAATAACTTTGTCACTAGACATGTTATCAAAACATATTTTTATGCTCAAACGATCTTAGTTTATACAGACCTCTCAACTTTTATCAAAAGTTAAGAGTGAGATTATGCTAATTTGGGGGCGGGGCTTGTTTGGGGGCGGGGCTAACCAGACCCTGGAAGAGTGGTGGAGTCAACTCCATCTCATTTTTATCCCACCAGACAATGAAGTAGACATGTATTACTTTTGTTACAAAGAGAAAGAGACATATTAATGCTTTATTGTTCTGTTAATGGATTAAAACATAAAAAAATACACAATTGTTCAAATAATACTAAATAAAATTAAGTAGTTTTAAGTTATTGACTGAATTATTAAACTGTTACACATTCATCTATGGGTTTGTTTATCATTGTAGATCTATAACCTGATTGGTGATTTCATCAAGCCTTTATGGTCCACATGCAGTTTCCCCTCAGCAGCAACACTGAAGCTCACAGAGGTTCCCGCTGCATCATTACGCACGATCCAGCTGCTGATGTCTCCCTCTTTTCAGCTCAATGCGCTTCTAGACTGTTACAGTTTATAACCATTATCATCACCTTTCACAGCGACAGGTTTCTCAGTCAGTCGCCGCGCTGAACAGACGGATCTCTATTGCTCTTGTCAGTGCGCTCTGGTGAGGTGGGCGGATTTTACCCCCGTTGGTGCGCTGCGTGCGACGGATAAAAAGTGGGGAAAATACATAACTAAAGGCTGTAAAGGGCTCCTATAAAGGAAACGTGAGTACTGACAGATCTGAGATGAAGCCCCTGATGTTACAAGTTCTTTAAAATGACCCTTAAAAGTGCGCACCTGAATTAAAGCGCAAGGCAGCACGCCCACCGAAGCGCCACTGATTCTATGTTGTTAAAACTACAAGAGCAACTATGGAAGTAAATATGTGCCATCAGAATTTGAATAAAAAATACCTCTGAAATTTGAATGTTGTATATTAGTGCTTACTTTTCCAGTATTAAAATAAATTCAGAATATATTTTTAACCTAAAAAAAATTCAATGTCGTTATTTTTACAGTAAAAAAAAATTCGGTGTAATTTTTTTTACATGGTTGCATTTTTCAGTTATTAAAAAAATTCACATTCCTATTTTAAAGTGATCAAATTTTCAATATACATATTTTTCACAGTTTAAATTTTCAGTGTTAAAAAATTCAGCATATAAAAAAATTCAACTTTTCAAAATTCAAATGCAATATTTTCGTTGTCCTCCAATTCAACTTGCTCAAATTCGCCGTCTCAAATTCACCGTCTAAAAATTCGCTGTAAAAATGGCCAAGGTTACTTCAGGTCACAGACATTAGCAATGGATGTCCAATTCCAACATCCACCTAATCACGTGACACAACCGTCATATTGAAGAAGTACCAGTATCACCCAGGCTGGCGACCATGGAGGCGAACTCAAACCCAACGGTGAGTTTAATACTTTCATATTTCTGTAGTATATTTTATTTTGCGCATGAAGTTTGATACATTATCTTAAAGCCTGATTTAAAATACTGGTTTGGGCCGTTGTTAATCTTACACCGTGTAGAACCGGCATATTACTTCTCGCTACCTCCTAGCACCCTCCCCCCCCCCTCACTTGGGTAAAGTTAGAAAGATATTCACAGATTCGGCTTTTCCGGATCAATAACTCATCGGCGAATGATTTATTCTACAAAACAGAAACCTCTCTGTAACCACAGCAAGGCAGACAGTGAGCTACAACCGTTGTTTCCTCAAAACTAGTCTCCCACCGCGCAGGGAGGATTACATTGGACCCAATGCAGAGCTCGCGGCTCCGCAGATGCTTAGGGACCGTGTGCAAGTTGCAACCCCAGAAGCATAATCATAGAGAAATATTCAACAGCGTCACCAAGGAGAGGTGGATTATCATCAAACTTGTAGAATACATAGATCACTTCATCTGGATCATACTACAACTCTTACTTTGGGAAAATTTGCCTAACTCTATTTTTTGACATTTTTTTTATTGTTATTACAAGTGTATAATTTTCAATAAGTACCCTATAGATTATTGTAGTGACACCAAACTTATCATACACATAGATAACCTCATCTAGTTCATACTACAACTCTTACTTTGGGAAAATCTGCTTAACTTTATTTTTTGACATTTTTTTATTGTTATTACAAGCATATAATAGCCAATAAGTACAGTATAGATTATTGTAGTGCCACCAAACTTGTAGTATACATAGTTCACTTCATCTAGTTCACACTACAACTCTTACTTTGGGAAGATGTGCCTAACTTTATTTTTTGAGATTGTTTCATAGTCATTACAAGCATATAATCACCAATAAGTACACTATAGATCATTGTAGTGCCATAAAGTGTATAGCACACATATAAATTGAACATGTTGAATAAACATAACATTGGCTTTATTGATGCAGAAAGGCTTATACCGATAACAACTATATTACAACCAAAGACTATTTAACTTCTCCTTTACTGTTTGCATTATGATCAAACAATGTAACATGAGAATACAGCTTGTTCCTACAAACTTACACAAAATAAAATCTCACTGAATAATAAAAATCACAATATTTAAGAATCCCATACAGCTCCACAAAAATTGCTATAAACCTGAATATCGCTTTTTGTCTTGTTTCCTGCATGATAATGAGGGAGACTTCAGTAGGAATTGCCTGCTATGAGGTCAACAGAGCTGCAAGGTCCACAAGGTCTGCAAGGTCCACATCACTACAGCATGCTCAGTGACAGTCAGCAATAGCTACTCTGAGATTTTCTTGTTGGTGCACAACACACAGTACAAAAGTGTCTCTTTGTTTGGAATCTGTGCTGGTATCATTTCAGTGCATTCAGTGTGGAACCATCATCCACAAGTTTCACACTGTACCTACAGCATCGGGATAAACATGTGTGTCATTGTAAAACTTTGGACATAAAGAAATTTGTAGAGAGTGAAATATGCCCATAAATTTTTCCTAACAGCAGTCTTTTTTTTTAACCTACCCATTGTCTTAAAAGCTTGTAACATAAGGAAAGGAAATGCAATGCTGAGGCCCTACAAGAATGCTGTACGATATTAAAGACTATAAAGTACTTAAATATTTTACTAAATATATATTACTAAATATATTATCCCAATACAAGTGAAACGAAAAAGAGCTTGTTAAAGTCTAAATCTAAAATGTCTAACATGGCCAACAGTTACATATGTAGCTAAAGAGAGGTTAAATTAATGCAGCATTGAATGAGGTCAAAAGCTTCAGCTCACAATCAAAACTGAATTTAATCTGGCATGTAAACATTTCTCATTCATTACAACTATCAAAATGACAAGGAAAAGAAAAATGGTTTGACTTACAGTGGAAATTCTGTTCATATTTCAACTTCCTCATAATCTCTTTTTCTGCTAAACTGTAAAAGATTATTGCTCTACTGACCTTAATTGATGGCTGATCATGATTGGCTGGGACTTCATTACACTAAGCATCTAATTGGTATGATTGTGTCTGGTGGTGTGGTTGCACGGCAGTGGCCATGAGGCAGCCATGAGGTAAAAACTCAATAACAGTACATTTAATCAAATAAATGAAATAACTAACCAAAGCTCAAACATGAAATAAAGTAAAAATTAATGACAACACATGAAAATGTCATGTTTTTAGACTCCATGTTGACTTTTAGTTACTGTTATACCTGTAAAGAAAAAAAATGGTGAAAGTGGTTTCCAGGGCAAGAGTGTTGGCTTAGAGATCCCTGCAGTTCAAACTGAGTACTGCTAATAAAAACAATGGAGAAAGATTTGTATTATTTTTTATGTGAAATTATTCCTCAGAATGTAGAGTCAAAATTCACAGGCCAAGTGTTGCTGTGTAAATAAATCTGATAAGGTATAGATGTGATTTTTGTCACCCTACAACTTATAAAAGTTACTTTGTGGATGATGATAATACTTTATGCCCTTAATGTTACATGGATAATATTAGAAATATCTGTGGCCCATCTTCCCAAAGTAAGAGTTGTAGTATGAACAAGATGAGGTTGTCTATTTGTAGGACTAGTTTGGTGGCACTACAATAATCTATACTGTACTTATTGGCTATTATATACTTGTAATAACAATGAAAAAATCTCAAAAAATAGAGTTAAGCAGATTTTCTTAAAGTAAGAGTTGTAGTATGAACTAGACCAGGTTATCTATGTGTAAGATGAGTTTGGTGGCACTACAATAATCTATACTGTACTTATTGGCTATTATATAATTGTAATAACAATAAATAAATGTCAAAAAATAGAGTTAAGCAAATTTTCCCAAAGTAAGAGTTGTAGTATGATCCAGATGAAGTGATCTATGTATTCTACAAGTTTGATGATAATCCACCTCTCCTTGGTGACGCTTTTTAATATTTCTCTATGATTATGCTTCTGGGGTTGCAACTTGCACACGGTCCCTAAGCATCTGCGGAGCCGCGAGCTCTGCATTGGGTCCAATGTAATTCTCCCAGCGCGGTGGGAGACTCGTTTTGAGGAAACTACGGTTGTAGCTCACTGTCTGCCTTGCTGTGGTTACAGAGAGGTTTCTGTTTTGTAGAATAAATCATCCGCCGATGAGTTATTGATCCGGAAAAGCCGAATCTGTGAATATCTTTCTAACTTTACCCAAGTCCCCCCCTCCCCCACCCAATTTCCCCCGTTTTATTTTAAAAAGAAATACCACTTGCGCCAAGTCTAGGATCTTTAAAGAGAACTGATGGGTGGTGGCTTTCTGGGTTGTTTGTATGTTGTCTTAGGTGAGACTGAGACAGGCAGTCTTAGTAAAGTCGTAATTTAAATAGTTTCTGCTACTTTGTCTTTCATATATTTTGTAACTACAGAGTAGTCGAGATGCAATAGTTGAATCTGCAAGGCATTTACTGAATTTATTAACTGAAAGACCACGGAGTGGAGGAAGAGGAGAGCTCACCAACCAGAATGCCAGGTTCAATGATAAACTGTTGCCCTAATGCCTAATGAATATGTATATTTTGAATATGTTGATCATAGCAGTATACTAATAAATTCTGTTATCCAACAGTCATAGGGTACCTCGAACTGAACCATCTGTCCAAATGGAAATGAGCAGGTAAATGACAACTTTATTTATTGTAAATTCAATTTTGAAGCATTTTTTATAAAGACCTTTAATTGTTTTCCAAAATTCCACTTGTATTTCTTAATATGGCTTAAAATACTATTACCTTTTGTTGCGGCAGCTAATCATCACAATGTAAATCTCTCATAAAAGATATTACATATTTGGGACTTGGGTCTTTCTAGCAAAATTGACTATTATAATTTTGAACTGAGTCATATGAATAATCCTTGTATTTTATTATTTTGTATTATACAATATATGTCTAAATCACTCTGTGGTTCTTTGAATCTACTGTCTAATTTGTCATAGGTTATGTCTTCAAAGTGATCTTTGAAATGAAATAATCAGTATAATTTGGTTATCTTCAAATTTCTGTACAACAGATCTTTTCCTGGACTTTACAACAGGGGAAGAGGAAAACGACGATTTCCTCCAACAAACCTGGTCCCAGCAAAAAAGATAAAACCTTTAGATGTGGTTTTTTATTTACTGCCAAAACATTATGAAAAAACACCAAAAGAAGATGATCAACTGATACACATGAAAGCGGGATTGGGCCGGAAAACGGCTCACATCGATGAGAGCATAACGCACAATGAGGTAATTCCTCATAATGCCACAATTATTTAATAAACAGTGGACTAGACTGATAAATCTACTGTGTCAGCCCTAAAAATAGATCTGCTCTTCGTCTTAGCAGAACATTGGTTGGGACCACTTCTTCTTTGAGTTCATGTTCCCTTTCTATTGTCTGATGCTTGTCAATCAATTCTGCATGGGGCTCTGGCATCAACAAGATATTTCCTCTCAGAAATTCCACTCATTTAATATCAGGTCTGTCTTCAACCAGCCTGAAATCTTGGAGATGTATGTTGGTGAAAATCACTGGAGACCTGCAATTTCTAAAATATGTTTTGAATGCAAAACATATTACATTCACCTCAATAATATATATTCTCCAATAATGCTGCTCTCTAATTGGCTATGTCATATTGCATTTTTGCACACTTCAAGTTGATCTGATGAAGTGGGCTGTCATTACATGTATTAATATTGTATTAGGAACTATCACTGTATATTTACATTTTTGATGAGTCTTAATTTGACATATTTCTTTTACAGCTGGGTGAAACGCTTAAAGTTATTTTTCCAAAGCTGGGAACTATTACAGGGGGCTGGCTGCTTTACAAATCTGCAGGTGGGTGATGAAGTGGCTGATATCAGGTTACGGTAATATTATTATAAATGTTCTTTTCATTATTTTTGTTAGTGTGAGATTTTAAAATATTTCTTCCTTCTAAAGAAATACAACTGGCAGACAAATTCTGCTGTTCAAATAGAGCTACACCACTTTTTGTCTCAGAGCAACAATCCGAGGCTCCCTCACCCCATCCAAAATGCTCTCCTGGTCCCATCAATGGCTGTATTTAACCCATATCTACGGATCCCCTGTATGTTATTGCATATATCCTTAAATTTCGCGTATGCACACAACGTTGGAGGACTAAAAGGCGACTCTTTTACATGCCATCTATAGACTCTCTGCTGCAGTAGAACAGCTCATTAAGAAAGGCATCCATGAAAGAGCAAGTGGGCAGATGATATATTTACTATACAAAACATGGAACATTGAAAATTACATGTTTGTAATTATAGTAATACCTCTTTCATCAGCAAATGTTGTTCTGAATGCGGTTGTCAAGTAAATTGATATTGTGCTTTGATTTGAAGCAAAGTCATAATGCACAGTTTCTTGTAGGTGGATGGGGAAGACGCAATTTGACCTTGATAAGTCCTGAAGATGATGGCTATACCGGGACAATGTTGAAGGGTGCGAGTCGCGGCGGAAAAACCCTGTTCATAGTCCCTATTCAAGAACAACTTTGCACGGATCCTCTTGAGCTGAATGACGAGGCATTTGCAAACATGCCAAAGGCCATGTGTCAGAATTGCCGAGTAGATGTTCCCTTGCATTTTTTGACTGACCACATAAAGTCTTGTGTGGAAACAGATTTGCCCTCTGATGTGGCTGGTGTTGATGTTTGTAACCCTGCAAAGGACATATGTAAGTAATGTTTAAATGTTTGCATATCATACAGTGGCATTTTAGATGTCTGCTTCACTACAACAATGTCCCAATTACTTTGTGACAGCAGCAATGCAAGAGTGTCCGGTGTGTGCAAAAATGTTTCCTACTGAGGACATAGAAGTACATGCTTCTTCTTGTGGAGAAATGTAGGTATTTACCTTATATAATAATTTTATCAACATGGTTTCCTTTGTCTAAAGCAAGTGTAATAAATATTATCTCAGTAGTACAGGACCTCATTCCACAGAAGAAGTGAATGAAACAATGCCTGGGCCATCTACATCATATTCTTCAGGCAGTGATGGTGAGTGTGGTTGAAAGCTAGTGCTTATGTAGATCTGTTTAAGACATAAATAATGGTAGTCACAAGCATTGACTTCAGCTAAAGAGAAATTGTCTTCCAATTTGGCATGTGTTCTAAAGCTTACTTGGTATTGACCACTTTTGAAAAAATAAGCTACATTTTATGATTTTATTTTTTTACTGTGACCTTACTTTGGTTTTTGATACCCATGTCTAATTTAAACTTTTTCCTATAACTATATTAATTTATTTTTTTCCCCTCTTAGACTGGTATACCATAAGCGATGCTTCAAAGGCCATTTCTCGCTGTGCAGACCATTTCCTCCAAATACATGCAATGGAGAACCCCTTGCTGTTGAAGATGGACTTAAGAGACAGCACTGCAGAAAAAGACATGGCTCTGATTTCTTTCTATAAGCGGCCAAATGTGCAATGGGCATGCCCCCTTAATTGTAGGCTTGAAGGTAAAGTAATTAAAAGTTACAAGTTTTACACATGTTTGCATTTCAAATTATGTTTGACCTGTCAAACCATTTACCTTGCAGGAGATGTGGCTGTGGGACTAGGTGTAAACCGCTTTTTCTTTTCAACCGTACTGGAAAAATTGAAGTCAGGTTTTTCTATAAACTTTGGTATGTCATTTGTGTTCACTTTATATTACACAAACATCTGTCATGTGTAAAAGCTCATTGTTAGTTAATCATGATAACTCAAACTTCAAGTTTCATGTATTGTTGTAAATTTTGATATGAAGAAGGTACAATATTTCTAAAAATTAATGAAATCATTACTGTGTAGCCAAAATATAGGTGAGGCAGTATAGGGTTAAACATTGGTCTTTATGCATCTGTATTACTTATTTTCTTATATTGTTGATTTATTGAACAGGAAACTCCATTGTTACACGACTTTTCGAAGGAGAACCTGGCCACTGGGTCCCATCAGCCTCTCACTTTCTTGTTGAAAGTGACATGTTTTTAGTGGCTGGCAGAATGATAGGCCACTCTTTCCTTCATGGAGGACCACGCCTGTCAGGACTTAGTCCTGCTGTTATTCATGTTCTACTTGGCGGCAGTCCAGAAACAGCAACTGTCACCGTGGAGGACTGCCCAGACCTAGACATCAGGGAAACCATCAGTACTGTATGCCCCCCAATTCACGAAAATAGAATTTTATGTGTATTACACTATTCTAGTTCTTTCTTGCTTTTTTCCCCTCTGAGTTCTTTGCGATGTCTTTTGCAGCTCGAGGGAGAATCCAGGCTCTCTGATACTCAAATGGAAAGAGTACAGAGCTTGGCATATTCATGGGACCTTCCTTGCCCATCAGAGAACAATAGGAAGTGGCTTTTTGAGAAGCTGTTACTCCATGCAGTGAGTCAGCATTCATTTCTACTGCATGTATTTTTTTTCTTCAACTTATGTTTTAAATGACATTTTATTTAAAATCCAATTTTGATACACAGAAGGATAAAGAATTGTTCAGATTTACCATTGTTTTTACATTTTTAAATAGTCTGGCACCAATTTATCTAAAGTGTTTTCTATAAACATAATCAAAGGTAAGAGGTAGAATCTTTCAAAAAAATTGTTTTATATCAATTTCTTTAGATTGCCTAACAGACAAATGACAACTTTTTAAGTTTAAGCTCCTATCCTGAAGAACAGTCTCATACTTTCTCAGATGTCTTGCAAAACTCAAGTTATTCACTTTATAAGATTAATCTTTTTACATTAGTTGTTAAATGTAAAGATTGTCATATCTTCAGTGTCACATGAATTACAATTTTTGTATACATTTTGTTTTACTGTATACCGCTTTGATCCCTGTTATTAGTTTCAATTACCAGAGCAGCATAATGACTGTTTTGAAATTAGTTGTTTAGACATAAACTATTACCATTTTCTAAAACAGGTTCTTGGACGCGTTGCAAGACAAATAAAGCAACTTAGACGAGGTTTGAAAGAAACCCCAATATGGTCCCTGGTAACTCGGCGACCTGATGCTGTACCCCTGCTTTTTCCAAGGGAGGAAGCGTCCCTGTGTCCAGAGGTATATTTAAATAACTGGAATTATGGTGTTGCATCTGTTATTTTAATGTAATTCCTTTTATATAACACATTTTCTTTACAAACTTCTGTTCAACACAAAACAATTAGTTTTTTCTACTATACTTAGGTGGTACTTCAGCATATCACTTGGCCAGAAATGGATGCTGAAAGTGATGAAGATGATGACTGCTCAAAGGAAACCAGATGCCGCATTTCAGGATATCTGAAACAGTTCATTGCAAATGGTAATGTTACCAGTGTCTGATTGGAGATTTTCAGATTACTTTTCAATGAAGCATCCCTGTAGAATTTTTTTTCTTAGTTGCTTGCAGTGGTACCTCACAATTCAGTATTAATCTTAGCTCAAAATTCTAACAGTTGAATTGCATACATGTTTGTGTGTTCTCTCTGTGTAGTCTAGCTCTATCCCAACATGTGGCTCCAGTTACTTTTGTCTTTGGAACATACAAAGTTATCCATATGTTGCAGATATATGGTAAATTGATTTGAAAGTGTGACTGTGGCTTTGCTCTCTTCCAAAGCCACACCACCTGAACTGAAAGAGTTGATGAAATTCTGGACCGGTTTGGAAAATCTTCCATCAAGTCTGTCGGTGGAGATTGTTCATGGGAACTATCCAACAGCTGCCACATGCTACGAAACACTAAAACTTCCCTGTCATTACAAGAATTACAAGTCATTCAGTGAGGACTTCTTAGCATGCATTTCCTCTACACAATCTGGATTTGGCTTGATCTGAGTGATCGACTTGTTAAAAAAAAAAAATCTACACTTAAGCTGTAGTAGTTCTTTGTGAAGCAGCTTTGTTTAAGCAGAACAGTTCTGTTGAAATATTTACTCAATTCAGTTTTCTGATTTTTGTCAGATCACAAGTTCAATACATATGTTTTAATGTAATAATTTAAACTCAGAGTGACAACATTGCTGTTACTCCACTTCCTGTAGTTATGTCAAGTTCAAATTCAAATGTTCAGAGTAGATATTTAATTTAAGTCTAAGTCAGTACTGTTTGTACAGGCAGTTTTAAATATTAAAGTGAAATTGTTTTTTATGCAAAATTGAATGTCATTTATTGAATGTACTTAGTACTTGAATGTACTTGAATGTTCATATATGCTTCAAGTATGAGAAAATAAATTATATAAGACAAACCTTTTTCTGATTCTTTTAATGCAAGAAATGTGAAGTCCTACAACAATGTACCTAATGGGTTTCTATAGAGTAACAAAAAAAAAATACAAATTTAGAACATTTTAGTTCTTTAACATGTTTACCATAAGAGCACTAAAATTCACCTCTGTGGTAACATGATCAGCATTTTGCTTTACATTTCATAAATGGTGAATTTTTAAACTGGTACGGAAGCGATTAATAGCGTGCACACTCTGAGCAGGATCCTAACCTGAACAGGACTGCACAGAAGAAGACGTCAGTCTGATCCTGTAGCTGTGGCGGCGATCATAACTCTGGATCGAAGCTGAAGTTGGCTTACGATTGTAGCTTCTGATTCGGGAAATGGCTAAAAAGGCGATTATAACGGAGGCTCAGATGTATTTGCTGAACATTTTATTTTCAGATTTTTATTGAACAATACAATAGCTGAATAACGGCAAAGGGCTGTTTAGAACCGAGCAATCAAAATCAACAGAAGCCAAGATAGTGGCAAAAAGACAAAACTAGATCCTGTTAAGTATTCTTCAAAATAAATCATGCTTTGCATTTATTTTTTATGTCATTTTTTGCAATTATGTACAAGTTAAATTCAGTGAATAATAATAACCAAGTAAATTATGCTTACCATATTTAACATATGATTGTATATAAGTAACTAATCATAACCGTGATGTGTTTTTCCTGTAAGATAACTTTCACACAGTAAAAAACTGCTCACAAAACTGAACTGCAGCAATATAAATGTCACATCCAAAAGACAGTGATGTGGCTTTTGGGTTTACTGCATTTCTTAAAGCTGCCATTTGTTCGTCAGTCAGTTGCAAATTAGAGTTTGGTACTGTGACATTTGACTCCTCGTGAAGAGGAAGCCCGCTGTCCTCCCATTCGATTTCGGGAATCTGTACACCCTGGAAAACACAAAGAAGGGATCAAGACAACTCAAAATTTACTTAAGATATTACAAATTAGGTGAATGGTAGTAGACATGCTACACATTAAATTGTCCAATTAAAACGTACCTCTGTCAAGGCACCATGAGGTTCAGGAATTGGATTATGTGTATGACCAAGAACCCAGAGCTGGTTAGGTGTCATGTTGCTTTCAGTTCGAAGTGGGTGATTGTCCCAGCCACTGCGGAAAGTATCCAAATCTTCCTGCAGACGTGGCAGGAAGACATAGTGGCAACAGAAGAGTTGGGCTTCATTGGAAATGTCCAGGTATCCCTCTTCTTCTAGGTAGTGCAGCACATCATAATAGATGCACGTCACAGCCGTCCACAGATCTCTCCACAGTCGCTCAATCCTTCAATTATGGAGTAATAAACGGTTCAAATCTTGTCATATTGAAGACCACACAAAGCTAATGTTACTATAAACATTGCAAAGCATCACATTGAAACTTGTCATTTGTACAAACCTTTGATTGTGCACACTCTTCCCAGATATGAAACTGCTTCTTCCTGTTCCACGAATCATAAACATAAGTCGTGCCACGTCCACATTTTCCACCCCTTGATCGGCACGTACCCTAAAATAAGTGTGTAACGTATTTATAAGTTGCTTATAATTACAACATTTATGACAAATTTTGGCATAGCTCAAACAGTCTTTGTAACCAAAAATATACACAATAGCGGGGGATTTTCATTGTACCTGAGTTTTCAGAAGATGAACATTGAACCCAATATTGCATATAATAAAACAAAAACTTTGATCACTTTCCATGTAAATTTTGAAAATATTTCTCCTTAGACAGGGACAATCTTTTTTTGTGTAGCACATTTCATTTTAATGTGCTTTGACAAAACAGATGCATTACAATGCAGTACCTAGTGGTAAGTTACTGAAATACAATACAACAGTACATAGGGTTTTAATTATTACTTAAAGTTTAAATTCATGGAATATATTCCACAGATTACAAGCATAATGGATGAAAGCTGTTCCCTTTTGGTTCTAACTCTTGATTACAGAGTCCTAGTTGATTCAGAAATGTATTTTTGCCCTATACATCTTAGAGATTTATAATCGAACAGCAACATTTCAAAATTGGCTCTATAACAGAAAGCAAGCCAGTGTACTAATCTTAAGTGTGAGAACCAACTGCAGCTACAGGGACTCTCACAGCAAAAAGTGAAAAATCTTAACGAGAATCTGGAATAGTTTTTTGCACAAATGTCTTAGGACATTTGACACAAGACAAAACTAACTTACAAATAACTTTTCAGCAAGCTCCTTTTAAGTCTAAAAGTTCTTAATATTGATGAAAAAGTAATAGCTATAAGCGATATAATCTGACAGTGGAACTATATATTACTCCAAAATTCTAAGTTATAACATTGGAAAATGTCTTGTTCTTGTAAGGTTTCACTTTTTCCATCATTACTCAAAACCTACTGATATATAACAAGCTCCTATATTTTGGAGAAAAGTTAGTTGATGCTGACTTTTAATCTTTCTTCCTTGACTAAAAAGGACTAAGATGGACTGTAAACCTTTACCTGAGGGGGAAACCAAACTCCTCCACTGAGCCCTGAAAGAAAGCCAGTGTGGTAGATGCCAGGTTGTTGGGAGCTGTACCAAGATACATTATCTGCACAACACAGCAAAAATGTAACAGTCAATTTCATAGCTTATGAAATTCTGCAATTATGCATTGATAGAAGATACTGCACCTTTCGAGAAAAACCATCAATGCCACCAAAGATAACAATGTTGTACCTAAAAATAACAGAAAATATATCATCATTATGATTAAATACTGTCACTAAAAAGGCTTGCTTCTCTTGCATTATGAATTTCTGTAAGAAGGGGCAGAGCAAATTAGACTTATTGAGGAAGCTAAGTTCCTTCAAAGTTTGCAGGAAGATGCTGCAGATCTTCTATCAGTTTGTGTTGAGAGCTTCATCTCTCTAGCCGTCATCTGTTGGGGCAGCAGCATCAGAACCAGAGACCTAAAAAGGCTCAACAGCCTGATAAAAAAGTCTGGTTCTGTTCTGGGGACAAATGTGGAACCTCTGGAGATACTTGTGCAAAGAAGGATTCTTCTTCAATAGAAAATGCTGGACAACCCTGACCCTGACAACATCTACTCATGAGAGTATCCTGAGAAAAATAGTATTTACACTCAAAGGCTTCTTTAGGTTGACTGTGATACAGAACACTACAAGAGATCTTTCCTGCCATCACCATCTGCAATAACGTTTTGAATAAGCTAAATTAATGAGTTACAACATTTAATTTCCCTTTGGAATAAGGAAAGTTTTTTTTTATTTAATTTGAAGCAAGGTCTGCAGAGGCAGATCAGGTACTGCTTATGTTTGGCTATGTTGAAGCACAACATACAGAACTCTGGCTGTTGTGGACATATTTTATACTCCACTGTATATAATGCTGAAAAAAGCTGCGCTTTTAATTCCAAAAGGTATATGACATGCTATGAAAGAACAAAAATGCTACATTAGTTGAATCTATTTAACAAGCATACTTCAAAGTTAGAAGCCCCTCACTGAAAAAGATAAATGATTTACCGTATTAATTTGTGGTTGGTATCAATGTGCATCAAAGACTGAGGGCCAGGAACTGAGTACGTCCGTCGAGCTATGCATCCTAGCTGGACCATACGTGATGCCATTCCAATGGTGTCTACACGATGCATGGATGCTCTGACTCTGTCATACTGCACCCTCAGTCCTCTGGCTTGCAGAAGGGCCTTTACCATTCGGTACCCAGAGTGAGGCTGCCTGGATTTAATGTCTCTCACACATTGGTCCAAGTCATCATCTGACATGGTGGTGTATAATGCCCTCACTGAAAGACCAGACTCTGCCATCCGTCGATATACAGTCCGTCTGGATACACCCAAGAGTTTGGCGATGCATGGGACAGGGAGATGGAGTTCTAAAAGACTGCAAAGGTAGTCTGAGGATATGGCCATCCGTTGTCGCCCAGCTGGTCCTTGCTCCATATGCACAACAGTTGTTTGTTGTTCTTCACTTTGTTTTTCTAAATTAATTAGTCTGTGCAAATGAGCCAGCGCATCCAAAATAATTGAAGGAACATCTATCTGACAAGACATGGCATTTAAAAAAACTAATTCTTGAGTGCAGATAAAGTCTAGGAAATCCAGATCCAGGGGCATCCGTTCCAGAACATGCTCCAAACGATCACGGAGCCTATCAAAAATATGATCCAGCAAAAGTTCCTTGAATAGAGAAAAAAGAAAAAAACATGTCAAAAAAAATGTCCGTAAAATAAAAAAGTATTTTGATATCAGTTGGTCAGTATTGAGAAATCACAGTAATATAAATTAAATTATTACATTTAATCTAAAATAAGTTAACAGATGTACTTACAAGCATATATTTTCTTGAAAATAAGTTAAAATCAACTGAAATAAACAAAGGGGTTTGTTTATAGTGTTGCTAGGTAACAGAACGAGGTTTTATACCGCAAAGTAAAAAGAATGTAAAATAATATTGTATATCAACATTTGTCAGATAAGAGAAGCAGAATATATACGAAAAATATATGAAAGACAAAGTAGCAGTTGAAAAACGATTAGTTAAAAAGAAATTTACACTTCATGAGAATGATCACTTTTACTTGGGAAAACTCTGTGGGTTGGGTTGCCACCTTTCAGAAATTAAAATATGGACGCATGCTACGGCCCATGTCACCCTTCTTTCATAATGGTGGGATGGCCGGTGTAGTGATAGAAAGTATTTGGTAAAAAGTCTACTCAAATACTGATTAACTGATCATTACACCTGATATAATGTTCAAAATTTCTCAGACAGCAAGAAATAAAGTTATGTGCAAATATGTATGTGAATGCTGGTTCCAGATCAAATTTACCACGGGGGCCAGTAGTCCATGGCCCCCGTGGGAACCTGTAGTCCAGAACTACAGGTTGCAGATCCCTGATCTAGCAGATGGAAAGTGTCATTCTATTTCACTAGATAAGCTAAAACTACAGCAACATAAGTTTTAAAGAATAAAGAGACAGTATAATTTCTTCAGTTTCCCTCTTAATTTTTAAAAAAATTGCTAGCATTCATCCTCACTGACACTGTTCAGCCTGGGATGTGTGTCTTCCTTCTCACGTCTGTATCTTTGAAGCACACAAGGCAGCCATATTAGCTTACTACATTAGCGTTAGCATCTCCTGAAAAATTACGACTTTACTAAGACTGCCTGTCTCAGTCTCACCTAAAGGCCCATTCATACCCTACGTTTGGCCTACACGTCCGTATTTCTGTCCGTACGTTCTATCCGTTGACTCCTTCATACCTCCATCCGTTGAGGTGCGCAATAACCAATATGTCCTCTAGGTGGCAGTGCTGGGCGCCAATGATTTGTCACTGATCAAACATGGCGACGGTCCAAGACGTGATTTTGTTGTATTTGCTCCTTAAGTAAACTTTTTGTTTGTCCCTGTGCCCCGGACACGACACATCATATGTGTGGGTAGTTGCGGACAAGCTCCGCAAGTTGTTCCTCGAATCCCGCCATTGTTTAAAACCCAGAATTACAACCTTCTTCGTGGTTTTGTTGACATTTTGTACTACAAACTCAATAGCGCCCCCACCATTTCCGGTAGTATTGCTCCGTATTGATCCGTTGCGTCCGTAATCGTAAGCTCCCAATTTTCGTGTCAAAATACGGACGAAATCGACGGTTAGCTCCCAATTTTCCCAATTTGCCTTTAGACAACATACAAACAACCCAGAAAGTCACCACCCATCAGTTCTCTTTAAAGATTCTAGACTTGGCGCAAGTGGTATTTCTTTTTGAAATAAAACTGGGGAAATTGGGTGGGGGAGGGGGGGAGGGTGCTAGGAGGTAGCGAGAAGTAATATGCCGGTTCTACACGGTGTAAGATTAACAACGGCCCAAACCAGTATTTTAAATCAGGCTTTAAGATAATGTATCAAACTTCATGCGCAAAATAAAATATACTACAGAAATATGAAAGTATTAAACTCACCGTTGGGTTTGAGTTCGCCTCCATGGTCGCCAGCCTGGGTGATACTGGTACTTCTTCAATATGACGGTTGTGTCACGTGATTAGGTGGATGTTGGAATTGGACATCCATTGCTAATGTCTGTGACCTGAAGTAACCTTGGCCATTTTTACAGCGAATTTTTAGACGGTGAATTTGAGACGGCGAATTTGAGCAAGTTGAATTGGAGGACAACGAAAATATTGCATTTGAATTTTGAAAAGTTGAATTTTTTTATATGCTGAATTTTTTAACACTGAAAATTTAAACTGTGAAAAATATGTATATTGAAAATTTGATCACTTTGAAATAGGAATGTGAATTTTTTTAATAACTGAAAATTGCAACCATGTAAAAAAAATTACACCGAATTTTTTTTTACTGTAAAAATAACGACATTGAATTTTTTTTTAGGTTAAAAATATATTCTGAATTTATTTTAATACTGAAAAAGTAAGCACTAATATACAACATTCAAATTTCAGAGGTATTTTTTATTCAAATTCTGATGGCACATATTTACTTCCATAAGCAACTCTCCTATTGACTTTAACTGGCACACGTTGCTACCGATGTGAGGGAATTAAACGTATGATTCACGTTTTGAATAGTGAACGGTGATAAAAGCACCTGCTCCGAGGGAAAAGGAGGGGGGGGGGTGAGCAAGCGCGGAGGCACAGAAATACGGTGCATGTAGTTAAAAAATGCAGAATTAATAAAAATGAAACTTATAAACAGACCAAGTGGCGTTTTAAACTGCATCTGGATAGCAGAACTGTTTTTATGATCCTGCGTGCAGCAAGCAAGCAGCTCTCCCCCCGCCCCCTCCCCTCCTGTGTACGCGGTACAGGACCTTACCAGCTCGCTTTCACCACTGTTAAGACTAAAATTATTCATAACTCTGATCACTCTTCCTGCTGCTCTGTTAACACGAACTGCAGCAGGAATTACGGATGGCCACAAGCTGTGAAAGAAGCCGAAACAGCTCAGCAGAAGGCGGAGTTTTCTCGTCCGCAGCTCAGATGGGCTTTGTGATTTTTATGCGTGAGAAATTCCATGTTTGCGTGTGAAATGCCATGTGTTGCGTGTGAGCGTGTGAAGTCAGTGAAATGCGTGTGTCACACGGTCAATGCGTGAGAGTTGAGAGCTCTGGTTTATAAAAGTTTGCTCTTAGAACAGCCTGGACGAAGTCATCCATTTTTTCTAGGTTTCTGATTCCTAAATGGACCAATCAAAATCTTTGTTCCGCCTTCTTCATTTGCATGCAAGTGCGACATTGCACACTAGTTAACTAGTGGGACAATGTTACGTCCCACTAGTTAACTAGTTGCACAAAATGCCAGCCGTTTGTGTATTTATTCAAATTCAACTAGTTTACTAGTGTAAATGGCATTTTTCTCCTGCTAGTTCATTATGGACAATGTTTTGTCCTCCCTAGCTAACATGTAAGGCTCAAAATGCCCTCTATAAGCTAGTGAAAGGCATTAATAATGCAGATATGCTCACTAGTTAACTAGTGAGCATGTCCTGTTCCATTACTAGTAAACTAGTAAGGCCAAACATGTCAACTAGTTAACTAGTGAATGCCAATGTGTCACTAGTTAACTAGTAAGAGTACCTTTTGCATTACTAGTAAACTAGATAGCTCTAAAAACAGCCACTAGTGTGTGTGTTGTGCGCACTAGTTAACTAGTGAGCTGCTTTACTGCCACACATGCAAACTAGTGAGACTTAAATTGTTCAACTAGTTAACTAGTGGACAAAAACGGTCAGCTTGTTTGTGTTTTTAGGTGTAACTAGTTAACTAGTGAACAAAATATGCATGCAACTAGTTAACTAGTAAGGCCCACAACACCCTCACTAGTAAACTAGTGGGCATTTTGGCCTTTACATGTTAACAAGTGAGCGTTTTGGCATCTCACTAGTTAACTAGTGGGGCTGCAATGGCCTTCACTAGTTAACTAGTGGGCATTTTGGGGCACACTAGTAAACTAGTGACACTTTTTGCACCTCACTAGTTAACTAGTCGAATGGAATTTGCCATGACTAGTTCACTAGTGGGTGTTTTGGTGCACACTAGTAAACTAGTGACACTTTTTAGACCTCACTAGTTAACTAGTGGGCATTTGTGTCTTCACTAGTTAACTAGTGAGCAGTTCTGCCTTCACTAGTTTACATGTAAGTGTCACACTGAAGCCACTAGTTTACTAGCTAGAGTACCTTTGGCCAGCATGTTAACTTGTGTGCCACATGCAAATGTGGTGGGTGGGATTTCGTGAAATTCTGTACTGTGATTGGTTGTCACGTTCTATTTGGACATAGGGAGCCAATAGAAAGCCTCAATTTCCAGAATTCTCCGCCTCCTAATTTGAATTCTGCGCCACTAGTTGACTAGTGTGAATTTTGTCTTGAACTAGTTTACTAGTATACATTTATGACCTCACTGGTTAACTTGTTTGGACAAAGGATGCATCAACTAGTTAACTAGTGAGACTACTGCCATTACCTAGCTAGCTAGTAAGCCATTTATGGTTCACTAGTTTACTAGTTACATTGACCTACTGCAACTAGTTAACTAGTGAGGTGTTCTGCCTTCACTAGTAAACATGTGCACATTTTTGGCTGTCACTAGTTAACTAGTGCGACCCAAAAGCTTTCAACTAGCTGACTGGTATGCAATCTTGGCCTTTACTAGTTAACTAGTTGACATTTCTGGCTCTTACTAGTTAACTAGTGAAGCTAAAATGTGTTCACTAGTTAACTAGTGAGCCTTTTGGCTCCCACTAGTGAACTAGTGTGCATATTTTGGCCCTCACTAGTTAACTAGTTCACAGAAACATGGCTCACTAGTTAACTAGTGGGCAGAAATGGCTTGCATGTACATGACAATTATGCCTGATATCAAGATATCAGAATAAATGTTCAATCGGCTTTCCATAGTTAACAAGTGGGAATTTTACACTCAGTAGTAAGCTAGTAAACATTTTTGTACCTTACTAGTTGACTAGTAATATATAGAAGTCTTTAAACTAGTTAACGAGTGCACACTGCAATGTCCACTAGTTAACTAGTGAACACGCAGAGCATTACTAGTTAACTAGTAAGGTATGAAACATATGAACTAGTTAACTAGAGAGAATTTGGACCTTACTAGTTAACTAGTGGGTATTTTGGCTGTCACTAGTTAACTAGTTCACACAGAAATGGCTCACTAGTTAACTAGTGGGCAGAAATGGCATGCATGTACATGACAATTATGCCTGATATCAAGATATCAGAATAAATGCTCAATCGGCTTTCCATAGACATCTGTCATCACATGAATGATATGGAAAAGTTAAGTTAGAGCCATTCTAGCCTGTTCTCCTGTCCATACGAACATGAACATAAGCTTTTCCCTCCCTAAATGTAAAACGTATCTAAGTAATATACAGCTTTTCGTTGTCACCCTGCCTCTCAAAATGGAAAACTGACATTAACAAATATGTAATCATGCAATAACAGCTGAAAAAGTAGTAGGGTGTATGTTTATATATATATTTACCGTTAAATAACGCAATCGCTGCTGTCTGTCCCATAGACAGCCAGCGTATGTTTTGGAACTATAGCGGTCTACACGAACCTCGTGACTGCCCTGGCGGTGACATCAAAGAGTGTCGCAACTCTTTCTCTCCATGGCTCTGATGTTGCCCACAGACATGAATACGTAGACGCCGCGTCCTCGGTTGAGAGGCGTGCCGAAAGAGCGGCCATCTTAGGTCAGACCAAGCTGCAGTCAGACAGAATACAAGTCAATTCAGGAAAATGGTAATGGTAAAATATTATACAGTTTTTGCTATGATTTTGTAATGTATTTGATTCTAAGATGCGTTATTAGGTTTTTTGTTGATTTTTTTTTTCTCCCAGATTGCGGTTTGTATTATATAATTTTTAAATGTTGTTATGGGCACCTTTGCTCTCACTTGTCTGTATATAGTTTTGCTCCTATGTAGATCAGTGCTGTTGTCTGTAGATCAGTGTCTGTGTATACAGGTAAAAGCCAGTAAATTAGAATATTTTGAAAAACTTGATT
This sequence comes from Fundulus diaphanus, assembly GCA_037039145.1. Lineage (NCBI taxonomy): Eukaryota > Metazoa > Chordata > Actinopteri > Cyprinodontiformes > Fundulidae > Fundulus > Fundulus diaphanus. The sequence continues at coordinate 508,959 of CM073139.1, read as the reverse complement.
TATTTCAGTAATTGCATTCAAAAGGTGTAACTTGTACATTATATTTATTCATTGCACACAGACTAATGCATTCAAATGTTTATTTCATTTAATTTTGATGATTTGAAGTGGCAACAAATGAAAATCCAAAATTCCGTGTGTCACAAAATTAGAATATTACTTAAGACTAATACAAAAAATTGATTTTTTTAGAAATGTTGGCCAACTGAAAAGTATGAAAATGAAAAATATGAGCATGTACAATACTCAATACTTGGTTGGAGCTCCTTTTGCCTCAATTACTGCATTAATGCGGCGTGGCATGGAGTCGATGAGTTTCTGGCACTGCTCAGGTGTTATGAGAGCCCAGGTTGCTCTGATAGTGGCCTTCAACTCTTCTGCGTTGTTGGGTCTGGCATTCTGCATCTTCCTTTTCACAATACCCCACAGATTTTCTATGGGGCTAAGGTCAGGGGAGTTGGCTGGCCAATTTAGAACAGAAATACCATGGTCCGTAAACCAGGCACGGGTAGATTTAGCGCTGTGTGCAGGCGCCAAGTCCTGTTGGAACCTGAAATCTCCATCTCCATAGAGCAGGTCAGCAGCAGGAAGCATGAAGTGCTCTAAAAGTTGCTGGTAGACGGCTGCGTTGACCCTGGATCTCAGGAAACAGAGTGGACCAACACCAGCAGATGACATGGCACCCCAAACCATCACTGATGGTGGAAACTTTACACTAGACTTCAGGCAACGTGGATCCTGTGCCTCCCCTGTCTTCCTCCAGACTCTGGGACCTCGATTTCCAAAGGAAATGCAAAATTTGCTTTCGTCAGAAAACATGACTTTGGACCACTCAGCAGCAGTCCAGCTCTTTTTTTCCTTAGCCCAGGTGAGACGCTTTTCGCGCTGTTTCTTGGTCAACAGTGGCTTGACACGAGGTATGCGGCAGTTGAAACCCATGTCTTTCTCTAAACTTGACTCCGAAACCAAAGTGTTTGAGAGTCGAAAGAATAAATGGATGCTCCACGGAGTCAAACGCTTTGTAGAAGTCTAAAAAGAGAAGGAAACCATCATCTTCTATTTGGCTTCTATATTCAATGATGTCCATTACCAATCTAATATTATTATGGATTGATCTTCCCTTTAAGAATCCTGACTGTGTATCTGCAATTAGATCTAAAATCCCTGTTTGGAGACGAGACTTGAAGATGTAAGTTAGAAGTTTGTAGTCTGAATTCCTGAGAGTGATGGGTCTTCTGTTATCTATGATTCTGGGATCTTTCCCAGGTTTTGGAATTGAGACGATAACCCCATGTCTCATTGTTGGTGGAAGCTCACAGGTTTCAAATATTTCAGTAAAAACTTGTAGCAGCAGGTCTCTTAAATCTGTCCAAAAGTGTCTGTAAAAGTCTCCTGTGAGACCATCAGATCCTGGGGCTTTGTTAAGAGAGAGACGACCAATCACTGCATCAAGTTCTCTAATTGTTATTGGATTATCACATGTCTGTTTGAGGCCGTCCTCCACTTTGGGAATATGTTTGACTATTTCAAGAAAAAAAAGTTCACAGTCCATGTGAGAGAACTTAGAGCTATAGAGTTGGCTATAGAATTTAAAGATTTCAGTAGAGATCAATTTTTCATCTGTGACTTCATTATCATTAATCATCAAGGATCTGATGCTATTTCTCTCCTGTCTTCTTTTCTCAAGACCACAGAAATATGCAGAATTATCCCTCCTCTATCCACTTAGCTCTGGATCTGATGAAGGCCCCTTGGGCCTTACGGTTGTAAATTTCATCTAGTTTAGGTCAGAGGTTTAGAATCTTCTGTTTATAATCTTCAGTTGGGTTTGGCCTGTTGCAGTAAATATTTAACTGATTAATAATGTCTACTTCTTGTTTTTCCCTATCTTTTTTAATAATTTTGCTGAATGAAATGGTGAATTGCCGTATTTTATATTTTAAAAATTCCCATTTTTTGGTAGCATTTGTTAGTTCCTCCAAATCGGATATTTCTTTAATCAATGATTTGATTTTCTGGCAGTAGTCATTGTTTTTAAGCAGAGTGGAATTAAACTTCCAATATGTGTGTGAGTGGACCTTGTTATCATTAGGTTTGATCTGCAGTAAGATGATACAATGATCTGTTAGAGGTGCAGCAGCGATATCAGAACTAATATCATATAATAGTAAATAATTAGCAATCAGCCAGTGATCTATTCTGGATTTAAAGTTATGGTTCGGGCTAAACCAGGAGTATTTAGATAATCCTGGATTTAAATGTCTCCAAATGTCAACCAAATTATGTTTTTCGTAAAAGTTTGTGAATGTGATGTTTGGGTGACTTGCAGAGTATCTACTAGGATATTTATCTAAAAAATCATCATGAACTAGGTTTAGATCACCACCAATTATGACATTAT
>CM073139.1:414058-501558 GCA_037039145.1 Fundulus diaphanus | reverse complement strand
ACGCCTGTTTACACATTTGTTGTTCTTGTTCACACATACTGTACGTATGTTTGTTGATATTATTCATGCTTGTTCCCATTTTTTTGTTCCACACTGTTCATTTTTATCTTATGCCAGGTACCTTTATTATTAATGTTGTCCTTCCTTTCAGCCCTGATGCACTCTGAAGCCTGATGTGATGTGGAGGATTTTTTTTAAATGTATTTATAATATTCCTCCCTGTTCCTTCACTTTGTTCTTGTTTTTCCAGTTAGATACACACACACATCTTGTCTCACTCAGTATTTTTTATTAAACAATATTTGAATCATTCATCCAAGCTTAATGAGTTGTTATTATTTAATATATTTGATTCACATCATTGTGTGTGGCCAACTCCTGCCTCATCAGAAAAAGTGGGTGTAAATGCTGAATGGACTGTTCTTTCTCAAAAAAGCAAAAAGCAACAACGGAGTCCAATGGGAGTGTTGCCTGTCACTGTTCTCTATCACTCTCTCTGCAGCTAACCTTACTCTTACTCTGTGCATTAACCCAGAGACGTAGAGAAAAATCTTAATAGCTCTGCACTTACCTATAGACCCAAACATATAAGCATAATGCTTTTTATAATATGTGAATGGCTTAATCTTAAAATTATATTCTTAGTCTTAACATGATCATGTTTCACGTTGTGGTCTGGGGGTGACCACTTATCAGAAGTGAGCTAGCTGCTAGGCGAATGCTGAATGGACCACGGCAGACCTAACGCTACCACGAAGGTAAGCTAATGGCTGAATCGGAATTTATAGGCAAAATCACAGTAATCAATAATACAGCCCAGTCGCCATAAAATGAAAATCATGAGACATCTGTCATCACATGAATGATATGGAAAAGAAAAGTTAAGTTAGAGCCGTTCTAGCCTGTACTCCTGTCCATACGAACATGAACATAAGCTTTTCCCTCCCTAAATGTAAAACGTATCTAAGTAATATACAGCTTTTTGTTGTCACCCTGCCTCTCAAAATGGAAAACTGACATTAACAAATATGTAATCATGCAATAACAGCTGAAAAAGTAGTAGGGTGTATGTTTATATATATATTTACCGTTAAATAACGCAATCGCTGCTGTCTGTCCCATAGAAGAACATGACAGCCAGCGTATGTTTTGGAACTATAGCGGTCTACACGAACCACGTGACTGCCCTGGCGGTGACATCAAAGAGTGTCGCAACTCTTTCCATCTCTATGGCGCTGGATTTTGCCTACCAGCGTGACCCGGATGTGGCGTGGATGTAGCTCCTGACATCACGCGTGACCTTTTCCTGCAGTAGGGGCGGTGTTCTGTCAGATAGCCATGCATGTCAGAATGGCATACATATGGTAAGAGCGCATGCGCACGCATGCGCTTTCTGCAGGAGGTCCGCGATATTGAGAGGAGTCATACGCGAGAAGAGACACAATAAAAAGTAAGTAAATAAATTAAATTTAATGCTGCTGCAGCTGCTGCTGCAGCTGCAGTAAACTACAAAACACGCCCTGTTTAAATTCACGTCCCCCAGTTCCTTAATATTTTTGGGTTGGATAACATGTCTGCTAACTTGGATAGCATGTCGTGTATGTGATATGTTAACCTGAAAAGCCTTCATGTTCCGGAGTAAGACAGGCAAGTATACTGTCCTCTCACCTTTTTAACATCTACATAGATGAACTTAATGTTGGCATCCACCGTTACCAACATTAAATGAATCAGACGTATGAAAACGCAATTTTTACCCACACTGAAACTGGGGCAAACCCAGTGTTTCACTTTTGAAACAAATCCTTATCTTCATTAATGTATATGAAAAGCGTTCATGTTAATTTTGTTTTTATATGTGCTTTACATTTACACATATTTAGTTTATGCAAATTGAGGTTGTTTTTGGAACATGAAGGTTTTTCAGGTTAACAGATCACATACACGAGTACAGCCACCTAGGTTATGTATTAGTCACTGTCAGTGTGACTTTTGCCTCAATTAATAAAAGACAGGAGATGTTCTTGAGTCACTTGAAGTCCCTGTGTTCACCAGGCGTTGCCAGGAAGGACATGGCATCCACCAGTGTTGTCAATAAAAAATTGGGATCTCTCAATTGCATTTAAACTCGCTGTTGTGTTTTCTGCAGTATTTCAAGAATTGCATTGTTGGATGCACATGCATAAATATGTTGATTACAAGGTTTTTTTGTATTAAATCGGAATAAGAAAGGATGTATATGAAGAAGCTTTCACTACAAACTTTTTGTTATTTATTTTAATTTTGTATTTCTTGTCCTAAGAGCTGATATTTCACAGAAATGTCATATTATTGCAGCACCAGTTGGCGTGTTTAGTAGCAGGAGTAGGTGTGTTTTGTTGTGTACGCAGCTGCAGCAGGGTATTATTATATATTTGAACAATTTGCAGTGTCTAATGAATTGTCTTGTTTAAATGCTTGTTGATGCAATTTACATGTTTTCTTGTGTCATTTATAGCAAACATGGAGTGCAAATGGGGGGAAGTCTTCAGTTTTATTTCTGAAGGCTCCTACCCATTGACACTCAACAGACGGCAGAGGCAAACTTTAAGAAAGTATGCCGAAAAATTTACCATCCATGGTAGGGTTTTTATATCTTAAATAAACATAACATCTTTAACTACAATATTGACATAATATGGTCATTGTTTTAATACAGCTGGTGACCTATTCTACGGAGCCTTACCCGAAAGAAGGGCCATACGGTCCAAAGAAGAGGCCTGGAACCTCTTCAAGGAGTTTCATGCATCCCCCATGGGAGGACACACTGGCATTGTCAAAACACGCATTGCCATGTGTTCCCGATTCTATTGGCCTGGTATGACAGCAGACATTGAGAAATGGGTATGTAACAACATAGTTAGCAAAATCTTTATGGTCCAAAATGTCGTAAAACCTATAAACTGTAATGTTGTAAAGGTGTCTCAATGTGACCGGTGCCAAAGAGTTGGACCTCCCCTCCAAGTTGTCAGAGAACTTCAGTGCATAAAGGTAACCATCCACAGCAATTCATGAAGTTTACCACCTCTAGGACATTGTTGCTGATAACATTGTTGTCATCCCCAACAAGTGTCAGGGGTGTGGGAGCTGATCGGAATTGATCTGACAGGTCCCATGCCCCTGACATCTTGTGGCAATCAGTATATCCTGACAGCTACAGATTACTTCTCTAAATGGGTGGAGGCTTTCCCTCTCAAGACTAAGACCGCTGAGGAAGTCTGCCAAAAATTATGTTCTATATTTTACCGGCACGGCTGTCCTCAGCGTATTCTCACTGACCAGGGGCGAGAATTTGTGAACACAGTAAGCCACATTTAATACTACATATATTTTTGTGAAGCCTCGGTATATGTAAAAGGTTATAATAATGTGCTTCGTTGTTGTTTTAGATGAACAGTAGACTCTGTGATCTACTTTCAATTCAAAGAAGCATCACTGCCGCCTATCATCCTCAAACCAACGGCTTGGATGAAAAGACAAATGACAACATTAAGCGGTAAGAAAGTTATTAGAAAACTTACATGTTTTTTTGTTTTATATCTCTTAATCGTTTCTTTTCATTGCAACATCTTTCTGTAGGCTTGTATCAATATACTGTAATGTTCTGTTCTGGTTCATGTTGTTGTTTTGGTTAAGTTAACTTTCCTGCCTTAGGGTTTATTTCTGTTTCCAGTTTTGTATTGTATTGGATTCATGTTTAGCCTTAACTGTTTTAGTTATCCGGTCTTCTTTATTAGATTTGATTAAAGCTTGTGTTCTGTTCAGTCTTAGCCTTGTTTTCTATCTTGGGTTTTCTCTTTATGGTTATTTTTGCTCTGTAGTTGTTCATCTTAGTTCTGTCCTTTCAGCCTTCTAGTCTTTTCCCTTCTTGATTACTCTCACCTGGTTTTGGTTAATTAGTCCCTCCCTCTTCACCTGTCAGCAAGCCTATTTATACCCGTCTCAGTTCCCTGCACTCTGCCAGAACGTCTCTCTTCGTATCCCTACTCACAACCGTTTGGTAAGAGCATTCTAGCCTCTGTTTTTTGTTTTATATGCCTCTCTGCCAGTCTGTGCCCTCCTGTTTTTGTGCCCTCCTGTTTTTTTGAGTTTGTCTTGTCCCCACTTGCTCCTGTTTGCTTACCTGATGTTCATCTTTTTGCCTCCTGGGTTAAGTTAATAAAAGCCCTTTAAAAGCATCAGCTCTGTGTCTGGCTCACATTGGGTTCAACCATTGCAAATCATTACATATACAGCTTCTTATAGCTATGACATACCATAAAAAATGCAACACATAAGCAACTTTTACAAATTGGAGTATGTTCTTAGAACATGTATGAAACTGTTCTTCTAGGGCACTGAGAAAACTAGTCAACGACAAGCAAGATGACTGGGACATGTTCCTTGAGGCCACTTTGTTTTCCTTAAGGTCGAAAACCCACACCACCACGAAATACTCGCCATTTTTTCTGATGTATGCAGAGAGGCTAGGTTTCCTTCTGAAGTTCCTGTTGACATGCCGGTACGATTCTGTTTTTGCATGGAAATCCGAGTGTATTAAGGTTTTAAGTTTGTAGATCATGTTAAAATTTCAGTACTTCCTCAAAAACATTTTTATAACTACAGAGGCATTGGTGATTTTGGCTGGTAATTGCACTGTGTACCTGGAAAATACTTAATTCCTCCTCTACATCAGACATTCTGAACTTTCTTAATACAAAGTTTGATGTCTTGTTAGTTATATTTTGAATGTAAATGTGTTTGTGTTTTTACAATAGAGTTGTCTTCTGTAGTCCTACCAGAGGACTACAGCCAAATTATTAAAGACAGAGACAACAGACAGGGGGACACAAAGATCCAGGTGGAAGAGAATGTCGAACTGAACCGAAAAAAAATGAAAAAAGCTTTTGCAAACCGGGCACAAAAAAAATTCAAAAATTTCAAGTTCACAGAAGGGGAGGAAGTTCTTCTATTCAACATAAGAAAAAGGGGTAGGAAAGGTGCCAGGATGGAGGCAGACTACTCTGGACCTTATTTTATCCATAAAGTGATAGGGAGCACTGTGATGTTGAAAACAATGGCCGGAAAAGTCCTCAAGACAAAGCATAGCATGAGTCGTCTGAAGCCATATAACAGAGGCAATGAGGGAAAAAATGCAGGTGAGGGTTTCATCTCAGGTGAGAAGTTGAATGAAAGGGAGACAGTGATTAGGTACGCAGGCAAAGCAGAAACCCCACTGCAGACCAAGACAGACGGTCAGGTCCATGGCAAGGTCATCCAGTGCTTTTCGCTGTTGTCTCCCTCTCGTCCTCAATCTCCCCCTGCCAAGTTCTCTCGGTTGTCTCCCCCTAACCCTCCAGTGAAGTCTCCCCCTCCAGTGACCTCTCCCTCTCCCCCTCCAGTGAAGTCTCCCCCTCCAGTGACCTCTCCCTCTCACCCTCCAGTGACCTCTCCCTCTCCCCCTCCAGTGACCTCTCCCTCTCACCCTCCAGTGACCTCTCCCTCTCACCCTCCAGTGACCTCTCCCTCTCCCCCTCCAGTGAAGTCTCCCCCTCCAGTGACCTCTCCCTCTAACCCTACCAAGTTGTCTCAGTTGTCTCCCTCAGCTCATTCTAGGATGTGTCAGAGTCCTATTCAGCAGCAAGGTGCAGTAGTCACAAAGTTTTCTAGTTTTCTGTTCTGGCCTGTTGGTCATGGGTTCTGATCGGTAGATCAATTTTTGCATGTTGGTCCAATGACCTGTTCCTGGTCTTGTCTGCAAAACTTCCTCTGAAGTTGTGTTGCTTTTTTCAGATGTATAAGTTTTTAAAAGAGCAATTTCTGTTTTTGTTGCAGTAGTTCAACTTTGGTCTTTGAAAGACTCAGGGCAAGTTGAAGCCCTTGTTGGCCCATATAAATTGTATGACACATCTTTTAGAACACTCTGTGGACATGGCTGGCTGTCAGATGAAGTAAGACTCCATGTTCTGGGAAGTTTATATTTTCACAAGGCAGTCCATCCAGAAATTTATGGTTTTTTTTTTTTTTTGTCAAACAGGTTATAGATGCATATTTGTATGTGACACTTCAGAAGACCAAGGTACAACATGTTTTAAGGTTAAATTTAATCCACTCTTTGTAGTTTCACATATTTCTTTGAAATTATATTACATTTCAGATACCTGTATACAGAATGGATGCAGTAATTGTCTTCTGTATTTCATCTTGGGCAATATCGGGCTGTTCAAGAGGTAATTATTCACTGTTAAATCATCTTAAGAGAATGAATGCAGATTAATCTTATTATTTTCAATTTCAAAAGATGGTTTTACCTGAAGCCTCCATTTGGATGTGCCCTGTAAATGTGGGAGGTCACTGGCTTTTGGTGGTATGTAAAATTTATTTATTTAACTGTATTTACACATGAATATGTCTATATGTCACAATCGGATGTTCCCTGGGCAGCATGGGCGGGTGACAGAGGTTGTCTGTCTGTCTGTCTGTCTTATCTATCTTCCAAACATTCCAACAGATTGTCGTGATGAATCACCAAGAGCTAGTAGTTATAGACCCTATGGGGAACGAAACAATGTATGACAAAGCTTCTCCGTAACTGGAGGTGATCTGATTCATGTCTTTATCATTCAGTCATTATGTATTTTGTTATTGTTACAATGTCCTATAACTAAATATTTCTGCAAATGCACAGAAACTTCCTAAAAGCAAAAGGTGCTGGCCGGAGAAGCTGGAGTGTCCGCCATATGCCGCATATGCTGCAGAAGGACTCCAGCAGTTGTGGGGTCTTGGTTTTGAAGGTACAAAGAACAGATGGAATGTTTTGAAATCCATGGAATTATTACATTAAAATGCATAATTTTTTCAGTTTGCAGAAACATGTTCAAATGGGAGGGCTGCAGGCAGTGCAAACAGGACCCAAAGACATATCCCAAGCCAGACTGCACATCGCTACCACATTGTATCAACATCGAGGTGAAAGAACAATTACAAAGAAGTCTTGTTTTCCAGTTTGCTGGCTGAATGTTCGGAGATTTATAGCTTTGGACAGCTATGATTCTAAGAAGTTTTTGGTCAGAACACATGAAATTTTATTAATGTTGGGTATTAAGAACCAGTTCCACTGTTCTGGGAACTGTGGAAGTCTGTGTGAAACCTGTTGATCTGTTTTGTTAATATTCTAACAATCAAAAACACAAGATGGCTTAGGAGCATATCAACGAATTTTTCATTCCAAACGGAACAAAATTTCCCTTAGGCTATACCGGAACAGTCCAAAGCATTAAAAAAATCCAAAGATATATGACATACTAAATTGCAGTATTTTCTGTTATGTACTAGTATAACATGATGGCTTGTCAACAGAATATAAAGAGGTAGTACTTGACTATTTTTGGTAAAGTACACTCTAAATGCCTTTATTTGTTCCCAGACAAGGTGGAAGAGTACTGTGTGGAATGCAATATGCTTCACTGTAATGCTTCAGAGAACATCATTGACATGGTAAACAACTAAACTGTACAACTTAACGCTTCAAACACATTACACTTGCTAACTCATAACTGTTTTCTTTTTCTGTCCACTTCACAGATACAGTGTGACTGCTGCTCAAGGTGGACACACAAAGAATGTGCCACAGACATGGGTGACATGTTCAAATGTAAAAAGTGTAACTTAAATTAAACAGTTTTACCCCACCAGTGACAGTGTGGATTATTACAAATACAGACGTAAAATGTTCTACATTAAATATAGTACATCATACAACTGATGTCATTGGTATTAATCAGGAAGTCATACAGTGGCTAATAACAAAGTGTATGGCAATCAGACAGGTTAAGAGATGCATCAGGAAGTCATACAGTGGCTAATAAAGTGTTATTACATTAGCAGCTTTATGACGATCTAACACCGTTTTAATAAAGATGATTAAATATAAAATATGGTGAAATTGCCGTTGTTCTGTCAGATAGCCATACGCTGTCAGGAAAGCACACATGCAGTCAGTACGCATGCCCGCGCATGCGCATTAAGAAGTCCGACCGTCAGTGGAGTTGTCAGTTCAGCATACGCAACAAGTTATGACAAAAATAAGTCATTAAATTGTTTATAATATGACTTAATATGATAACTAGATAAATATACATGCGTTGTCATGGTTTAAAAGTGTATTTAAAGCAGGTCTGGCTGCAGCTGCAGTCAATTACAACACAGGCCCGTGTAAAACTCATTAACCTACTTAACCGCTAAGTCAGGATGCCATATAACTGTTAATAACAAAGTGTATGATGATCTACGTCATGATTTTATGTTACTGATCAAATAAAATCATATGGTAATGACAACGTATACATGTCTGACCTAAGCGTATGACTATCTGACAACGTATGCTGATCTGACAGATATAGCCATCAGTTTGTCATACGCGTATGACGATCTGACAACGCATGGCTATCTGACAGAACAGCGGAGCTTTGATTTGCGCTTTCAGTGCTGCACTTGTTTTGGCTTCTTGCTGCACGTAGGATTTTCCGCTGCAGGAATGCATGGTAGCATTAAAAAGGGCTGACCAGACAAGAGGAATGACACCATGCATGACCGTTCAGCTCAACCTTGAAGCCTGTAAGGTGGTCCGTTTATCACTGCAACTTGGCTCCATTGAAAAACAATGGGAAATCCCCGCGTCCACTGCCGGAGCTGTGATCAACCTACAAAGCTGAAAGTTGGGCTGTTTATTCATTTTATTGTGCTTAACTGATCCTACCAATTTCAAGATTCTGTCTTCTTGGGATCCGAACTTATAAGGATTTGAAATTTGAGATGCTTTTTATTTTTTCTGCAGCAGGTTTTGACTGACTCCGCCCATATTTCCCCGCGATTAGACCCCGGAAAAGAAAGTATCGAGTCAGAAGCCAGCCTTCTACCCTAGCGAGCAGTACTACTTCTAGTAACCTGTAAACCTTACCAACCCACTGACAGCATTTTTTTTCATTCTTATTATTCTGCTTCATTCTGGAGGTAAGAGCAAAAACATATATTTGATTTTTGGACTTTTTGAGCATAATATCGATTGTGAAATTTGTGTGAAACTCGCTAGCCAAAGGCAAATGGCCCCATGTGCTTTTGTAAAAGTGTAATACATAACTGCTAATTGTATCAAAAGGATTTTTTACTTCATCTAGAGGTTAGAGCAAGAACATATATTGGTATTTTATAAGGTGACCAGATTTCTGAAATCAAATCTGGGGACATTTCTAACACACCTAACTTAATTAAACATTAATTAAAGTTCACACAGTGTGAAAGACTTTACTATGGATAAACAAAATATTTAACACATTAAATGATGAGACTATATATAAATGATTTAAGTGTAGTTTAAACAGTTCTTAAAGTAATTTAATTGCAGATTTTATAATGTATTGATTATATTTTATGTAAATTTTCACATAAAGTAAAAGCTATATGATAAAAAAATAGCGTAAAATAGTTTTGTCACTGTTGTAAAATCTCACAATACCAGATATTCTTTTCATTATTTCACTCAATTTTGATCTCAGTTTCAAATGAACAATCCTTTATAATTTTAGCACGCGCTCTCTTGCAACTAGGTCCTCCAAATACAAACAATTAATGCTATAAAATAAATAATTTGGGTGACATTCGTAAACGTTGCTCGCAAACAAATCAGCAGGTTTTTTAACCACTGAAATTAGACACCTCATAAACTTCATACTATCCGTCCTCTTTACCCAACACAGATTCAAAAACTAACAATAAAATATTTTTTGCAAGATTACCCCAAAGGAGTTAATACCTGGTGTGTTTTTATAGCATATATGCCATAAAGTTCCTTTTTATCCGAGTGTCTTTTACTCAGGTGAGCAGCAACTCGTGGTCTTGTCTTAGTTTTTATTGATTATTTTTTAACCTGGACACAAACCAAACATTTCTCACAGGATCAGCCCGATCCAAATAAAATGAATCGATTAACACACTTACCATAACACAGAGCAGCTCCCCATCAGTTGCCACCGATTGTGATTAGATTAGATTAGATTCAACTTTATTGTCATTACACAGGTACAGGTACAAGGCAACGAAATGCAGTTTAGGTCTAACCAGAAGTGCAATAGCAGCAAGTGCAGGATAAACAATGGTTCCATAAGTACAGGACATGGGATTTTACTGAATAAATATAGAGATGGATACTATTATAAACAGAATTTTACTGATAGATTTGTCCTATAAGTATAATATATAGATAACTAGTATTGTGAACTAAGTTTACAGCTGGATATGTACCAAATATAATATATAGGTGGATATTACTATATTATATTCGGTACATATCCAGCTGTAAACTTAGTTCACAATACTAGTTATATAATACTAGTAATAATACTAGTTATCACAATACTAGATTGTGACAACGAATTTCCACATCTTCTTCTGTTTTAAAGTGGTGCGCTCTTCTTCTTCTTCCTCTTCCTGTCTAATTTCAGTGGTTAAAAAACCTGCTGATTTGTTTACGAGCAACGTTTACGAATGTCACCCAAATTATTTATTTTATAGCATTAATTGTTTGTATTTGGAGGACCTAGTTGCAAGAGAGCGCGTGCTAAAATTATAAAGGATTGTTCATTTGAAACTGAGATCAGAATTGAGTGAAATAATGAAAAGAATATCTGGTATAGTGAGATTTTACAACAGTGACAAAAAAATATTTTAAGCTTTTTTTATCATATAGCTTTTACTTTATGTGAAAATTTACATAAAATATAATAAATGATAAAATCTGCAATTAAATTACTCAAAGAACTTTTTAAACTACACTTAAATCATTTATATATAGTCCCATCATTTAATGTTTTAAATATTTTGTTTATCCACAGTAAAGTCTTTCACACTGTGTGAACTTTAATTGATGTTTAATTAAGTTAGGTGTGTTAGAAAACCAGAGAGCAAAAGTTCTAACATCAAGTCAGAACCTGACTCACACCCCATCTGTCACTTCTACCTCTTCTTTAGCCGTTCAGATGTCAAAAAGAGTTCGTTTTACTGATGGCAAGATGTCTTTATTTTTCTTTGCACACAGTCTTTACAGGCTCATGATGCCGCCGTCTTACAGCTTGTTACGACGTCACCGTCTTTACAGCTTCACATGACACTTACGCCACCTACGCCACCGTCGAACTGAAATACAACATAAACTTATAGTAACAGTAAGACAGTAAACAAAGAAAGTTATATTAACATACAAAAAAAACACATACCTCGCTGGCTGACCCAGGCATAGAAGTAGAAATGAACAAACAGACATCTTCCGCTTCCTTCTTTGCTGCTGCTCCACAGCACAGCTTCCCTGCTTATAACTTGTCTTGCTGACACATAATTAGCACCTCAGTCCCAGCTGTGCAAGTATCACAGGTGTGCAGGTAGAGCTAATTAGTCTCGGCAAACTCCTTTTTGGTTTTTCAAAATAAGGGTCTGTCTTAGTGAGAAATCTACATAATGTAAAATAAAATACACAAACTGCCGTTCTGGCAGTAAAACCATCCACATGTTGGTTGGTTGCTGGTCAGACCTTTTTATCTATCAGCTTTACGTGCCAGAGATCACTATCACTCCAACACAACTTCTTGTTGTTCCTTATTTGGCACAAAGGCAGTTTTTTCTTGGAGAAAGACAAGAAAGGGTACACATTTTAAATCCCATGATAAATTTACTGACAGCGGAATAAAGGTAGAATTAAAAGTAATAATTATACAGAAAAGATGTGTTAACAAGAAATCCCATGACAGTGGATAACATGTCATGATTTTTTTTTTTTTTTTCCCCGTTAATGGGTGGTTTTTCTTCCCACTGTCGCTTCATGCTTGCTCAGTATGAGGGATTGCAGCAAAGCCATGTACAATGCAGACGACTCTCCCTGTGGCTCTACGGTCCCCCAGGAGTGAATGCTGCTTGTCGGGACTTTGATGCAATCAACTGGATTCCTTATATAGGACATTTTGACCAATCTGTATAATCTGACCCAATCTGTATAATATGATTGAACTTGATTTTGTAAAGTGCCTTGAGATGACATGTTTCATGATTTGGCGCTATATAAATAAAATTGAATTGAATTGAATTGAATGTTAGGTGATAAGGAAAGAGGGAAAAATATGCTTGCAAGATTATCAATAATACCCGGACATTTAAGACGGTCTTAACTATGAAATTAAAAGCTCACATTTCTGTGAGAGGATTATTTTCTGTTTCTGCTTTTCTGTTTTGGCTATATTTTTCCAAAAAATTAAACAAATGTATAAGATCTGACAAATGAGTTGAATGAATCCAAAAGCTTTTTAAATTATTGTATTTATTAAAAGGGTATAAAGCTATCCAAACCAACCTATGATAAAAAGTAATTGAATGAATAGATGTTATTTTTCACTTTTTTTTTTTTGTAACCTGAGGCTAATTTTAATACTCACGCCAAGGTCTATTTAAATTCAGACCTGTAGCCCAAAGAATTCAGTTAAATAGATTCAGGCTAAAATATCTCAGAAGGCAACAACAACAAGGCTGTCTGCAAGGGCGGTTCTTATTAGGGTGAAATTGATGTCACCCTTCAGCCCCATACTCCTCCAGGCCAACTTTAGGTAGGGGTTGATGTTTTTGAAGCACAGCTTGCCCGGTGTAAAAAGAAGGAACCGGTTCCTCGCCCTCAGGTTCTTCTTAACTTCAATCAGTCTCTTGGCCCAGCTGTACTCCCTGGGGGTCAAGGCCAGGTTGGCCTCCCCGAACTGTGTCGTTGTTTTGTGTTCCTCAACCTGTTAGCACGGAGTAAAAACAGGGAGAGTTAATTTCCGTCACCTTCTGCCATGGTGTGGTCAGAAAGGATTTATGTCATCAGGGCCCGGCATCTGGAGCATTTTTTGCCGTTTTACACGGCTCTGGTGGACAGCGATGTCCCGCCCTGTGTCCTTCCTCGCTTTCTCCAGGAGACGGAGGACCACCTTCATGCTCTTCCGGGTGAGACGGCAGTGCTCGGGACGCACCATTAATAAAAACTGAACAAACTGGGCTGCATTGTGCAGGTAATAGCGGATAGTTGTAACTTTAAATCCACTCTTGTGCATCTGCAACCCAGCTGCAGAGCAAAGAGAACGGGTCAAGTGTTGGCTTTGTCCCTCTCTTGTGTTATGCATTTAAAACGGTTAAAGTTCAGCACCCACCATTTGATGTTCTCCATGTCGTACAGGAAAGCCCAGTCGGACAGCCGTAGCTTGTCCCTCGACATAAAATGAAGGAAGGCCTTCACTCGGCTGATCCGACTGAAGGCAGCCTCCTTCATTTTTATTGTCCCCCTCTCCCGGTGATGGAAAACCCTGAACTTTTCCAGGTAGGCCTCTGAAATGGAAAGTGGTAACAGGAATTTAGCATTAAATTCAAAATTGCACTGCCTTTCCTGTCAGCTTTTAAGTCTTTTGCTGGCTCCACATAAATCCAATTTTCCAAATTATTGGGCTTTTTCGCGCTTCACTCCCAGATTTTATCCCATCTCCCCTTGAGTTCAACCACCAAAGTCAGTCTGCGTTCCAACACAGGCAGCTTTTCGGCTTCGCTCCATTCACCTGCCAGGTTTGTCCGTTCACAGCCAGAGTTAGCGCGTCATGCAGCCGGCAGCCTGATCAAGGCCAAATGGCTCGGACATCCGCTGTATTTGCCGATACTTCAAAAATCCACAAAAACCAATAAGTAGAGATCCCAGTATCCTTAATCCAATGTGAAAATTTCAAACGTCCAGGAATGACAAGGTCGAAAGACACACCGTTTTCCTCCAGGAATTTAGGGTGTATCTCACAAAATAAGTCAAATCAGGACCAGATGGGTCCCCCTTCCGTTGCCTACCCGTCGAAAAAAATTTATCAATAGTATTGAGAGACCAGCTTACCAGATCCATGTTTTTCAGAGTTCGGTTGATATGAAGAAAGTGCTCAGAAGACAAGACATAGCAAAACAAAGCAGGAGAGGGGGAGGGGGTAAAAGCTGCAGAGAGAGAAAAGACACGACCGACCTCGGAGAGAGACAGAGAAAGCAGCACGTGAAGCTGGGAAAACATTTCTCTGACTCACAGCTCATCAGCACTGGTTCCCCCCAGGGCTGTGTCCTTTCTCTTCTGCTCTTCTCCCTGTACACCAACAGCTGCACCTCCAGTCATCAGTCTGTCAAGCTCCTGAAGTTCTCGGACGACACCACTCTCATTGACTTATCTGTGACGGTGACGAGTCCGCCTACAGGTGGGAGTCTGACCATCTGGTGACCTGGTGCAGGGAGAACAACCTGGAGTTATTACTATCTGCACAATGCAGCCCAGTTTATGGAGTTTATGCTGATACTGCGTCCGGGGCACTGCCACCTCACCCGGGAGCCTATGAAGGTGGTCCTCTGTCTGCTGGAAAATGCTAGAAAGGACACAGGGCGGGACATCACTGTCCACCAGAACCGAGTGAAGGTCTTCCTCTATTACATGTCCAGGGACGAGCTTCGGTTTGCCGACTGGGCTTTCCTCTGCGACCTGGAGGCCATCAAAAGGTTGGTGGTGAACCTAAACCGTTTTGCATGCTGTTTTATGAAATTTTTATTCAGGTTCGGAAGAGATCGGCAAGACACAAATAAAAACACAAACACTGTTTCTGTTAGGATAATAGTGCCCATATTTATTATTCCCCACAGAATGCAGCAAAACAAACAGAAAGCACTTCGCACATGCAAAGTAGCAAGCATTTAAAGCAACATGCCTTCAAACAGGCGTGATGTTCAACAGGTCTCTATGGGACAGAACTGGGAAGCCGGTCAGTCCGGTTAGAGCGACATCAGCACGGCCGGGCATTCACACGAAAACACGGCAGACTTCATCGACTGAGGGTGGTTCCCTCCTTTTTATACCCATAAACAAAGTATCAGATGGGAGCGAGAGTGGCCAGTTCTCTCTCCCATCTGAGCTGTTCGTCCCGTTTCCAAAACATGTTTCCAAAACAAAAACCGTTCCCAGCATCTCAGCAGTGTGTTAAGCAAAATAACATTGCGAACTCAGAATACCGCAAATATAAGCAAAATAAGGAATACAGAATCAGTCTTTCCCACAACACATTGCCATAGGTTCCCACCACAAGTTAAAACAAGTTATAGCAAAATAACACATGTTGTTCTTAGTTTTATGTGAGCAACATAACAGGCATGAGCATATATGTTGCTCTTAGTTTAAAACTAACCAGTTTTTCCCAAAATACATTGTCAAAGAACAAAAATAATTATTTAATATATCATTCCACCCCTTGGTCTTTGACAAAACCTAATTTTGGAAAAACTGTCCCCAAGGTCTATTTTCATTAGTATTACCGTAATATCCCTTTGTTCTGTAGGATCCACTTATAAAGTTATCCTTTCCATCCCAATCCACTTTTTGATTATAATCTTCATGTTAAGGTAGTGTCATACAAAACCCTTCTAATATAAAGACAGGCGCAAACATTACATAAGGTTAACACTATAATAACAATAATGAGCAAAAGCAAGGGAGGTACTACATAATTTCGAGCAATAACGGACATTTCATTAAAAATGTCCCACCAATGATGTGCAGATGATTGCTCCATTAACTTAGCCGCATGCAAAACCTGTCCTTGGGCCATAAATGTAGACACCTTTAAGCTGGAAATGTTGGACCTGTGTGATTCAATTACGCAATTTAGTTCCGTAGACTGATTCAATGCGCATTTGAACCGATCCAGGGAGATAGTGAAATTGGTTAATTGATAGGTCACGTTATTCCAACTCCAGATGTATACATCATATAAACACCCAACGAAAGGCACCTGAGGTAATTGAGGACGACTCTTTATTTTTGCTCTAGCTCAGGGGTGGCCAACTCCGGTCCTCGAGAGCCGGTGTCCTGAAACTTTTAGAGGTTTCCCTGGCCCCACACACCTGAATCAAATAGCACAATTAGCTCCTCAGTATGCAGTCAGGTTCTTCAGAGTCCTGCTAATTAACTGATTGTTTGACTCAGGCGTGTCAGACCAGGGACACATCTAAAGGTTGCAGGACACCGGCTCTCGAGGACCGGGGTTGGCCACCCCTGCTCTAGCTGGTTCACTAGTCCAATCACATAACACCTCGTCTCCGAGGTTAAGATGTCCTTGTTGTAGCATACATACCATCCCTTTATCAGCAGTCTCGCATAGATCAAGGTCGTAGGTGTAGTTTGTCTGTGGGCCAAACCAATCACCATCCAGTTTCAAAAACCAATACCCCTGTAAAGTCACTACGGGCAATATATAATAATGATAGACAGTAGTACTATTGGTAACATCATATTGTGTCCAATGTCCTTCACACATAGTAGCATTACAATAAGTTTTCTGTGGTTCTAGTTGTAACCAACTATTACTACTAATGTTCCATAGTTGTCTCCGTCCGTGGAAACTTCCGATAATAATCACACGCTTAAACCGTTCTTGTTGTATATGAGCGTGTATCATTTGTACGTTACATACCGTCCAGTTCAAAGCTATAGAAATGTTTGTTAACACTTCTGCTGTCGTGTTCCACATCTTTATTTGCCAGTTCAGTTCTTTAAGGAAGATCTTTGCAGTTTCTTCCTGTGATGTTACAACAGTAGGCATCCATAATCCAACCTGATGAACAGCTCTTGATGCATGCTGTCCAGTGTTTAATAACATAGTTCTTGTTATGTTATTGTCAAAAGTGTTGGAAACACTTAACACAGTACCTGTTCCAACAAGCAAAGTGTCCCACCATGCACGTTTCGTCCTAGTGCATGTTGGCAGAGGAGGAAAAAAACAAAAAAAAACTTTCCAGTGAACTTTATTTGTTATCGTCGAATGTGCCATTTGTTGACAAGTGTGCAGCAGGTGGAATTTGAGTGTGTGTTTTTACACGCTCGTTAGATGATTCATATTGGCACAAACCTCTCCTTGAAACCACTTTAACGTTACATCCCTTGAAGACTACTGGCATGCTTCTTACACGCCACCGAGAGCACGTGCAGTCATCCTGGATTCCGTTGCGCATGCTGTCTCCCCATCACAGTTGATACGGCTGAACCACTTCTTTCAGGATCCGGCCTGGTGCTTCTGCCCAACAGAGGTGTGCCAGCAGGACCATGGCACCGAGGACACGGAGGATGATGGCCCCAGATCCTGCACCAGCCCTGTGGTGCCTCCCACGGTTTGGGACGTCCGCCATCGCGCTGTCCCTCGGGTCGTCCAATCAGCAGATCCCACGGAAAGATGGATCTGAAATCAAAATTAGTACTGCTATAAGACAAAAGAATTTGATTAGTTTTCTCTTATATAACATTTATCCATTTTTTCCTCCCCTGAGTAAAATACTGACACTGTTGCTTCATTCACTTGTGAAATGATTTCAGCTGGTCTAGGTGGACCATTTTTTTTGTCTCACCCAAACTTTGGCTCCTGGTTTATCTGTTGAGCCAAACCCCCCTGTTCCTCTTACAGTGATGTTAGTGGGGGCAGCCACTCCTTGAACCTCTGTCATTTCACAGGGTTTCACTAGCAGTTGTGCTAGTTTTTCTTCTTTCTCAATTACCAGGGATTTTCTCCTTGATAATACCCATCAATCACTTCAGCTTGTATTGTCATTAACAGCTGAGGCCTGCAACTCCACAGGCCCGGACATCATCTTTCCCAATGACACAGCTTGTTGTATGGCTTTCTTAGCCAAATCTAATGATCTTTGCTGTGCTTCTTCCTAAATAAAATTTTCTTTTTCAGGCACTTTTCAGAATTGGAATGACCACATCCTTGTGCCATAAAATGATAAATTCTAGCCAATAATGAGCTAAATCGCAAATCTTAATGCCCTGATGTTTACACAATGTATAAACAAATGTGTAAATAAATGTAGGTAAATTTCATGCTGAAATATTTTTAACTCCTGTATTAAGCATTTACATAAACATTAATACATTTTCCATTCAGATAAAATCACAAGTTTTATTGTTCATTTATTTTTACTCTCTTATACACACATATAATCCTGAGCGGACCCTCAGTTTGTCAAATGCAGAGACAGTAAGTCTGCCCCTGGAGCAATTGGCCTATTATTCAATTGGGCCAATGCTTGCATCAATTTAGGCTTCCAATCTGTCAAGTCATGATTATCAGACACATTTCTTTTTCAAAGATTCTTTCAACAGTCCATTCATTCTCACAATCAGCCCAGCACCTTGCGGGTAATATGGAATGTGATAAATCCATTCCACCTGTCGTTCCTGTCCTTTTTCTGATGTTGACATGATTTACACTGCTAGATGGCTGTTTTAATGTTATCTGTTTTCAAATCAACACCCCTGTACTAGTGTCGAGTGCACTTTCTCCTTAATGTCTTTTCACTTATTTTTTTCAAACTTCTTTGTTCTAAATTTTCCAAAACCTTTTAAACGACCCCGGAAAAAGGTTTAAAGACACTTTATCTATTTTCTTTAACAAAACTAGCAAAAGAAAAAACTCATGTCTTGGATGAATCGCCTCTCGCAACATCTGGGCCAAAGAATTTAATGGATTCAGCCCAGCACTAAATCCTGCACAGTTAACTTTTATGCCTTTCTTTTGACATCTTTGTTTCAACTCAGCAGTAGAAGTTAGTAGAAGCCTAACTGCAAAATATATAAGTGGGTGTACATTTTTCATCCAGTTTGACTTCAGTTTAAATAGTTTTGGTTCTGAATAAATATGTGTAATCTGTCTGAAAGGTCACCAGCATTGTGAACATATGATTAAAATGAGATCTGAGCTGCCTCCTATTCATTTTGACAGCAGCTGTCTGATCTGTGGTCTGACCCAAGATGGCCGCCCTGTAGGCACGTCAGCCTAGCGGCCGGCAGCGACCAATGGGGCGTCTACGTATATGATGTCTATGCGCAGAACGCTCTCCTGCGTGGGGGGGGGGCATAAAAACTTCAATCTGTCGTCCCACTGATATGCATGCAGCGCAATCACTGACACTGACACTGGCTGCCTGTATCTCAGAGAATAGAATTTATTCTGCAACAGGGACAGTGGTGTGCAATGTCCATGGCTTTGCAGCAATCCCTCATACGGAGCAAGCATAAAGCGACAGTGCAGGGGAATACTCCCGTTTAACAGGAAGGATGCAAGTACCTGGTTCTATCCCCAGTGCCTGCACTCTGGGTCCCTGAGCAAGATCCTTAACCCCAGAATGCTCCCCGGGTACCGCACATGGCAGCCCACTGCTCCCCAAGGGTGACGGGTTAAAAGCAGAGAACAAATTTCGTTGTAATGTATGTTTCAATGACAATAAAGATGATATTACTATTACTAAAATCCTTCATCAGAAAGAGGCTCAGTGTGACCGGTCATCTGCCTCGACGAATTGGGGGTTAGAGAAGCCAGAACAGACATAACTATTAACATTTAACCAATGTTTGAACTTTTTTAACAAGTACTAACAAGTACTCTGTACACCTCCCTCTGTCGTTTCAGTTTTGTACTTAGTGCACTTAATGGCGAAAGCAGCACAGAGCACCTTTTCATGTGGTAGGCGGACTCCCTCTCTGACTCCTCATCAGACTCCACCACAGGAACAGAATCAGACTGATTCTGTTCCTTATCAGGAATCAGGGACGCCTGAGTCCGGGTCAGAGTCCGATGAGGAGTCAGTCCTCCTGCGCCTCTTTGCAGGGGCCTTTTTAACTGGCCTGCATGGGCCTGGCTCGGTCCAGGGGATCTGCTGGGCTGAGGATGAGGAACCGGCCTGACCTGGAGGAGTACAGGGCTGATTTACCCGGAGCAGAGTTTCGGCCATCATGTTCCTGACCCTCATTGCCTCCTGCAGCGAGGGGTTTCGGCTGTAGAACCTGTCAGCTGTTTTGACATCATGGCACTTGGCCATGCTGACTTTTGCTCGCTCCTCAGGAGGCAAGAGGGTCTTGGCCTAAACAGGAAAATGAGTAAAGTTATTTATGTGTGGAAGAACGTTTTTAATGTGAATGGACAGATTTAGCTGCAGCCAAGCTAAGCCATACTTACACTGTCTGCAAGGGCGGTTCTTATTAGGGTGAAATTGATGTCACCCTTCAGCCCCATACTCCTCCAGGCCAACTTTAGGTAGGGGTTGATGTTTTTGAAGCACAGCTTGCCCGGTGTAAAAAGAAGGAACCGGTTCCTCGCCCTCAGGTTCTCCTTAACTTCAATCAGTCTCTTGGCCCAGCTGTACTCCCTGGGGGTCAAGGCCAGGTTGGCCTCCCCGAACTGTGTCGTTGTTTTGTGTTCCTCAACCTGTTAGCACGGAGTAAAAACAGGGAGAGTTAATTTCCGCCACCTTCTGCCATGGTGTGGTCAGAAAGGATATTCTTATTTTATACTATCTTACACGAACGAGGACCCCCTCCTCTGTGAGGTCTTTTCCTGCTTCTTCTACCTCGTCTGTCCGCATGTTGACGAAAACACTGGGCCTGTGCCCGCTCACACAGGCCCAGTAGGCCGTGATGAAACCATACAGGAGGTACCTCCTGCTGGTCCTCCTCCGGTTCATCTGAAGAAAGGAGGCAGCAGATGTGAGTGAGTCAGTCAGTCAGTCAGTGAAAACCTACCCAGGATTTTCTCAATTTCAGCCGGGGCCACCTGAAGACATGTAGTTATGTCATCAGGGCCCGGCATCTTGAGCATTTTTTGCCGTTTTACACGGCTCTGGTGGACAGTGATGTCCCGCCCTGTGTCCTTCCTCGCTTTCTCCAGGAGACGGAGGACCACCTTCATGCTCTTCCAGGTGAGACGGCAGTGCTCGGGACGCACCATTAATAAAAACTGAACAAACTGGGCTGCATTGTGCAGGTAATAGCGGATAGTTGTAACTTGAAATCCACTCTTGTGCATCTGCAACCCAGCTGCAGAGCAAAGAGAACGGGTCAAGTGTTGGCTTTGTCCCTCTCTTGTGTTATGCATTTAAAACGGTTAAAGTTCAGCACCCACCATTTGATGTTCTCCAGGTCATACAGGAAAGCCCAGTCGGACAGCCGTAGCTTGTCCCTCGACATAAAATGAAGGAAGGCCTTCACTCGGCTGATCCGACTGAAGGCAGCCTCCTTCATTTTTATTGTCCCCCTCTCCCGGTGATGGAAAACCCTGAACTTTTCCAGGTAGGCCTCTGAAATGGAAAGTGGTAACAGGAATTTAGCATTAAATTCAAAATTGTTGATATAGCCAAAACAAGTCATCTCAAGCAACTTTACAATGTCAATTTAATTTCTTTGGCCTCCGCCTCTCCGCCCGCTCAGATGCTTTTTTCTCTACTCCCTGCTTGCTTGCATTTTCCTGCCTTTCACGTTTTATCTCTTAGCCAAAACTACAGAAAGTTGGATTTACTTATTTTTTCCCCACGTGTGGACTATTTTAATTTTCAGCTAATCCACACAAGATGCCTCTTCACTCCCTAGAGGAGTTCTCAGGAAAAACACTTTTATGGAAAGAATACAACATGAAGTGGATATGGAGAAGAACCACCCGATTCAAAAGATGCCTGCCTTCGCCACAGAGGACTTTGACATGCTTCAACAGAAAATGGCTGTTATGGAGCTTAAAGTCTGACGACTCAAAGTGAATTATGATGTAAACACAGCGTATGGAAATGAAACAACTGTGCCTGTGATTCTGAAGGATGACCACCAGCCCAGCAGCTCAGCAAACAAACAGTTGCCTGAAGAAAATCAGAATCCCTGGACCATCCTTGGTGCAAGGCCAAAGGATCACCGAACCCCCCACCTAGGCAAAGAAAACTGTCCGATACTACAGAGAAATGTACCAAGAAAAGTGAAACACCAGGCTGTTCCCACAACAAATGATAGGGGTAAACCTGCTGGAAATGTTGGAATTCCATTACTGAACAGATTCGCTCTGCTCTAAAATGAGACTCAGGAGGAACACGACAACAATCAAAGTTATGTCAACAATCTTCGCTCTAAGCTGCCAGGGGTAAAAAAACAGCCACAGGGCCAGGAACCTTAATATTAAATATGCAATGGATCTGTAAGTTGGTTCAAACATTTCTGTAACAAGAAAAACAGAGGTGTTGATTTATAACTCTTTGAACTGTGGCCTGGTGTCTAACACTGATCTCTATTATATACTGGATTGCTGATTTGCCTGAAAAACTGAAGTCACTGGCCGCCATCTTGCTACTCCCTACACTCACAGAATCCCATAGGATTTGGTTGCAACAACAAGCAGTTTTCTGACTGTGTGAAAATATTTCACAGGTAATTCTACAGTCAGTGGATGTAGTAACACTATCAAGAACTAGGAAATTATGTGCTGAAATATTTTACGTTATTCATATTAAATACATATATATGTATATATGTAAATATATGTATACATATGTAAATACATGTTTTTGACTATTGTTATTTATATATTTATAAATATTATTTATATATGTTTTAGTACATAAAAGTATATGGCATTTGACATTTTTAGTTTTAAGCCCTCCCTGAACATGAGAAAATCCTCGTTATTCGATGCTGTAGCGCACATATTCCCTAGTTAATGGAGGAAAATAGTGAGTATAATATGGCGGCTGGTGGCTTCACAGCAAGTCGTTCTAGGACTGGACGATATAGGAAAAAAGCATATTGATATAAACAAAATGCATATTGATCGATATCGATAATTATCAAAAAGATTTAAAACGTGTCTCTTATGGTATTGCTAAATGACTTACTTTTAATAAAGAACACACAAACGACTTCCGGATCGGACCATCATCACAATGGCCGCATAACGAGAGCGCTCCTGGTTGAACCGTAATAATTAGAGAAATTCCCCCATAGAACTCAAGCAAATAAACCAATATAATGATTTAAAAACGGGGCAAGACCGTACCACTATTTTGAGACATAAACGCCGACTGGAATAAGGAGGGTGAGAGAGAAGAGACGCAGCAACAGCTAGCAGCTAACGGGTTGAAGCTAACAAGCCACGAGGAGCAGCGTGTAAAAATGACCGACACTGAGCTGATCCTGCGAGAACTAAAAGGGTTTTGCCAAGAAAATAAAGAACAATTCGAAACGATAAAAGAAGAAATTGCCAATTCCGGACAACTCAGCGGTAAGACCCGGGGAGCTGGACTCTGCGTTTACATTAACAACAACTGGTGTAAAAACGCTGAAATGGTCACAAGCTTTTGCTCTCCGGACATTGAGATGCTGATTATTAGCTGCAGACCGTTTTACCTGCCTAGAGAGTTTACTGTTGTTATCATCACAGCGGTCTACCTGCCTCCCAGTGCTAATACAAAAGAGGCCATGAGTGTTCTTTACCGGACGATCTCTGAGCTGCAATCTGCACACACAGAGGGTGTTTTCATCATTGCTGGGGATTTTAACCAGGCAAATATGAAAACTGTTCTCCCTCATTTCTACCAACACGTGGATTTTGCAACCCGGGGAGAGAACACCCTGGACTGAGTTTACACAAAAATAAAAGGCGCATTCAGAGCAGCCCCTCGCCCTCACCTGGGCTCGTCAGATCACCTCACTGTGATGCTAATTCCTGCTGATCAGAGCTAAACCTACAGTGAGGCAGGTGAGGGTGTGGACTGAGGGAGCAATGGAGGCGCTCCAGGACTGTTTTGAGTGCTCTGACTGGGACATGTTCAAAGCTGCAGCAACTTATGAAGACAAGATCAACATTGATGAGTACGCCATGACTGTGTCAGCCTACATCAACAAATGCATTGAGGACGTCAGCACCACAAAGACCATCATCACCCGAGCCAACCAACGACCCTGGATTACTGTGGAGGTCTGTCAAGCGCTAAAAGCGGAACTCAGCCTTCAAGTCTGGTGACAAGGAGGCACTGAGGACAGCAAGAGCCAACTTGAACCGTGCCATCAGGCTAGCGAAGCGGAACCACAGTCAGAAAATCCAGGAGCTTTTCCACGACGCAAGCAACACCAGGAGCATGTGGAAAGGCATCCGGGCAATAACAGAATACAACACGCCCTCCACCCCGGTGGGTGAAGTTGATGCTGACTTTCTCAATGGACTAAATAACTTCTTTGCGAGGTTTGAAGCACTAAACAGCACTCCAGCAGTGAAATCTGTCCCCCACCAGGAAGAGGAGGTGCTCTGCCTTGACACCGCAGACGTGTGGAAGACTCTGGGGAGAGTCAACCCGCGGAAGGCCCCAGGCCCCGACAACATACCTGGGCGGGTGCTCAAGGATTGTGCAGGTCAGCTGGCTGGTGTCCTCACAGACATTTTTAACACCTCGCTGGACCAAGCCACAGTGCCAACATGCTTCAAAGTCTGCCTCCATCATTCCGGTGCCGAAGAAACCTCAAGTCACCTGTTTCAACGACTACCGGCCTGTTGCACTGACTCCCATCATGATGAAGTGCTTTGAAAGGCTGGTGAAACAACACATTGTCTCCAGTGTTCCTCCTACACTACACCCGTTCCAGTTTGCCTACCGACGGAACCGCTCCACTGAGGACGCCATCTCCTCCGCTCTTCATCTGAGCCTGGCACACCTGGAGGAGAAGAACACGCACGTACGGATGCTGTTCCTGGATTTCAGTTCAGCGTTCAACACCATCATCCCACAGCATCTGGTGGGAAAACTGGAACATCTGGGCTTCAGCACACCTCTTCACAACTGGCTGCTGGACTTCCTCACCAACAGACCTCAGTCGGTCCGGGTCGGACAAAACACCTCTGATGTCATCACCCTCAGCACAGGCTCCCCTCACGGCTGTGTCCTGAGCCCCCTGCTGTTCACCCTGATGACTCATGACTGCGTTCCCAGGTTCACCACCAATCACATTGTGAAGTTTGCAGACGACACAACGGTGGTGGGCCTGATCAGAGACGACAACGACCAGGACTACAGAGAGGAGGTGGAGCAACTGGTGGGCTGGTGCAAAGACAACAGCCTGATCCTGAACGTGGAGAAGACGAAGGAGATCATCGTCGACTTCAGGAAAAACCGGCCTCACCATGCTCCACTGCTGATCAACAGCTCAGCTGTGGAGGTGGTCAGCAGCACCAAGTTCCTGGGGGTTCACATCACGGACAACCTCACCTGGACTGTGAACACCACGTCAGTGGTGAAGAGGGCACAGAAGCGACTGTACTTCCTGCGGAGGATGAAGAGAGCCCACCTGCCCCTGCCCATCCTCACGACTTTCTACAGAAGCACCATAGAGAGCGTTCTGACCAGCTGTCTCTCTGTGTGGTGCGGAGGCTGCAGTGCCTCCGATTGGAAGAACATGAGGAGAGTGGTGAGGACAGCAGAAGAGATCATCGGGGCTCCTCTTCCCTCCGTTAACGACATTTCATCTCAGCGCTGTGTGTCCTGAGCTCGAAACATCATCAGGGACCCCTCACACCCCCATCATGGACTGTTCTCCCTGCTGCCCTCTGGGAAGAGGTTCCGCAGCATCCGCTGCAGGTCCAGCAGGTTCTGCAAAAGCTTTTTTCCTGTCGCCATCAGACTGTTAAACAGCTGAACTATAAACTGGACTCCGTACTCATATTTGCACATCTGCATCATTGCACCCTCATCTAGCATTACAAATGCTGACGGACTCTGTACCACATTCACATATTTGCACATCTGCATCATTACATCCACATCTAGCATTACAATGCTGACGGACTCCTAGCTGCTCAATCATTTCGGTACATACAAACCGTTTACATTTCAACTGTTTACTGTTAAATCACTGCTGCACTTTATCCTGCAATCATCCGTAATTTCTGTACATACAAAATCGTTTACATTTCAACTGTCTACTGTTAAATCACTGCTGCACTTTATCCTGTAATATTCACTGCAATTCTTCAAGCTGTATGCCAAAACGAAATTTCGTTCTGTATGCACTCTGTGCATATAAAATGACAAATAAAGATGTCTAAGTCTAAATCTGTATCTAGTGGGAGAAACTAATTATAGAATAATCCGGTTTGATCGGGACTTGTTTTTCCCCTTTTTTTTTGCCGACATGCGACTGTGGCAGGTAAGGGCCCCTCCTCCCGGTCAGAGGAGGGGGAGTTTTCCCTCCGAACCCCTTGTGGGGAATCAACAGGGTCAGGTTAATAGACCCCTACCTAGGAAGTTACACAGACATTTTGCGTTCAGTTTTATGTATATTATGTTAATTGTTTGTTCCCTGCTGGTTCTCGCAGGGAGGGGGAAATGCACCAGAGTTCTGAGCGAGATGAAAGAGGGAAGCACATAGATGCAAAACGGATCTTTGAAAATAGCATCATTTCATATAAATGGAGTACTCAATCCAGTTAAGAGGGAAAGAATCTTATCAAAATTAAAGAAAGATAAAATACAAGTTGCTTTTTTGCAAGAGACGCACCTCAGTGACTCAGAGCATGTTAAACTAAATAAACGAGGATTTAAACATGTTTACTTCTCTTCACATGGATCAGGGAGACGGAGAGGGGTGGCGACCCTCATATCCAAAGCTGTAACCTATGAGCACATTTCAGAATATATCGACAATGAAGGGAGATTTGTAATGGTTACAGGAAAAATAGAAGGAATCGTGATAACTCTCCTAACGTGTATATTCCTCCTGGAAGTGATCGGTCTTTTTATAAACAAATAATCGATATAATGACAACAAAAAGGGGATTTCGATATGTAGCGGAGATTTTAACGTCCGACTAAATCCAAAAATTGACAAAGAAAATGCCGCCCCATCGGGTAATGCGATCGATTCTTACCAGACAGAAGCTAAAGTTACGACCAGCATGGAAGCCAACTCTGTTGGTAAGTAGCTATTTTTACATCACTGGCTGTGATTAATGTGGTTCCTAGTAAATCATATGCCATTTCTGGAAATAAACCAATTTCCTACCTCTCTTTGGGGTTATTAAGGGAGTGTAACTTTTTCGTTAATCCAGCCCTTCATTGGTAGCATGTTTTTTAATTAGAACTACTGGTAGCTGGAATAGGGGGTTTTCACTGACGTCACTGGCCAACTTCCGGTCCGCCATATTGGGTGTCACACTTCCTTATCTCTAGTTGTCGTACACGTATTATCGTATCGCGAATGGATAAGTACGCCAGCACGCTAGAGCGACCAGATAAGGACGTATATCTGAGGAAATGTTCCGTGATCGACCATATGGACCCCTATGCCCTCCACGGTGCCTTGTTTAGCCGTAATCCAGATGATTGGCCAAATGTAGAGCACGGCGACATCGTGCATTACCTGGTGTTCAGTGAAAACCCTCTGCACAGTCTTGAGGAAATGAGAGCTTACAAGGGTCTAGAGGCTCACAACCAGTTCACATCTGGTTGGGTACGAGATGTCGAAGTTATGTACATCAAGGAAATCGCCATCATACGTGGACGGGTGAGTTTTAATAAGATGGTAAAAATGTAAACAATCCGACGCAAATGCGACGCATGCTTCTGCGGTGGCTGACGGCCAGCGGTGCGCGAAGGCGCTTGGCTGCAGGGCTGATCGACGCCGCTCGCGGCTTTAATTATTTAAGCAGAACAATGACCAGTGCAAAATTAAGTTGTATTTACCATATTTACGCCGGTAGGCGCCGGTAGGAGCTGCAGATCATAAAGCCAACAAACATTGGGAACACAGTAACTCCTTCAAAGGTAAGCTGTGCTCAGACGGGCTCTGGCACCTGCTAACCGTTAGTGCTAACAACCACTCACGCATGTAATGTACTTTTAACTAGCTGCTATGTGTTTCAAACGTTTAGAACACACCGTCATTGACATCGGGATACTGTGGAAAGTTATGTTCGGTCGTCTTAAAGCCGCGATCCAAGCGAGCCGACGACTCTTCCTTATCCCTGACACTTGTTCTCCGTGGTTGCGCCTCCAGGCAGGAAAGCGGTGGAAAATTAAGCCCTTTTATTAATATATTCTTACAAAATTAAGCCCTATTATTAATATATTCTTACATGTTTTAAATACTTAACAGTTAATTACCTGTGACAAAGTGAGCACCGCAGACTCTGGCGTATTCCAGCTTAACACCGTCCAAATCGGACCTGGATATCCGTGTCAGCCATAGGTGACGTTGTTGTTCAGAGAGCTGTTTTGTTTTTTCACATTGATTCACGATTACGGCTGGTAGGCGATAGAAAGAGCGTTGTTCTCCACCTCCACGGGCCGTGCAACCAACCATTAAACACGTTTTCCCCATTGTTCACTTCCAATACTGCCTAAGGCATCATACAATGCAGGTCAACGGTGCGAAACGACTGACACCCAATATGGCGGACGCGCTAAGTAGTCACGTGAGCGTGACGTCACCTGAAAACCCCCTATTCTTACATGATTCTAGCTATTGCAATGCATGTAACGAAACATGCTACAAAGTTGCTCCACAGTTCAGGGACCGAGAGAACGGTGACGGTCGTTTAATTTAAATTAGGGGGAGATGAGTTTATTTCCTGAAATTGTACAGTAATGCTTTTTCATTAAACGGATGGCTTCTCCATTAGATTTAGATGACAGAGGTTATCTAAAGAGAGATTAATAAGCAACTGTCACAACAAACTTACATTTTCTTGTATTCTAAACAACTCATCTACTGTTTTTAAGTTTGTTCTTATATTCCTTATTTTATTTAAACAAAGATAAATGTTACTACAGTTGCACATTTGCTGTGGACATCTTGACCTTGTTAGTTTGTAAGGTTGTGTGATAGTTAAGTAAACAAAGTTGATGCTCATCATCAAACTGTTTGTTCACCTTTTTTCCCCAAATTGGAATCGAAAACAGAATCGAATCATTTCACAGAATCGATAAGAGAATCGGAATCGTGAAAATCTTTTCAATTCCCAACCCTAGTTCCTTGCAAATGTTACAAATCCCTGAAGTTTATTTCTGTCAGACTTGCTATAACCGAACTATTGTCAAACTGGCGAACTAGTAAAACCCAGTTTTGGGACAATTTCCTCTGCCTCTACTTGCTGCGACATTTTCACGTGCTGTGTGTTGTGGTTTGAGAGGGCGGCGCTTAGTGACGGCGTGCCTGGGTCCGCGATTACGATTGGTTGAGAGGAAGTAGTGACTGTAGCATCAACTAATATGATAGGCTGAAAGGAAGGAAGGAAAACTGTCTCTATATCAAACTTTTATCAACCCTTTTTTTTCCTACTGCGGCACACGTCTATCGATGGATATATATTGTTATTGAATTATCGTCCAGCCCTAAACTCGTTCTAACAGCGGGTTATTAGCAATCAGGAGTATAATAGAGATCATTGGTGTCTAACGTATCAGACGTCCTTCCAAGGATCACGAGAGAACGCCCGACCCTGGAAAAACTCAGAGTACAAGCTGAAGCTTAGGGAGACGCCGTCCAGATAAGAAAGGTTTTGAAAGAGGATTACATTTGTCTGCTAAATTTAGTTGATGGCCTTAATGTTGAGGTGTTTCTCAGCAGCCCTCACGTGCCCATTAATTGTGGACATGAGATTTTGAGAGTTCTGATGCTAACCAAATAGCTGAAAAACATGCAAACAAACAGCTGTAACCTTCATAAACAACTTCTGCTGGGAGAGGAGACATCTGTTCAGTAGAGATGGTTTCTCTCTAAATAGTTCAGGTGCAAAACGCCTGATTTCAAATATCTTCTATTCTGTGAACCATGGACCATCAGCTTTGTCCCAAAACAAATAAGCCCAGTACAGCCCGAACAAGCCAAGATGAAGATAGCCAAAAAGATGACACAATAAGAGACTACCTCAGAATTACAGGAGGATTCATCCCAGATCTCAACAGGACAAAAAGAGGACTCCCCTTTAACTTCCAAAGAGAACCCAAAACCTGAAGAACATTTCCAGGATTGAAGGACTGATGTCTCAGCAGGATGTGGAAAAACTAATCCATGCCTTTATTTTTAGTCGACTTGATAACTGCAACCGTGTTTTCACAGGTCTGCCTAAAAAGTGAATCAGACAGCTGCAGCTGATCCACAACGCTGCTGCCTGCGTCCTCACTAAGACTAAGAAAGTAGAGAACATGGACCCGGTTCTGAAGTCCTTCCACTGGCTCCCTGGATCTCAGAGAATAAACTTTAAATAAAATACTTCTGTTGGTCTATAAATCCCTGAATGGCTTAGCACCTTGTCAAATACCTCTAAAATGGGTAATGTGGTGAGCCCGACCATATCCACTGTTAATTACAAATTAAGAAATAATTTGGACATTAAATGTATGAAGTTGAAAATCTAACATAGAGAGCCCTGTAATTGTATGTTTAAACTGATTGTTCTCTCTGTATTGAATTATAAGTTTATTGTTTTTCTTTTTTTAAGAAAGGATCAAGTACCTATGCGTTTAATAAATCAAGAAGTATTTTTAGTGTAGACAGGCTGAGTAGAAAATAGAACAAGCAGATTCGTTGAAGAAGGATGTGAAACTGGAGGAGTAAACAAGCAAGGAATGGAAAAAAGATAACAGAAAAAAGGGGTAGATGTTGTTTGCAGGAAATCTGCTCGAGAAGGAAAAAGGATGTGGCCCGAAAAAGCGGAACGGGACCTCTGGTTCAACCAACTTGGTGAGTGGGTGAGAAGGTCAAGGAGCCATGCAATGCTAGGAAAGAGGAACCAAACCTTAAGCTCAACTGAGTTGTTGCAAGAAGGTGAAGGTCAAAAGGAAATGAGCGACGTAGTCCTGTTGCTGGGCAGAGAGAGGGTTGCAACCTCCCAACGGTTCTTTCACCACACAAAGGAAAGGTTATCTGTATACTCGTTGTTCAGTTCTCGACTTGGAAGACACGCAGCACGGAGCAGAAGGAAAGAAGACCCAAGACGGAGGGAAGATCGACCGACCAAAGGAGAAACACGGTGCCTCTGTCTCTGAGAGCCACCGGGACTGAGCCGAATTGTCCATTTTTCGTCTTTTTCCACAATTCGGGGTCAAAGATCTGCAAATCCTGTCAAGAAGAACTGCTTTGGTTTTGACCTGGTTGATGCGAGGACCCTAGATGTTCTGAAGATGTGAGTTGCACCCGTGAGATGTCAGTTGTGAAGCTGAACCAACTTGTCGAGCAGAAGAGACGGACCTCAGAGACAGACACCAAGTGTGAGCCTTTGTGAATTGTGAATTCTGGAGAGAGAAAGAAAAAATGGGATGACTGTGTGCCCAGAGTTAACGGTCAGACAACAAAAACAATGTAGATTGAGCAATGTCCATTCACTGACCCTGGATAAAGCCTCTGCTGGAGAGGAGCCGCCTTCTTGGGGAGGGGAGGGGGAGGTGCCTTCTTGGGGAGGGGAGGGGGAGGCACCTTCTCTGGGCGGGCTGTCTCCGGCCAAGGACGGGGTTTCTCTGGCCTTCACCACCCGAGGAGTGGCACGGGCCCTCTTCCTCTCCACCTGTGCCACACAGACTCAGTCAATTACACCGGCCAGTGACCCAACAGGGAAAGATACTGCAGTAACACGGTTCACTTACAGGACGCTGCACCGGACGGGTAACGGCCAGAGTCCTGCTGGTCCGAAGCCCGGCATTCACCCGCTTTGCTACGCTCAGTGAGCGCTGCAGTCTTCGGACTCTGGCCAGCAGCGCTTCTTTGTCCTTGCAGACCTGGTCCAGCTCTGCCCTGAGGCTGATAGTCAAATCACACAAAACACTGTCAGCAGGCTTCCATCTACCAGTGGATATCAGGGAGCTGAAAACTAAATGAAATAGACTAGACCATGAAAATTTAATCCCAAAAGCTGAAAATATAAACTGCGTTAAGCAATAATTAAACACAACATAGAATGTATAGAATGGGCTGAACCGATACATACACATACTGCACTTTAATTTGGCAAGCTCCTACCAAAAGAAATTCAGCAGAAGTAGCCATCAGTTACCTGAGGATGACCTGGGCACTTAAGCAACAACATGTTGCCTGAGGAGAGGAGCTGCTGGATCCAGGACCTGGCTGTTGTGGGTGGTTGACCCCTTCCTGGTCCAGGGTGGAGACCAGCGGGGGTTCGGGGTCGGAAGCACGGAGCTCCAGTGCGCACATGTCCCTGGTGCGCCCCAGCATCCGGCTGCGCTCCTTCTGGGAAAGCTCAAGATGGAAAGCCTGGACATGTCTGTCCAGGTGCTTTCCTGGAAGGTAACTGCAGCCGGGCACAGGGCAGGGACAGCGGCGGATGTTGATCCGCCCCGAACCCCACTGCCTCAGAATCTGACGCTCTTTGTTATTTACGACCTTGTGGGTCCCCCTAATATGCTTGCCCAGGTGTATAACTTGGGCACAGCATATGGGGCAATTCTTCTTTTCTGACATTCTCTAAAAAAAAAAAAAAAAAAAAAAAAAAGTTCCTATGATACAATTAACAACAAAGCATCAATCTAAAGTTAGATAGTTACATGCTAACCATGTGCTTTTGGCTAGCAAGTAGCATTTCACAATCAAAATTATCCTCAAAAAGTCCTAAAATACTAGGGTGACCAGACGTCCCCGTTTTGGACCACCTGTCCCCGGCTAAAGCTGTCCCCGGAAATGTCCCCGATTTTACAGAGGGGGAAAATGTTGCGTGTAGACTGTTAATGCGCGATAAAGTAAATATCGCCGTTAATAGTCTAATGAATTAACGTGAAATTAACGCGTTAACTTGCCCGGCCCTAGTAAAAACCCATGTCCTGTACTTATGGAACCATTGTTTATCCTGCACTTGCTGCTATTGCACTTCTGGTTAGACCTAAACTGCATTTCGTTGCCTTGTACCTGTACCTGTGTAATGACAATAAAGTTGAATCTAATCTAATCTAATCACAATCGGTAGCAACTGATGGGGAGCTGCTCTGTGTTATGGTAAGTGTGTTAATCGATTCATTTTATTTGGATCGGGCTGATCCTGTGAGAAATGTTTGGTTTGTGTCCAGGTTAAAAAATAATCAATAAAAACTAAGACAAGACCACGAGTTGCTGCTCACCTGAGTAAAAGACACTCGGATAAAAAGGAACTTTATGGCATATATGCTATAAAAACACACCAGGTATTACTCCTTTGGGGTAATCTTGCAAAAAATATTTTGTTGTTAGTTTTTGAATCTGTGTTGGGTAAAGAGGACGGATAGTATGAAGTTTATGAGGTGTCTAATTTCAGTGGTTAAAAAACCTGCTGATTTGTTTACGAGCAACGTTTACGAATGTCACCCAAATTATTTATTTTATAGCATTAATTGTTTGTATTTGGAGGACCTAGTTGCAAGAGACCGCGTGCTAAAATTATAAAGGATTGTTCATTTGAAACTGAGATCAGAATTGAGTGAAATAATGAAAAGAATATCTGGTATAGTGAGATTTTACAACAGTGCCAAAAAACTATTTCACGCTATTTTTTAAATCATATAGCTTTTACTTTATGTGAAAATTTACATAAAATATAATCAATACATTATAAAATCTGCAATTAAATTACTTTAAGAACTTTTTAAACTACACTTAAATCATTTATATATAGTCCCATCATTTAATGTGTTAAATATTTAGTTTATCCATAGTAAAGTCTTTCAAACTGTGTGAACTTTAATTAATGTTTAATTAAGTTAGGTGTGTTAGAAATGTCCCCAGATTTGATTTCAGAAATCTGGTCACCTTATAAAATACCAATATATGTTCTTGCTCTAACCTCTAGATGAAGTAAAAAATCCTTTTGATACAATTAGCAGTTATGTATTACACTTTTACAAAAGCACATGGGGCCATTTGCCTTTGGCTAGCACGTGCTAGCCATTTGCCTTTGGCTAGCGAGTTTCACACAAATTTCACAATCGATATTATGCTCAAAAAGTCCAAAAATCAAATATATGTTTTTGCTCTTACCTCCAGAATGAAGCAGAATAATAAGAATGAAAAAAAATGCTGTCAGTGGGTTGGTAAGGCTTACAGGTTACTAGAAGTAGTACTGCTCGCTAGGGTAGAAGGCTGGCTTCTGACTCGATACTTTCTTTTCCGGGGTCTAATCGCGGGGAAATATGGGCGGAGTCAGTCAAAACCTGCTGCAGAAAAAATAAAAAGCATCTCAAATTTCAAATCCTTATAAGTTCGGATCCCAAGAAGACAGAATCTTGAAATTGGCAGGATCAGTAAAGCACAATAAAAGGAATAAACAGCCCAACTTTCAACTTTGTAGGTTGATCACAGCTCCGGCAGTGGACGCGGGGATTTCCCATTGTTTTTCAATGGAGCCAAGTTGCAGTGATAAACGGACCACCTTACAGGCTTCAAGGTTGAGCTGAACTGTCATGCATGGTGTCATTCCTCTTGTCTGGTCAGCCCTTTTTAATGCTACCATGCATTCCTGCAGCGGAAAATCCTACGTGCAGCAAGAAGCCAAAACAAGTGCAGCACTGAAAGCGCTAATCAAAGCTCCGCCCCTACTGCAGGAAAAGGTCACGCGTGACGTCACGAGCTACATCCGCGCCACATCCGGGTCACGCTGGTAGGCAACATCATAGACTTAATATAAGAGTAGACCTCCGATAACACTATTAAATAATGATTACAAGCTTCTGACACACATTTTTGCTAACAGGTTAAAATCAGGCATAACCCAAATTATCTCTGACACTCAATCTGGATTTATAAAAGGACGCTCTATTCATAACAACATTCGCCTTATTTTGGACTTAATTGACTATAACCATTTAATTGAAAATGAAGGCTTTGTATTATTTTTAGACTTTTATAAACCTTTGATATGATAGAACATGAATTTATGTTCAAAGCTTTAGATTTATTTGGGTTTGGAAATAAATTTATTAATGTAATTAAAACATTTTATAAAGATACAAACAGTTCAGTGTGTCTTCCACATGGTACCTCACAAAGGTCATCAACAAAGGTATAAAACAAGGTTGTCCAATCTCTCCTTTGCTGTTTATTGCTGCTGCAGAAATGCTTTCCATATCAATTAAAAATGCTCAATTTGGCAAATTATCGGTGGGAGGCAAAGAGTTTTCTATTAGTCAGCTAGCTGATGACACAACCATATTCTTAAATAACCTAAATGAAATTCCCAAAATTCTCAAATTGATTGAAACATTCTCAAATGCTTCAGGTCTTAAATTAAATTTAAACAAATGTGAAATCTTGCCTCTTAAAGACTGTCCCATGTCTACTGCTTTTAATATTCCTGTTAAATCCAACGTTAAATATCTGGGTGTGCATATAAATAAAAATAAATCTGATTTAGAAAATCTGAATATTTGGGACAAACTTCAAAAATGTAAAACTCAGCTAAATAAATGGACACACAGAGATTTATCTATTCTGGGAAGAATATTTCTCACCAAAATGGAAAGTATCTCCAGACTAATCTACCCTGCATATACATTAGGAATACCCAATTCAGCAATCAAATCTATCAACAGAATGAATTTTGACTTTATATGGAAACAGAAAACTCACTATATCAGAAAAGGTAAGTTAATTAACAGTTTGAAGACGGAGGCCTGCAAGCTATTGAATTTGACAGTATGAATGGCACTTTAAAAATAAATGGCTCCGGTCTTTTCTGACAAATCAAAATAAATTATGGTTCCATATTCCAAGCAAAGTATTTTCAAATCTGGGCGGAATTAGTTTCCTTCTTAGATGTGACTTTGACGTTAAAAAACTGCCTGTGAAACTTTCCTTCTTTCACCAGAAAGTTTTATTATACTGGAGATTAATTTATAAGCATAACTATAGCCCACACAATACTCCCTTATGGAATTGCCGTTACATAAAAATGAATAATAAATCAATCTTTGCCCATAACTGGCTAGAACAAGGTGTTTGGTCTGTGATTCATTTATTTAATAATGGAGGGATTATGTCTCTTGAAGACTTCTGTGCAAAATATAACCTGCAAATAAATAAAAGTAAATTTGAAAAAGTTATTAAAGCTATTCCGCCAAATATTTTATGCACAGCTAAATGCTTTTATGAGAACCCTGATTACAGAACCCCTGTGCTACCTGGACTTCTCATTAATGGGCACAGTATCACAGATAAACTGAAAAACTCAAAAATTAGGGAATGCTTTACTAATATTTTATTTCCTTTTGTATCAAATCCAAATTTTATATCACATCTTTTTTCAAAGGATCAAAAGGTAAATATTAGAACAAATTATTTAAATCTCCCAGTTCCTCCAAAACCCAAGGAAGTCCACTTTAAAATCTTTTCAGGTGTTTACCCCTCTAAGGAATTCCTTAGACTTCGATTTGCTATTGATGATAATACTTGTTTATTTTGTGACGGTGATATTGAGTCAACTGAACATCAGACAGATTATGCCGCATTGGAAAGAAAAGATGGACTTTATCCTGGACACTCTACACCGTCTTGGCCCAAGCAACACCAACCACCCACGGCAGATTATTGTACAGTTTTCAGGACGGGTCTTCAGGGACGAACTCTGGCGATCCACTAAACAACACCCCATCTGCAGGGAGCTCAACATCCGTTTCGCTGAAGACCTCACCAAAGAAGACCGAGAAGCACGGCTGGCCCTGTGGCCCAAAGTAGAGCAAGCACAAAAAGCTGGAATAAAGGTGGTATTTAAAGGTCCATATGCCTTTATCAACGGTCAACGAGTTACTCCTTAGAGACACAATAGTTCTACACGACATTTCTAACTTCGAATAAACTTATCAGTTTAGGAGTTATGTTACCTACAGTTCAATTTGTTCTCAGGTAAAACCCATTTAAATATCGTTCAACGTTATTTTATTTTTCTACTTTTTTTGGTTTTTTTTGTTATTGTATTAATTCCTTATGTTTAACTTGAAAAGTGAACTTTCGCTAATTTCTGTTAATGCAAGGGGCCTAAGAGATTTGACTAAAAGGAAACGTTTCTTTTTATTTTGTAAAGGGAAAAATGCTAATATAATATTCTTACAAGAAACTCACTCAAAACTTGATGATAGCAACTTTTGGACTAAACAATGGGGAGATGAAGCTTATTTTTGTCATGGTTCTTCAAGATCAGCAGGGGTCGCTATTCTTCTAAAAAACTTCCAAGGTCAGGTAACCTCAAGTAAAATGGATGAAAATGGTCACTGGTTATTCCTCACTGTTTGTCTGGATAACCTAACTCTTATTTTGTTAAATATATATGGTTATAATAATCCAAACCAGAACAAATTATTGCTAGAAGAAATAACCCTAAACTTAGACCACCTAAAATCACTTTACTCAACAAACAATGTTGTAATTGGTGGAGATCTCAACCTCGTTCAAGATGAATATTATGATAAATGGCCTTCTAAACATAACTCAAGTTATCCAAACAAAATATTTAACAATTTTTGCAATGAACAAAATTTAGTAGACGTGTGGCGTCATCTTAACCCTAATTGTATAACATTTTCATGGTTTAGTTCAAATAGCAAATCAAGACTTGATTACTGGCTTATAACAAATGAATTATTAATCAATCAATGACATCAACTCAGACATTTCTGCTGCACCGTTAACTGACCATAGTCTTATTTCCTTACAAATGAAACCTCAAAACTGGAAACCAGGCGCAAATAAATATTGGAAATTTAACTACAGTCTTCTAAAAAATGACACCTACTGTAAAAAAAATCAAAGAATTAATCCAGAATATAAAGCATTCTGAAGAATTAAATTACCCTGTTCAAAAATGGGAATTCCTAAAGTACAAGATCAGGCAATTTTCTATCTCATTCAGTAAACAAACTAAAAAAGAACTTCAAAGAAAAGAAATTGATATTATACAACAACTAAATATATATTGCAATAAACCCAACCCATCGATTGAAGACAAACAACAAATAAGAATCCTCCAACCTAAACTGGATGAAATGTATATTCAAAGGGCCAAAGGGGCCTTTATTAGATCAAGAGCGAAATGGATCGAGGAAGGAGAAAAAAACACGGCCTACTTTTGTAATTTGGAAAAAAGAAGACAACAAAATTCTATCCAATCCTTAATAATAAACAATGCTGAAACCAACAATGAAAAACTAATATCAACAGAGATCTTTAAATTTTATAGCAATTTATATACCTCCAAATTCTCAGAATCAAAATCTCACACCTTTCTTAATCAAATTGAAACATTTATCCCTAAAATAGATGATAACTACAAAAAAACCTGCGAGAACATTATTACAATAGAAGAACTTGATAAGGCTGTTAATCACTTATCATTAAACAAAGCACCAGGTCCGGATGGACTGACTGGGAACTTTTATAAACACTTTTGAGAAGACATCAAAATATTACTGCATCAAGTTTTTACAGATATCTTTAAAAGTCATACTATACCTACCACAATGAAACAAGGAATTATTATATGTATCCCAAAACCAGACAAGGACCCCAGAATTATTGAAAATAGAAGACCCATTACACTCAGAAATTCAGATTATAAATTATTAACATACATATTTACCATGCGTCTACAATCCGGAATCTCAAACATAATTGCAGAATCTCAATCCGGCTTCCTAAAAGGAAGATCAATTCACAACAATATTAGACTGGTAAAAGACCTGATTGAATATAGCGACATGATCCAAGATGATGGCTTTATTCTTTTCCTTGACTTTTATAAGGCTTTTGACTCAGTGGAACACCAATTCTTATTCGCAGTCCTTGAACATTTAGGTTTTGGAGCAAACTTTGTTAACTTAATCAGAGGTCTATATCAAGGCATTAATAGTTGTGTAATACTTCCTAAAGGCACCACAGCTAGATTTAACATTAATGTTGGAATTCCTCAAGGATGTCCCATTTCACCATATCTGTTTAACTTAGTTGCAGAAATGTTAGCAATCTATCTTAAAAACTGTGCAGACATTAAGAAATTAACGTTTTCGGTACAGAATTAATCATTAGCCAGTTAGCAGATGACACCACCGTTTTCTTAAAAGATCACAAACAAGTTCCAATTGTAATTGATAAAATTAAACTTTTTTCAGAAGCTTCAGGACTAACGCTTGTCATGGTTTTCAGGTGACGAGTCCACATGCAGATACGAACGGGAGGCAATGCACAGTTTTAAGATGTTTATTTTGGAAACAGGCAGATCTACGGACGGAACTACAGGCGATTCAGCTGGGTCAGAACGTCACGGCTTGAGAGTCTGCAAGAGAGAGGGAGTGAGTAACTCTGAAAGGAGAACCAGGAGAATTGCTAGAAGTGGCGCTGCTTACCATTGGGCTGGGCGGACCTAACCGGGAAGAAGTAGCGTCGGGAGGACTCTATGACTTTACGCTGCTGGAGATAGGCGACTAGTGGCTGAGGACGGCAGATGTAACTGGCGAGGGATCCTGAGCGAGCCTCATCGGCAACGGTTGACAGATGGATTGACCAGAGTGAACACAGAACCAGCAGAATCCGGGAGAGGGGATCTCAGGCCTCGCTGGGTAACATCCAGGAAGTATGAGGGGAGCGCCAGAGCAAAATCTGAGCAGACAGGTTCTGCTGGTCTGTTTCTTCGGACGAGACGTCAAGACAGGTGAGTGCATCCAAGCACCAAAATCTGAGGCGAAAACAGAGAGATCCAAAAATTAGTCAAAAAACGAAGAGTAAAAAACTCACAAGCTGGTTTCCGAGATTTGGGTCAGCGGCCACGTCGTACCACGACTGGTTAAGGCTCTGGCGTCTTCCATCTGTCAGCGCTCTGCTTAAGAAGCCAGAGGAAGCCGCCTGCAACGAGCTGCAGGTGTGGGCCACGCCTCTTCAGCCAACTAGACACACCTGAGGAGTAGAGTTAGAGCAGCAAGACACAGAGAACCCTGACAACGCTAAATATTAAAAAATGTGAACTTATAGCTTATAACTTATATCCAACATTCCAATTAAATCTGAAAATTAAATACTTGGGAACTATTGTAACCAAAAATCAAAACTCAACCTTAACTATTGAAAACAAAATTAAAGAAGGTAAATCCAAACTTAACTCATGGCTCCAACGAGACCTTTCTATTTTAGGACGAATTTACTTATCCAAAATGGAATGTTTGTCAAGGTTAATTTATTCAACTTATAGTACTGCCATCCCAAATAGCATAACCAAAACTATTAACCAAATGAACATGAACTTTATTTGGAGAAACAGGCCACACTACTTACGAAAAAGTCATATGGTCAAAGAAATTAAAGATGGCGGTCTGAAAGTAATTGACTTTGAATGTCTTAACGGAACCCTTAAGATTAATTGGTTGAAATCCTGGATTAAAAATTCTCATTTGTTCTGGTATTGTGTTCCTAATTATATATTTAACAAAATAGGTGGTCTAAAACTTGTACTCCTAGCTGATTTCAATATACACAAATTACCCATTAAACTATCAGAGTTCCATCAACAAGTGTTACTATACTGGAAAATGATATATGTTCATAACTACTCACCACATTCCTCTATCATGTGGAATAATAGATTTATTCTACATCGCAATAAATCATTATTCTACAAAGATTGGATGGAGAGGAATATTTGGTCTATTATACACTTAATGGACGCTAATGGTTGCATATTAAATTACAAACAATTCTGTACAAAATATCAGTTCTTCCCTCCAAAAGCTGAATTTACAAGATTACTTATCGCCTTGCCAAAACAATTTAGCAATCAGATTCAAAATATAATAATATATCACCCAATTACCCCACAACTACCCAATTTATCTATTAATGGACTATCAATCACTGACCAAAAATTCAATAACCACACAATTAGAAACTGTCTAAACGAAACTTTAATCCCTGGGAAAATGAATAAAAATAACATTCTTTGCAAATTTGAACAAAAATCAATTGAAATACTGAGAACCTTTTATTTAAAACTTCCCATACAACCAAAAGCTAAAGAAACTCACTTTAAAATTTTAAATGCAATTTACCCCTCAAAAGAACTACTAAGAATTCGTTTTAATATTGATAACAATAAATGCTCATTCTGTGAAAGTGATGTAGAAACGATAGACCATGTCTTCTATGAATGCAGGTCCGTGTATCTTTTGGTCATTGGATTTTCGTTTCAGAAACACGAATTAAAAAAAACAAAACGAATGGCGATTTGATTTTTGTTTTAAAATGAAAAAAAAGGAAAACGAAATACAAAGCGTTTCTCTTTTTCATTGTCAATAAGGGAAAAGTGAAATTAGAAAATTGATTTGAGTTTCATTTTCCATTTCGGGTAACAAAAAACAAAAATGGTTTAAAACATAAACGAAAAAAAGGCTAGTTTGTTCGTATTCCGAGACCGGAAGTGGTCACTTATGCGTTGCAAAAGCACCACATTTTTCAGAATAATATGTCTTAAGAACCTCACGTAGATTTGATTTTAGACACGACTAAACAAGGCTTGTCATCCATACAAATCTCAATGCAGATATCCCAGGTGAGAGGGGGAGTAAGACGATATTCTCTAAGAAAAGTGAGGTGATTTTCCAATGAACATGGCTGAGTTTACTTTGGTCTAGCCAGCCGCCACTGGGGACATGCTGCTACTGCTACTTTCCAAAATAAAAGCAATGTGATTGACGTTTATCAACCTATTCTATTCTTTGTTTTGTTACACATATGCACGTCATTTGAAATAATTTCTTACAGCTTTATGTTATATTTCTTTATTATTCAGCCCTGCTGGTGAATATATAAATATATATTTTGGTCATAGTC
The DNA here is from genome assembly GCA_037039145.1 of Fundulus diaphanus. Lineage (NCBI taxonomy): Eukaryota > Metazoa > Chordata > Actinopteri > Cyprinodontiformes > Fundulidae > Fundulus > Fundulus diaphanus. The sequence continues at coordinate 459,836 of CM073139.1, read as the reverse complement.
ACTTTTTAGCCTGAATAATTACAAAAAAAAATAGCAAACAGCCTTAAACAGACTTGCTGCTGCGATGATTCGTATAACTGAGAATATGCACAGGGATATTAAAACAATTGGTTTTCCCAAGTGACCACTTTGACTTACAGACGACAGAATAAGATCTTGAGATGTTACTCATCAAAATCCATAAACATGATGTGGAATTTCTAAATTAAAGCCCTCCAAAATCTCTACATTGTCAATTTCACCTAAGTTGCTGACAATGTGGCTACTAAACGATACATTTTTAGGGGATACGGTCACTTCAGCTTGACAGTAGAACACCTTCAAATGTTGCTCAACAAATTTCATCAACATCTGATGTGGAATTTCAAAGTAAAAGCCCTTCAAAATCTCTCTATATATTCACTTTGACCTAAGTTGCTGATAATGTGTCTACTAACCCTTATGTTTTAAGGGAACGTTTTTGATTCAGCATGACAGTAGAACACCTCCAGAGGCTGCTCAACAAAGCTCATTAAGATTTGATGTTGAATTTCAAAAGACTGTTCCTACATAAGTATATACACTATATTGCAAAAGTATTCGCTCTGCCATCCAAATTTTTGGAATCGGGTGTTCCAATCATTTCAGTGGTCACAGGTGTATAAAACCTATGCATGCAGACTGTTTTCATGAACATTTGTGAAAGAATGGGTTGCTCTCAGGAGCTCAGTGAATCCCAGCGTGAAGCTATAATAGGATGCGACCTGTGCAACAAATCCAGTTGTCAACTTTCCTCGCTCCTAAATATTCTTGAGTCAACTGCTGTATCATAAGAAAATGGAAGTGTTTGGGAAGGACAGCCACGAAGTGTTAGGCCACGTAAACTGTCAGAGTGGCGTCAGTGGATGCTGAAACACATAGAGCGTAGAGGTTGCCAACTTTTTGCAAAGTCAATCACTATACGCCTCCAAACTTCATATGACCTTCAGATCAGCTCAAGAACAGAACAGAGAGCTTCATGGAATGGGTTTCCATGGCCAAGCAGCTACATCCAAGCCTTACATCACCAAGTTCAACGCAAAGCGTTGAGACACGCTGTTTGGAGGGACAAATCACGCCTCTCCATCTGGAAATCTGATGGACGAGTGTGGGTTTGGTGGTTGACAGGAAAACGGTGCTTATCTGACTTCATTGTGCCACGTGTAAAGTTTGGCAGAGTGGGGATTATGGTGTGGGGTTGTTTTTCAGGAGCTGAGCTCTGAATGTTTCCACAGACTAAGACATCTTGGAAAATTCCATGTTCTCAACTTTGTGGGAACAGTTTGGAGCTGGCCTCCTCCAACATGAGAAAAAAAAAAAAAGAATAAAAATACAGACAAAATCGAAGTAGGCAGATGATGTCATATGCACATTCACTGTGATATATATATATATATATATATATCACAGTGAATGTACATGAGGACATGGATGGAAAAGTTTGGTGTATAAAAAACACACACATATATATATACTGTTGTTAAACTTTACGGTTGTTTCAAGTTTTTGATCCAATTTCACATTTTGAAAAGTAACAAATCTGTTATCAAAAGAAAAGTATTTATTGAACCTGAATGTTAAGGTGTGTTTTCAATTGGTTGCATTCTTCTTCAACAATAGCTGCATGCTACCCTTTCAGAATATTAACAGTGACAACATTAGATGTGGATGATATTTGTTGAGCAACATCTGGAGGTGTTCTACTGTAATGTTGAAGTGACAGTATAAACTGAAAACGTACGGTTCAATATTGACAGCAACTTAGGTCAAACTGACTTAACATAGAGATTTTGGAGGGCTTTTATTTTGAAATTAGACATCATGTAGATGGATTTCAATGAGTAACATCTCGAGATCTTAACCTGTCATCTGTAAGTGAAAGTAGTTACTTTGGCCAACAAATTTATTTAGTGTCCCTATGCAAATTCTTATTTATCCAGATAATTGTAACAGCAAGCATGTTTAAGCTTATATGCTGTTGTTTTAGTAGTTATTTAGGCCAAACAGTGACCAGAATATATATTTCCATATTCACTAGCAGACCTCAATAATAAAAAATATTACATAAAACGAAAGAAATTATATAAACTAACTGTAGTCGACATGTGTAAAAAAATTATGACAAAATAGGCTGAGGCACGTCAAACTTATTGCTTTTATTTTGGAAAGTAGTCTCAGGAAGTAGTAACCGCATCCGGTCTCCGGAATATGAACAAACGAGTCGTTTTTCCGTTTCTGTTTAAAAGCATTTTTGTATTTTATTACCCGTAATAGAGAATTAAATTCAAATAATTTTTCTAATTTTACTTTCCCTTTTTGACAATGAAAAAGATAAACGTTTTGTATTTCGATTTTCTTTTTTGTATTTTAAAACAAAAATCAAACGGCCATTTGTTTTTGTTTTTTTACTTCCTGGTTATGAAACGAAAATCCAATGACCAAAAGATACACGGACCAATGCAGTCAGACTAAAACATTTTGGAATTGCTTAGAAAGATGGGTCAAATCCAAAATTGCACTCCCTAACTCTATCGGTCCGTGTATCTTTTGGTCATTGGATTTTCGTTTCAGAAACAGGAATTGAAAAAACAAAAACAAATGGCCGTTTGATTTTTGTTTTAAAATACAAAACATAAAATCGAAATACAAAGCGTTTATCTTTTTCATTGTCAAAAAGGGAAGAGTAAAATTTGAAAAATTATTTGAATTTAATTCTCTATTTTGGGTAACAAAAAACAAAAATGCTTTGAAACAGAAACGGAAAAACGGCTCGTTTGTTCATATTCCGGAAACCGGAAGTGGTTCCTGCTGCCTGAGACTACTTTCCAAAATAAAAGCTATATGTTTGGCCCACATCAGCCTATTTTTTATTTTTATTTTTTTTTACACATGTCGACTACAGTTAGTTTATATAATTTCTTTCAGCTTTATGGTGAATATGGAAATATATATTCTGGTCAGAGTCACTGTTTAGCCTAAATAACTACTAAAACAATAGCATACAATCTTAAACATGCTTGCTGTTGCAATTACCTTGATAAATAAGAATTTGCACAGGGATACTAAAACCATTTGTTTGCCCAAGTAACTACTTTCACTTACAGATGGCAGATTAAGATCTCGAGATGTTACTCATCGAAATCCATCTACATGATGTGGAATTTCAAAAATAAAAGCCCTCCAAAATCTCTATGTTAAGTCAGTTTGACCTAAGTTTCAGTGTATACTGTTACTGCAACATGACAGTAGAACACCTCCAGATGTTACTCAACAAATATCATCCACATCTGATGTTGCCACTGTTAATTCTGAAAGGGTAGCATGCAGCTATTGTTGAAGAAGAATGCGATCAATGTAAAACACACCTTAACATTCAGGTTCAATAAATACTTTTCTTTTGATAACAGATTTGATACTTTTAAAAATTTGAAATTGGATTAAAAACATAAAACAACCATAAAGTATGTGTGTGTGTGTGTGTGTGTATGTGTGTGTGATGTGTGTGTGTGTGTGTGTGTGTGTGTGTGTGTGTGTGTGTGTGTGTGTGTGTGTGTGTGTGTGTGTGTGTGTGTGTGTGTGTAATATTTGTGTATATCACAAATATACAAAATAGCTGGACGATGTTCTTATGTTGTAGTTCAACAAGCCCGGTATTCATAAAAATTTGGTCATCATTTGTGATATGGCTTCTCATATTGAAAATAAGACACAGAATCTAACTGTTGTATTATCTTAAAGACATAGGCCTACTTACCCTCGCTGATTCTTGGACATCCTTCTTTCCCAGAAAACAAGGCTTTAAGCGATACATTCATTCAGCCAATAACAAATAAGACAAAGTTCCACTGAGAGTCTCTTTTGTCCAAATTATAAGAAAGATCACAACAACAACAAAAATGTTCTGTGTACTTTCTTCTTAGACTGGCTAGGAATTTTTTAAATTATTATTAATGATTATTTTTCTCTGTGTATGGCAAAAAGTATTTCATTTCCAATGCATTGAGAAACCTAAAATACACTATATTGTATTGTATAAGTATTCACTCACCTGCCTTCGACTCTTCTGGGAAGGCTGTCCACAAGGTTTAGGAGTGTGTTTATGGGAATTTTTGACCATTCTTCCAGAAACGCATTTGTGAGGTCACATACTGATGTTGTACGACAAGACCTGGCTCTCAGTCTCCACTCTATTTCATCCCAAAGGTGTTCTATCGGGTTAAGGTCAGGGCTCTGTATAGGCCAGTGAAGTTCATCCACACCAAACTCTTCCATCCATGTCCTTATGGACCTGTTGGAGGAGGCAGGGGCCAGCTTCAAACTGTTCCCACAAAATTGAGAACATGGAATTGTCCCAGATGTCTTAGTCTGTGGAATCACTCAGAGCTCCTTTAACTGGAACTAAGGGGCCAAGCCCAGCTCCTGAAAAAACACCCCACACCATAATCCCCCCTCTGCCAAACTTTACACTTGGCACAATGAAGTCAGACAAGCACCGTTCTCCTGGCAACCGCCAAACCCAGACTCGTCCATCAGATTTCCAGATGGAGAAGCGTGATTTGTCACTCCAAAGAACGTGTCTCCAACGCTTTGCATTGCACTTGGTGATGTATGGCTGAGATGCAGCTGCTCAGCCATGGAAACCCATTCCATGAAGGTCTCTGCACTGTTCTTGAGCTAATCTCAAGGCCACATGAAGTTTGGAGGTGTGTAGTGTTTGACTCTGCAGAAAGTTGGCAACCTCTACGCTCTATGCACTTCAATATCCACTGACCCCGCTCCGACAGTTTACATGGCTGAGTTGCTGTCGTTCCCAAACACTTCTGTAGGAGCCATTTCTCTATTTTGTTTTAGAACTCAGATTATTTAGTTCATTTGTATTTATTTGGTTATTTGTTGCATTTAGAATACAGTTGTTTAGAATACAATTATTTCTTAGTAAATTGTTTAATTAGTTAATTGATTTTGTGTGGGTTTTGGGTGTGTCTGGTGTATAAATACATGGACTCCAGGTAGCTCAGGATGAAAAGTGGGTGGGCTTATGGTTTTTTACCAGTCTTCCAGTGCTGCAACCAGGGCAGTCTACCAGTCCTTTCAGGAAGCAAGTCACTCAGCCTGGTTAGTCAGTGAGTAGCAGGTGAAGCGAGCACAAAGGCTGAAACCAGGGCAGCCAAGGCAGCAAGTAGGTTTTCTGTTTGTATCATGTTTATTTTTTCCCTGAAGAGGCCTGGAATAAACTCTCAGAACTGCATTTTTTGACGTATTTTGAGAATTTTTTGTACTGCGTAAACCCGGAAACCCACTATTCATCAAGTAACTATTTGATTTACATTTAATTTTTGTTCGTTTACTTTTAATTTCTTCCATAGACAAGTAGTCATTACAACTTCCATTTTCTTATGATACAGCAGTTGACTCAAGAAAATTTAGGAGCGAGGAAAGTTGACAGCTGGATTTTTTGTCAGCTGGCAATTGTTATGGAAATATATATTCACTTATATGATAATAGTGTATTTTACAGTTATGCAGATATTAACTTTAAATCCAGTAAAGCTTGGGATGAACATCTGTGCAGAACACAAAAGGCCCTTAGACTTCAGCGAGCGTGTACCAGCCACAGTGCTGAACGGTCATTTATGAGAGCCTTAGGAAGCAGAGCAGATAGTGTTTTTAAAGCAGATAATGTTTTATCATTCCTTTCTCAAGGTCTCATGTTATCTTAGCTAACTCCCAGGAATTGCACTAGGCAATAGATTACATTTAACGATCAAATGTCAGGAAACACAGGTTGTAGCCAGACTTAGAGGCTGCACTTAGATTTGGGGAGGGGGTTTGGTCCGGCCCCCTTCTGGAGCCACCCATGGGGTAAAAAGGCTTGTTCTAGGTGTAAGCGATGAGACACATCTTTACAACTCATGGACAGCATTTTCGGGATAAGGTTAGAATATCTGCGTCGGTGATAAAACTTGTAAGTGTCTCCCTTTTTGGAATTCCAAATTGTAATAAATATATGTTAAACTGTTTTTTTGCCTCTGAATTCACTCTCTTCTCTTCTTGCCAAATGTCCGAAATGGGATGAATGAGACGGGCCGCAGTGACAGGAACGGGCCGATACGTCTCGAAACATTCTATCACAGCTTCACGCTGGAATTCACTGAGCTCCTGAGAGCGACCCATTCTTTCACAAATGTTTGTGAAAACATTCTGCATGCATAGGTTTTATACACCTGTGACCATGGAAGTGATAGGAACACCTGATTCCAATAATTTGGATGGCGGAGCGAATACTTTTGCAATATAGTGTATTGGAACACTATATTGTATGTTGGAACAGTCTTTTATTTTGAAATTCCACATCTAATCTTAATGAGCTTTGTTGAGCAGCCTCTGGAGGTGTTCTACTGTTATGCTGAATCAAAAATTTTCACTTAAAACATACGGGTTAGTAGCAACATGATCAGCAACCTAGGTCAAAGTGAATATATAGAGAGATTGTGAAGGGCTTTCACTTTGAAATTCCACATCAGATGTGGATGAAATTTGTTGAGCAACATCTGGAGGTGTTATACTGTCAGGCTGAAGTGACAGTATTCCCTGAAAATGTACCGTTTAGTAGCGACATTGTCAGCAACTTAGGTGAAATTGACTTAATGTAGAGATTTCGGAGGGCTTTCATTTAGAAATTCCACATCATGTATACGGATTTTGATGAGTAACATCTCAAAATATTAATCTGTCGTCTGTAAGTGAAAGTAGTCACTTGGAAAAAACAATTGTTTTAATATAATATAATATATAATAATATGTGCAAATTCTCAGTTATCCGAGTCATCGCAACAGCAAGCCTGTTTAAGGCTGTCTGCTATTTTTTTAGTAATTATTCAGGCTAAACAGTGACTATGACCAAAATATATATTTCCATATTCACCAGCAGGCCTGAATAATAAAGAAATATTACATAAAGCTGTAAGAAATTACTTCAACTAACTGAAGTCCATATGTGCAACAAAACAAAGAATAGAACAGGTTGATACACGTCAAACACATTGCTTTTATTTTGGAAAGTAGTCTCAGGCATTACTACCGTAATGCATGGTGCTTGCATGATCTACAAAACCAAGGGAGGGCTGGCATGACTGCCGTGTCCCCAGTGGCGGCTGGCTTGACCTCAGTAAACTCAGTTATGTTCATTGGAAAATCGCCTCACTTTTCTTAGAGAATATCGTCTTACTCCCCCTCTCACCTGGGATATCTGCACTGAGATTTGTATGGATGACAAGCCTTGTTTTGTCGTGTCTAAAATCATATCTGCGTAAGGTTCTTAAGACATTTTATTCTGAAAAATGTGGTGCTTTTGCAACGCATAAGTGACCACTTCCGGTCTCAGAATATGAACAAATTAGCCTATTTTTCGTTTATGTTTTAAACCATTTTTGTTTTTTCTTACCCGAAATGGAAAATGAAATTCAAATCATTTTTCAAATTTCACTTTGCCCTGATTGACAATGAAAAAGAGAAACGCTTTGTATTTCGATTTTCTTTTTCGTATTTTAAAACAAAAATCAAACGGCCATTTGTTTTTGTTTTTTTCAATTCCTGTGTCTGAAACGAAAATCCAATGACCAAAAGATACACGGACCTCTATCTCTAGAGATATGGTAGTTTTTGGAATACTATTGAAAGACAAAACAATAGAACTCTGTTGTAACCTAATTTTATGCTTAGCAAAATTCTTTATTCATAAACAAAGAGTCTTGAGATCACCCCCAATCTTTAATATTTTTTATCTGAATTCAAGTTATATTTAACATCTCTTAAATGTATAGAATCTTACAAATACCTAACTGGGTCCGTGTATCTTTTGGTCATTGGATTTTCGTTTCAGACACAGGAATTGAAAAAAACAAAAACAAATGGCCGTTTGATTTTTGTTTTAAAATACGAAAAAGAAAATCGAAATACAAAGCGTTTATCTTTTTCATTGTCAAAAAGGGAAGAGTAAAATTTGAAAAATTATTTGAATTTAATTCTTTATTTTGGGTAACAAAAAACAAAAATGCTTTGAAACAGAAACGGAAAAACGGCTCGTTTGTTCATATTCCGGAAACCGGAAGTGGTTCCTGCTGCCTGAGACTACTTTCCAAAATAAAAGCTATATGTTTGGCCCACATCAGCCTATTTTTTTTTTTTTTTTTTTTACACATGTCGACTACAGTTAGTTTATATAATTTCTTTCAGCTTTATGGTGAATATGGAAATATATATTCTGGTCAGAGTCACTGTTTAGCCTAAATAACTACTAAAACAATAGCATACAATCTTAAACATGCTTGCTGTTGCAATTACCTTGATAAATAAGAATTTGCACAGGGATACTAAAACCATTTGTTTGCCCAAGTAACTACTTTCACTTACAGATGGCAGATTAAGATCTCGAGATGTTACTCATCGAAATCCATCTACATGATGTGGAATTTCAAAAATAAAAGCCCTCCAAAATCTCTATGTTAAGTCAGTTTGACCTAAGTTTCAGTGTATACTGTTACTGCAACATGACAGTAGAACACCTCCAGATGTTACTCAACAAATATCATCCACATCTGATGTTGCCACTGTTAATTCTGAAAGGGTAGCATGCAGCTATTGTTGAAGAAGAATGCGATCAATGTAAAACACACCTTAACATTCAGGTTCAATAAATACTTTTCTTTTGATAACAGATTTGATACTTTTAAAAATTTGAAATTGGATTAAAAACATAAAACAACCATAAAGTATGTGTGTGTGTGTGTGTGTGTGTATGTGTGTGTGATGTGTGTGTGTGTGTGTGTGTGTGTGTGTGTGTGTGTGTGTGTGTGTGTGTGTGTGTGTAATATTTGTGTATATCACAAATATACAAAATAGCTGGACGATGTTCTTATGTTGTAGTTCAACAAGCCCGGTATTCATAAAAATGTGGTCATCATTTGTGATATGGCTTCTCATATTGAAAATAAGACACAGAATCTAACTGTTGTATTATCTTAAAGACATAGGCCTACTTACCCTTGCTGATTCTTGGACATCCTTCTTTCCCAGAAAACAAGGCTTTAAGCGATACATTCATTCAGCCAATAACAAATAAGACAAAGTTCCACTGAGAGTCTCTTTTGTCCAAATTATAAGAAAGATCACAACAACAACAAAAATGTTCTGTGTACTTTCTTCTTAGACTGGCTAGGAATTTTTTAAATTATTATTAATGATTATTTTTCTCTGTGTATGGCAAAAAGTATTTCATTTCCAATGCATTGAGAAACCTAAAATACACTATATTGTATTGTATAAGTATTCACTCACCTGCCTTCGACTCTTCTGGGAAGGCTGTCCACAAGGTTTAGGAGTGTGTTTATGGGAATTTTTGACCATTCTTCCAGAAACGCATTTGTGAGGTCACATACTGATGTTGTACGACAAGACCTGGCTCTCAGTCTCCACTCTATTTCATCCCAAAGGTGTTCTATCGGGTTAAGGTCAGGGCTCTGTATAGGCCAGTGAAGTTCATCCACACCAAACTCTTCCATCCATGTCCTTATGGACCTGTTGGAGGAGGCAGGGGCCAGCTTCAAACTGTTCCTACAAAATTGAGAACATGGAATTGTCCAAGATGTCTTAGTCTGTGGAATCACTCAGAGCTCCTTTAACTGGAACTAAGGGGCCAAGCCCAGCTCCTGAAAAAACACCCCACACCATAATCCCCCCTCTGCCAAACTTTACACTTGGCACAATGAAGTCAGACAAGCACCGTTCTCCTGGCAACCGCCAAACCCAGACTCGTCCATCAGATTTCCAGATGGAGAAGCGTGATTTGTCACTCCAAAGAACGTGTCTCCAACGCTTTGCATTGCACTTGGTGATGTATGGCTGAGATGCAGCTGCTCAGCCATGGAAACCCATTCCATGAAGGTCTCTGCACTGTTCTTGAGCTAATCTCAAGGCCACATGAAGTTTGGAGGTGTGTAGTGTTTGACTCTGCAGAAAGTTGGCAACCTCTACGCTCTATGCACTTCAGTATCCACTGACCCCGCTCCGACAGTTTACATGGCTGAGTTGCTGTCGTTCCCAAACACTTCTGTAGGAGCCATTTCTCTATTTTGTTTTAGAACTCAGATTATTTAGTTCATTTGTATTTATTTGGTTATTTGTTGCATTTAGAATACAGTTGTTTAGAATACAATTATTTCTTAGTAAATTGTTTAATTAGTTAATTGATTTTGTGTGGGTTTTGGGTGTGTCTGGTGTATAAATACATGGACTCCAGGTAGCTCAGGATGAAAAGTGGGTGGGCTTATGGTTTTTTACCAGTCTTCCAGTGCTGCAACCAGGGCAGTCTACCAGTCCTTTCAGGAAGCAAGTCACTCAGCCTGGTTAGTCAGTGAGTAGCAGGTGAAGCGAGCACAAAGGCTGAAACCAGGGCAGCCAAGGCAGCAAGTAGGTTTTCTGTTTGTATCATGTTTATTTTTTCCCTGAAGAGGCCTGGAATAAACTCTCAGAACTGCATTTTTTGACGTATTTTGAGAATTTTTTGTACTGCGTAAACCCGGAAACCCACTATTCATCAAGTAACTATTTGATTTACATTTAATTTTTGTTCGTTTACTTTTAATTTCTTCCATAGACAAGTAGTCATTACAACTTCCATTTTCTTATGATACAGCAGTTGACTCAAGAAAATTTAGGAGCGAGGAAAGTTGACAACTGGATTTTTTGTCAGCTGGCAATTGTTATGGAAATATATATTCACTTATATGATAATAGTGTATTTTACAGTTATGCAGATATTAACTTTAAACCCAGTAAACCTTGGGATGAACATCTGTGCAGAACACAAAAGGCCCTTAGACTTCAGCGAGCGTGTACCAGCCACAGTGCTGAACGGTCATTTATGAGAGCCTTAGGAAGCAGAGCAGATAGTGTTTTTAAAGCAGATAATGTTTTATCATTCCTTTCTCAAGGTCTCATGTTATCTTAGCTAACTCCCAGGAACTGCACTAGGCAATAGATTACATTTAACGATCAAATGTCAGGAAACACAGGTTGTAGCCAGACTTAGAGGCTGCACTTAGATTTGGGGAGGGGGTTTGGTCCGGCCCCCTTCTGGAGCCACCCATGGGGTAAAAAGGCTTGTTCTAGGTGTAAGCGATGAGACACATCTTTACAACTCATGGACAGCATTTTCGGGATAAGGTTAGAATATCTGCGTCGGTGATAAAACTTGTAAGTGTCTCCCTTTTTGGAATTCCAAATTGTAATAAATATATGTTAAACTGTTTTTTTGCCTCTGAATTCACTCTCTTCTCTTCTTGCCAAATGTCCGAAATGGGATGAATGAGACGGGCCGCAGTGACAGGAACGGGCCGATAAGTCTCGAAACATTCTATCACAGCTTCACGCTGGAATTCACTGAGCTCCTGAGAGCGACCCATTCTTTCACAAATGTTTGTGAAAACATTCTGCATGCATAGGTTTTATACACCTGTGACCATGGAAGTGATAGGAACACCTGATTCCAATAATTTGGATGGCGGAGCGAATACTTTTGCAATATAGTGTATTGGAACACTATATTGTATGTTGGAACAGTCTTTTATTTTGAAATTCCACATCTAATCTTAATGAGCTTTGTTGAGCAGCCTCTGGAGGTGTTCTACTGTTATGCTGAATCAAAAATTTTCACTTAAAACATACGGGTTAGTAGCAACATGATCAGCAACCTAGGTCAAAGTGAATATATAGAGAGATTGTGAAGGGCTTTCACTTTGAAATTCCACATCAGATGTGGATGAAATTTGTTGAGCAACATCTGGAGGTGTTATACTGTCAGGCTGAAGTGACAGTATTCCCTGAAAATGTACCGTTTAGTAGCGACATTGTCAGCAACTTAGGTGAAATTGACTTAATGTAGAGATTTCGGAGGGCTTTCATTTAGAAATTCCACATCATGTATACGGATTTTGATGAGTAACATCTCAAAATATTAATCTGTCGTCTGTAAGTGAAAGTAGTCACTTGGAAAAAACAATTGTTTTAATATAATATAATATATAATAATATGTGCAAATTCTCAGTTATCCGAGTCATCGCAACAGCAAGCCTGTTTAAGGCTGTCTGCTATTTTTTTTAGTAATTATTCAGGCCAAACAGTGACTATGACCCAAATATATATTTCCATATTCACCAGCAGGCCTGAATAATAAAGAAATATTACATAAAGCTGTAAGAAATTACTTCAACTAACTGAAGTCCATATGTGCAACAAAACAAAGAATAGAACAGGTTGATACACGTCAAACACATTGCTTTTATTTTGGAAAGTAGTCTCAGGCATTACTACCGTAATGCATGGTGCTTGCATGATCTACAAAACCAAGGGAGGGCTGGCATGACTGCCGTGTCCCCAGTGGCGGCTGGCTTGACCTCAGTAAACTCAGTTATGTTCATTGGAAAATCGCCTCACTTTTCTTAGAGAATATCGTCTTACTCCCCCTCTCACCTGGGATATCTGCACTGAGATTTGTATGGATGACAAGCCTTGTTTTGTCGTGTCTAAAATCATATCTGCGTAAGGTTCTTAAGACATTTTATTCTGAAAAATGTGGTGCTTTTGCAACGCATAAGTGACCACTTCCGGTCTCAGAATATGAACAAATTAGCCTATTTTTCGTTTATGTTTTAAACCATTTTTGTTTTTTCTTACCCGAAATGGAAAATGAAATTCAAATCATTTTTCAAATTTCACTTTGCCCTGATTGACAATGAAAAAGAGAAACGCTTTGTATTTCGATTTTCTTTTTCGTATTTTAAAACAAAAATCAAACAGCCATTTGTTTTTGTTTTTTTCAATTCCTGTGTCTGAAACGAAAATCCAATGACCAAAAGATACACGGACCTAACTGAAATACTAATGGAATTGCCCACTGATTTACAACAATCCTAACATATAAATCCCCTTGTTGTTATGTTAATTATTGTTTCATTATCATTATTCACTCATTCTTTATTTTCCTCATCAATGTTACTTTATATTTCCATTTTGAAATCTGCCTCTACTATGCCTTCCATAGAATTGTACTGTTGCTATTGCCTTACTTGTTTGTACTTACTTTGTTTAAATAAAGTTCATTAGAAAAAAAAAAAAACAAAACTCGATTGGCGTCCATCTTGGTTCATCATGAAGGCTCCCGTTATCACTTCCGGGTAAACTTCGAAGACAGTCCCTCCCTTTCCGTTTGATTTTCGTCTTTTGTAAATGTTTTCTGAAATGTAAATGTGTTTCGAGCTTTGTAAAAGTGTTTCGTGTTTTGTAAATTTGTTTTCTGAAATGTAAATTTGTTTCAATATTTGTAAAAGTGTTTCAGATTTTGTATTTTTGTTTTGCACTTCCCGGCCACCGTACTACAAGAGCGACAACAACTACCGATAACTATGTTCTTCTGCCGACAAAAACACACCTGCACCGCGTGCTTTAGAAGAAAAAAACGCTACAGAGCGCAATCAGGATGCAGCGGCTCAGTCAGAAGAGCAGTGAAATACACGTGAGTCACTATTTGTCCTACTGTACTTCATATTTTTTTCATAATCATTTTTCATTTTCTCCCGTTCTAATCTAATGACGCGGTGGGGCGGTACTGATCATTTCGTATTGATGATTAAAATTATTATTTTACAGCACAGTTGTCAATAATAATAAAAAAAAAACGTTTATACAGTACTTTTATTTGTTAAACAAATGCTTGGGCCTGTAAAAAGATTTTGTTCTTTGGTTTCAATGTACTATGGAGTATTTCATTGTATTATAATTAAAAATAAATAAATAAAGGTTACTACTTCACGGATTTCGCCGATCACAGGTTCTTTTTTGGAACGTATATATATATATATATATATATATATGTGTACATATATATGTGTACATGTACAAATGTGTTTGTTTATATAGTAATAAAAAACTTATAAAAATGTGTGAGTGGCTGTGTTTTGAAACATACATCCATCATGTCAGAATATTCTATTACTTTTAACCCCACTAAGATTATTTAAACGCACTGGACCATTTGTTATAATAGCTATAGTTTTAAAGTTTTAAGCAAAACAAATGTGAAAATTAGTTCAACATTAAACGAGTTATAGTTGATTAAAATTGATTCTGCACCTGGTTAACACATTAGACTGAGCGGAGTTGTCGACCGCCCCAAGATGACGCCCCTAAATCTCGTCAGCGCCTATAGGCGAGAGCGGTCGATGCGGGGTCTACTCTTTATATATGTCTATGGGCAACATCATAGACATCATATACGTAGACGCCCCATTGGTCGCTGCCGGCCGCCTGGCCGACGTGCCTACAGGGCGGCCATCTTGGGTCAGACCACAGATCAGACATCTGCTGTCAAAATGAATAGGAGGCAGCCCAGATCTCATTTTAATCACATGTTCACAGTGATCATGACCTTTCAGACAGATTGCACATATTTATTCAGAACCAAAACTATTTAAACTGAAGTCAAACTGGATGAAAAATGTACACGCACTTAGATATTTTGCAGTTACATATTAATGTAATATACACACAAATTATACACACAAATCTCTCTTCTCTCGTTCTTCCAATATATATATATATATATATATATATATATATATATATATATATATATATATATATATATATATATACCGATCTACAGATAACAGCACTGATCTACATAGGAGCAAAACTATATACAGACAAGTGAGAGCAGAGGTGCCCATAACAGCATTTAAAAATTATATAATACAAACCGCAATCTGGGGGGGAAAAATCAACAAAAAACCTAACGCATCTTAGAATCAAATACATTACAAAATCATAGCAAAAACTGTATAATATTCCCCCCCCCCCCCCCCACCAAATCATGTCTATCCAGTAATTTAGGACCATTTTGTTTGTTTTTGGTGTTTAATGTACTTTTCTCTACTTCCATCCCTGCTACCCATTAGCACATATAGTGTTTATTCCGGAAAAACTGTAACAGTAAAGCATGAGGGTTATCTATCGTAAAATCTTCCTTATGGAAGGTAATTCCCCAGGATCTGGTTCCTAGTGTCCTTTTATTTACGCACCCATAAGCGGAGTAAAAGTCGGGCTTCCTGGGACGGAGCTCTGGAAGTTTGCTTACTTTCAATACAAAATCGAAATTATTTATTAAGTTAGAAAATCATTTAATTCAATCAATTGGTCCCATGTAGCCCCTAAAGGGGTGCCGTTTTCAGTCAGTTGATTTATCTGGTTAATCGGGTGAGAATTCACCGGATTCAGAGTGTCTGAAAACATAAAGTACATTTTCCTGAATTGACTTGTATTCTGTCTGACTGCGGCTTGGTCTGACCTAAGATGGCCGCTCTGTCGGCACGCCTCTCACCCGACGACGCGGCGTCTACGTATTCATGTCTATGGGCAACATCATAGACATCATATACGTAGACGCCCCATTGGTCGCTGCCGGCCGCCTTGCCGACGTGCCTACAGGGCGGCCATCTTGGGTCAGACCACAGATCAGACAGCTGCTGTCATAGTGAATTGGAGGCAGCTCAGATCTCATTTTTAATCATATGTTCACAATGCTGGTGACCTTTCAGACAGATTACACATATTTATTCAGAACCAAAACTATTTAAACTGAAGTCAAACTGGATGAAAAATGTACACACACTTACATATTTTGCAGTTAGATATTAATGTAATATACACACAAATTATACACACTTAAATCTCTCTCTCTTTCTATGTATATGTATATATATATATGTATATATATATATATATATATATATATATATATATATATACACCAATCTACAGACAACAGCACTGATCTACATAGGAGCAAAACTATATACAGACGAGTGAGAGCAGAGGTGCTCATAACAGCATTTAAAAATTATATAACACAAACCGCAATCTGGGAAAAAAATCAACAAAAATACCTAATAACGCATCTCAGTCAGTTGATTTATCTGGAAATCGGTTGAGAATTCACCGGATTCAGAGTGTCTGAAAACATAAAGTACATTTTCCTGAATTGACTTGTATTCTGTCTGACTGCAGCTTGGTCTGACCTAAGATGGCCGCTCTGTCGGCACGCCTCTCACCCGACGACGGGGCATCTACGTAAACATGTCTGTGGGCAACATAATATAAGAGTAGACCCCGCATTGACTGTCGCGGCGCAGGAATTACGGCCGCCATCTTGGGGCGGTCGACCTGCTACCCTAACCTGGTGATTCAAGCTGAACACTAGTGATGTTACGTGATGTGCCGAGGCTTCGAGGCGTGTGTCGAGTAATGGAGGGGGCGTTTCCGCAATGCGCGTATCGAGGCTTGCTTCATTTGGGGGAGGAGCCGAAAACGATGACGTCCGAAGCCTCGCTGGCCGGCTGTACCACGTGACTGCTTCAGGAAGTGGCTCAGATTGTTGCGCGGGGTTTGACGGCTTTAAAAAGTCCACAAGCTCCATTCAAAATGTGGGTTGTTGTAGGAGAGTTGCGGTCAGTTGAGAGAGTGGATAGAGTTTGGATAGTTTGGATAGTAGAGTTTGGATAGTGGTTATTTAGTTTGAGACAGTTAGTTTGGTGTTTGGAGAGTTTAGGAAAGAGATACATAGGAGATTTAGGAGTGCGAGGACAGGATAGGAGTAGGATGGAGCAGGCGAGAAAGAGGAGGATGTCCCCTATGTGGGAACATTTTGATTTGATAAGCCCTAACAAGGTAAGGTGAACTGAACATTTGCAGATGCATTAGGTTTGCTTATGAGGAACTGTATTTTTCACTGTTTCTTATTTTGTGTAAAGGTGAGGTGTTTATTGTGCTCCAAGGAGTTGGGGTACAATAATAACACCTCATCCATGCTAAGGCACTACCGTGCCTTGCATGAGAATAGGGATGAAACTGGAGCTTCACCCAGCCAAGGTATTTCATTACTATATTAAAAACACACTTTCACAATTTTTGCATGCTGATGCTTGCTTGTTGTGCAAATAAAG
This sequence comes from Fundulus diaphanus, assembly GCA_037039145.1. NCBI lineage: Eukaryota > Metazoa > Chordata > Actinopteri > Cyprinodontiformes > Fundulidae > Fundulus > Fundulus diaphanus. The sequence continues at coordinate 442,763 of CM073139.1, read as the reverse complement.
ATAGGTAACAGACACTGTATTTATTCCCTTTTAACCAGCCACCAGAAAACAAGAGCTGGATGAAGCTCTAGTCTCCATGATAGTGAAGGATACCCAGCCTTTCACTATTGTGGATGACGTTGGATTCAAGACATTTGTGTCTAAGCTGGATCCCAATTATGTTCTCCCTACAAGGCAGGTATGTGTGGGTCCATGCATGAAACGAATGAATACATTATTGTATGTGTCACAATTCAGCAATGTATATATATATATATAAATGTATGTATGTATGTATGTATGTATGTATGTATGTATATATATATATATATATATATATATATATATATATATATATATATATATATATATATATATATATATATATAATCTCTTCCTTTAGGCTCTGAAGGCCATGGTGGAGGCCAAATATGAGTCTGCTAAGGAGCACGCTAAGGCTAAAGTAGAGAAGGTGGCTGCTGTTAGCCTTACATCAGATATGTGGACATCCATCAACATGGATGCCTACCTGGCAGTGACATGCCACTTTGTGGAGGAGAATGAAAAGCTGAGCTCGGTGTTGTTGGGAGTGCAGGCATTCCCCCAGTCTCACACTGCTGAAAATATTGCTTGTGTGAAAGCCTCCCTGATGGAGGAATGGGGAATCTCAGGCAAGGTGACATGCATGGTCACCGATGGTGCTCCTAATATGGTGGCATGCGTGAGAGACCTGAAGCTTCGCCACCACATTTGTGTTGCTCACACCCTCAATCTTATTGTGAAGAGGGCGCTTGACCACCAACCTGCGCTCTCTGGCCTCCAGGCCAAAGCAAGGAAGCTGGTTGGCTACTTTAGAAGCAGCACCACTGCTAAGGTATCCTCTTTTATTATATTCCAATATATAATGTTAATAGTTTGTCTGTACTCCTACTGCAGTGACTTAATGGCCTACTCTTCTGTATCTTTAAAGGAGAAGCTTACACAAGTGCAGCTTCAGCTGGGCATGCAAGCAACCAAGCTGATGCAGGAGGTGGAAACAAGATGGAACAGCACCTACTTGATGCTGAACCGACTGGTGGAGTTGAGGGAGCCAGTAGGAGCGGCATTGGCTGGATTGCACACTGACATTCCCTTTTTAACTGCCAGTGAGTTTGATATTGTTGTAGCGTGCCTTTCGTTACTCTCTCCTTTCTATGACGCCACCATGGAGCTCTCGGCAGAACAACACGTGTCGGCATCAAAAGTTATCCCCCTCCTGAAGATGATAGAGAATGCCCTTCAGGAGGAAGACACCAAGTCGGCACCTGCAGAAGCAGTGCAAATAGGAGAGCAGCTCATCAGACATCTCAGGGAGAAGCTGCACCTGCTCCAGTCAATGAGCATCTTGTCGCTGGCTACACTCCTGGATCCACGATTTAAAGTTATAGCATTTTTCAGCAACACAAAAGCTGCTGAAGCAGTGAAGCGCTTGACTTCAGAGTGTGCCACCGTAATCCGACGGAACCTAGAAGAGAACACTCACGAGATTCCCCAGGCTTCCACCTCTCAAGAATTCAGTGGAGGTAATCTTTTATATTACATTTTGAGATTACTTATTCCTATTACAACACTTACTAACCTGACCTGTGGTTTCCATTTAGGTAGCAGACTTTGGCAAAGATTGGACACTAGTGTCATGGAGGCAAAGAGGACTCCAAATGTCTCAGCAGATGCCACCGTAGAGGTCCAGCGCTACCTGTCAGAGGCGAACATAAGCAGGCTGGAGAACCCCCTGGAGTACTGGGCTAATCATCGGTCACTGTACCCCAATCTGTACAAACTTGCACTTATTTATTTATGCACCCCGGCATCATCTGTGCCATGTGAGTTTGTCTTTTCAAAGGCTGGAGAAGTAGTGTCAAAAAAGAGAAATCGTTTGAAACCAAAAACTGTGGAGAAATTGTTGTTTCTTAATAAAAATGCAGGAAATCATCCAAGTTACACAAGCATCAGCCTATTCACTACCCCCTCCCTAGTTCCATAAGCACTTTCACTGTCCTCTGCCTGATTAAGCCCATGCCATTTTTCTAGAGTCACAGAAAAACATTATTACACAACATGCCATATCATGTCACTACTATTTTGGGAATAATTACACACAGAATACATTCAAACAATATTTTATTGTACACATGTGTTTACAAAATTTATGTAGACAAATGATTTCGTCCTACACCTTCTGTGAAGTTATTCCCAAGAGCCATAATAGACAAACATTAATGCATCACACGTGTTAAGATACAGCTGGCTGTGATTATACAACTTGCCAGTAGGTGGTGCTGTGTGCACATGAACCGTCAAGAAATTAACCTTTTCTCGAACCAGTTGGCTGAGTGGTTCAATGCCTCATGAGGCTTCATCTCGCCATCACTACTGAACACACTATTGATGCCTCAGAACTGTGCGGCGTATTTTTGTTTAAATCGACGGACTATTGACGTCAGGGCTCAAGGGATAACTTCAAAATATCCATGTATTTTTGCCTGTTTTTCCCTGCCATTCCCTATATATACGCGAGAAAGCAACAACAAAAAAACGCGTGTTAACGTCAAATAAACATGCAAGAGTTATTTTTTTTTTTTTTGGAATGTTGGCGAGGCGGTAGCGTGAGTTTGGCGAGGCGGCCGCCTCGCCAACATAGTGCTGCGGGAAACACTGCTGTGGGGTTTCTAAAGCTGTCAAACCCCGCGCCGAAATCTGAACCACTTCCCGAAGCAGTCACGTGGTACAGCCGGGCAGCGAGGCTTCGGGCGTCATCGTTTTCGGCTCCTCCCCTAAATGAAGCAAGCCTCGATATGCGCTTTACGGAAACGCCCTCTCCATTACTCGACACACGCCTCGAAGCCTCGGCACATAACGTAACATCACTAATATATATATATATATATATATATATATATATATATATATATATATATATATATATATACAGGTTTTTTTTTGGAAGCAGGAAGCAGAAACCTCCTCTCTGAACTCTGCAATTCTTTTTACTTTTTTATCAAATTTTTCTTGAGTGATTTTTGATATTTTTGTACAACAAGTTTTCTTAACTTCTAACTGAAAGGATTACCGAACTAAAAGGACTGGATGGGTTTTGAAAGAGCTGATATTTGATGGATCTTGACCAGCCTTGGCCTTCCTCCCTCTGAGTGATTTTGCCTGAGTGGATCACCTGGCTAGGTCTGTGGCCTCTTTAATCTACAAAAACCCACAAAAACAGGTACTCATGTCACGAAGTAACAGTAAGAAATCACTTCACAATGAAGAAGACTATGTCACTATGGATGTTTTGAAAGACATGTTGGAAGAACAAAAGAAGTTTTACACTGGCATGCTTGATAGGCAAGAATCAAAACCAAGACCAATTGTTGTAAAATTTCTACGCTACAAGGACAAAGAACTCATTCTCACAAAGGCGAAAGCTCATCTAAAAAACACTGGTGTCTATGTCAATGAAGATTTTTCAGATGGAATTAGGAAGAAGAGGACCGAGCTGCTTCCAGCTATGAAACAGGCCAGAGAGAGGGGAAACTTTGCTGTTATTAGCTATGATCGTCTCATAGTTAAATCCCGTCAACAACACCAGATGGCAACAACCAGTGAAATATAAATCACTCCTCTCATTGTATGTATGATGATTTCTCCTGATCCAGTCCACATGCATGATGAATTCTTCTGACCCAGACCAAGACAGTATTCTTCAACAGAATTATTTTGGTTCTACTGAATAATATTGTGAAAGTACTTTTAAACATTTGATAAACTCTCTTAGTACTAGAAATGAATATTCTTTTCTTCATATTAATGTTTGTAGTTTGTCCAAAAACTTTGAGAGTTTATCTACTTGTCTTGAAATTCTAAATTATACTTTTAATGTGATAGGGCTAACGGAAACATGGCTGACTGACACTTCGGCTGAGAATTTTCATCTAGAAGATTACAAACATATCTTCAGATGTAGAGAGGGAAGGGTGGGTGGAGGGGTTTCTCTACTTATCAATTCCAATCTACATTATACAGAAAGACGTGACATTGAAAAGTGTTTTAATTCTTCCTCAGAAGTAGTAGCAGTAGAAACTAATTCAGTAATTATTTTATGCATCTATAGACCACCCAATTGTGACCTTTCTGCATTTATTACCGACATCTCAAATGCTCTGGATATTATTTCCAGTGAAAGGAATAACTGTTACATAATGGGTGACTTTAACATTAATATTGGAAATAGTCAGGGAAATATGTTAATCAAAGAATTTATGGACACTATGTATTCTTATAGTTTTAATCCTACAATTTCTGTCCCCACCAGAGTAACTAATACATCAGCAACTTATATAGATAACATTTTTACTAATGTGTATAACAAGACAATGAAACCCGGTGTACTGTGTATTGATGTGGCCGATCACTGTCCCATATTTCTGATCACTGTTAAGGAGAGTAGAAACTTTCCCTCCTTACAAAACAAAAGATATAGACGAACTTTCAGTGAAAGAAATCTTATAAATTTCACACAAGCGGTAAGTCAGTTAACATGGAGTGAAATCTAAACAGTAGATACTCAGAAGGCTTTTTCATTGTTTATAAAAAATGTTACTCAGGTTTATAACTCATGTTTTCCTCTTCAGCCAGTGCCTCCGAAATACAAAATGTCCAAACCGTGGATAACTCCAGCTATCGTAAAGTCGCTGAAAAACAAAAATAGATTATATAAGAAATACATTCTTTGTCCTACCCCATTTAATCTGTTGCAATTTAAAAAATATAGAAATAGGCTAAATCATGTCATAAGAGGAGCAAAAATCCACTATTATAATAGGAAATGAGTCGAACAAAAAAACAATACATCTTCCTTGTGGAGAACCATTAATTGTATTCTTAACAAAAAACATTGTAAAAAGCAGTTACCAAATGAATTTAAGATCAACGAGACTATTGTCTCAGATCCGCAACAAATTGGCAAAAGATTAAATGCCTTTTTTCTGATGTAGGTCCAACACTAGCTTCTAATATTCCATCTAGTCAGTTTGGACCACTAGACTATATGAATGCTTCAACTTTTGAGGAATTGAGCCTCACTTCTGTTACCGAGGTTGAAATCAGAGATATAATTATCAATTTAAAAGACTGTTCATCAGGACATGATTTGATTGACAGTAAAATATTAAAAGAAATTTATCCTGATATCATTAAACCTTTAATCTATATTTTTAACCTTTCTCTAAACCAAGGAATTGTGCCTGTAGAGTTAAAAATAGCTAAAATGACACCAGTTTATAAAGAAGATGACCCTGCTATTTTTAACAATTATAGACCAATTTCAGTGTTACCAGCTTTGTCCAAAGTTCTTGAAAAACTGGTTTACACAAGATTAATTCAAAATTTGGATAAAAATAATATTCTATATGCACACCAGTATGGTTTTAGGAAGCAACACTCTACGAATATGGCACTTGTCCAATTTTTGACTGAAATATACAAAGCAAAAGACAGAAAAGAAAACACTGTAGGTATTTTTCTGGATCTTTCAAAAGCATTTGATACTGTTAACCATACTATTTTGTTAAAAAAACTTTCACATTATGGTATTCGAAATAAGTCACTACTCTGGTTCACTAGTTACCTTTCAGAGCGGTATCAAATTGTCAACTATAATGGGACAGAATCTCCTCTACTTCCTCCCCAGTGCGGTTTACCACAAGGTTCCATCTTGGGTCCCTTGTTATTTTTAATATACGTTAATGACCTCCCTAATGTTTCAGATAAACTTTCTAAAATCTTATTTGCAGACGATACAAGTGTGTTTTACTCCCATAAAAACCCTGAAATTTTAATAAAGGTAGTTAATGAAGAACTTGACAAGTTATCCTCTTGGTTCAAGTCCAACAAATTGTCACTTAACATAAAAAAACAAGTTATATATTTTTTTAAACAATGCAGGAGAAAAGTCTGTTGATGACAGCAATGTTTTAGTTGAGTTGGAGGAGCCTGTCCATCTCCCGCTCCATCTTCCCCTCATTCGTGAACAAGACCCCAAGATACTTGAACTCCTCCACTAGGGGGCAGCACATCCTCCCCAACCCGGAGGAGGCACTCTACACTTTTCCGGCTCAAGACCATGGTCTCACATTTGGAGGCACTGATTCTCATCCCGGCCGCTTCGCACTCGGCTGCGAACCGCTCTATATTTAAAATATATAAATACACCTAATATTAAAGATTTGGTGGAGATTAGATCCTCATTCTCGATGTAACTGTTGTCATACGTCCTAATTTTAGCTGATTGGGTGCACAGAGTTAACTATTTGTCCATTGTGTTATTTAGCTCAACCCCAACACTTCCTTAGCAGTGCCTCCTCAGGCCCAACAACATGTGTTCACTGAACCCCAACCCATGGTTCCCGGACCCCCGGGTTCCGGGGACCCCAGTTTGAGGGCCACTGGAACCCTAAGCAGGTTAGACCCATCCTGTATCTTTTGCTTGTATGGAGTATGTCCTCCTTGTTGGGATGGAGAAGGTTGCTCTGAAGCTAATGAGGAGTAGCTGGATGTCAGAGAGATGAAGAACAATATGAAAGTTTTCATTATTTTGTCTTATAAAGAATGTTGAGAATTCATTATCAAGTGAGCATGTGGGCCCAGACTTTTATGCTACAGCCATGGCTCTAACTGGCTGTGTAACAGACTCTGAGATGCTGAAGGTTTTTATTTCTGAACAAAGTTGTGGTTCTGAAAGCCGGACAGCCAGTAGCTTCTTGTCCGCGGCGCCGCCTGAGCACTTTATCTCCCAGGACCTCTCTGCCTGTTCACCAGCTGCTGCCTCCCAGCTGGAGTAAAGCGCAGGTCTCCTCCCACCACCACAAAGCCCTGCATGCAGGAAACAGATCACAGGGCCAGGCAGGAATCAGTTAAAATGGGGATAAATAGATGAAGGCTGGGAAAAGATGAACAGTTAATAACGAGTAGAAACACATAAGGTGCGTAGGCTGGAAATTAGTAGGAATCTTTAGTAACAGATACTTACAGATTATAAGAACCAATCCCAGATCAGATTTTGTTCTTGGAAAACAAAGAATTATCTTTTTATTTTTTATTGATTTTCATTTAAAGTTTCATAAAACTGCAAACTTTGTTTTATTGAATCAGGAATCTGCACACTATGATAAAATTAGGGTTTGACTTCTCAATATGAGGGAGTTTTTATTTTCTTAATTGACATAAAGTAGTTTAAGGTCAGTGTGAAGGAGAGTAAAAGGTCCACATGGTTTTACTGACTTATGTATCCAGAGACTAAGGATTATAAAGAATATATCAGACTCCCGGTACTTAAACACACCTGCACCTCTTCAGGCTCTCCTTCACCTTCTCCCATCTTTTGCTAAAGATTCCTGACCTGATCGTGCATGTAACCATATGCCCCTCTGACCTCACCACCGTCTCACCTTGACGTCACATCAGTAGCGCTCTTACTCACCCTGGAACTAAGCTCATCGCCACTTTAGACTTTCTGAATCTAGCTGTGACAAAACTTTGTTTAGGTCATAAAATCTCTTCTTCAGTGTCCATCTCTAGTCTGATAAGAATGCATTAATAATTATCTGGGTGGGTGATGCTCCAGCCAGTGATGTGCCTTATCTTCTGGTCATGTGACTAACCCAGGGCTTAAAGCAAAAAGAATCAATTTGACTGTGACGGGGTTCTTCTATGCTTGGTCAAACATAAATGACTGGCCAAGGCCGGAGATCACTTTAGTGGAATTTATTCCGTTTTTTTTCAGGTGAGCCAAAGATGGCAGGTGCAGAATATATACAAGGACATCCAGGCAGGTTAAAAATAGACAAAAAAAAAAACAGTACCTTCCATGTTCCAGTCATTCACCCTCAGTGTGACTTCTCTGGAGTCTAACCACAGACTGCCTCCCTGTGGAGCAGAGCCCTGCTTTTAAAGCCACAGGCTCCGCCCACAGGAAGTCCAAACAAGCAAACAAAACAAAAAAAAAAAAAAACAGAACAACTAAGCAATTACTTAACTAAGAAATTATTTATTTGTAACCTTTTACCTTCAAGCATTCCAACTGCACTGCACCGTTCTGCACTGCACTGTGTTCTCAAGTTACACTACTTGCAAATAAACACTGAAAAACATCTGATTGTCTGACACCTCTTGCTTTTGGGTATGGATGCAACAGACACTTATGGCTGAAAACCACTTACTTGTTAGATGTTAGCTTAGAGTATATTGTCAGTACAAATAAATTGTCAATTCAATATTGATCAACATTCTTTGTTTTAATACAGTACTGCAGAAACAGCAGAATGAAGTTGTTGAAACCAATTTTAAAGTTAACCAATAATGATAAAGGAGAAACCAGATGCACATTTATTTCAGCACAACACTAGGGCTCATGTTTGTCAGAGCACAACATACAGACACAATCTTATCAAGAAATGTCATGTCTTCATCCTTGTATGGCAACACCATGTCAATAGGTACTTTAGCTGACAAAATGGTGTACTTGTTGCGGACGGTTCCGATCACCCTTTCCACATGAATTCGGAGGTGGGCAATTTTTCTTGTGCTCTCCACGTCTCTTGCATCCAGCTGACAGCGTCCTTTTGGCACACATAAGTCCCACACTGTCCTGTATGTCAAAGCCGCGGTCAGTCAACACCAAATCCCCAGGTAACAATTTGTCCAGAATCCCACAGTTATCAGTTACGTGCTTATCACTGACGCGTCCCCCCATCCCTTGGAAATGAAAGAAATGGAGCCCTGTGGTGTAATACCAATGAGGAACTTCATAGTTGTGTTGTGTTTGTAGTGGGAATATGACTGAGCTTGAGCTTTAAGATTTGATGGTCTCTGTATAAATATTTCAAAACAGTCCAGAATAACAGCAACACGCTTCCCAAAGTTCTCCACAAACTGATGGGGCATAGTTGCATGCAACGCATCTCGCCCTGGCCAGTTAATCAAAGGGCTGGGGCGTGCATGCAGAACATTTATGGTGTCGCTGAACGTTTTGGAAACAGTTTTTCTGTCTACAAAAAAGAGGTGGGCAATGTGTTGTATAGGTAAGTTTAATCTAAGGCGCATTAGGGTCAGGATAAAGCATCTCAAAAGGTGACAATACTTTACTACTCTGTGTCAGGTACGGTCCAACACAGGCTAGAACACCCATGACAACTTCAAGGTGTGGAAGTCCAGTGTAGTATTTCACTTTGACGTTGTCATCCTTCAGGAAATGTTCATCCATTTTTCTCTGGCCAAGCTCACATTTCAGGGTCCTGTTCTCCTCCAGCAGCCGGTGGATTTCAGCACGCCGGCGCTGACAGAAGTCACATTCTGTCAGCAGTGTCTGGTCAGCTCCATCCTCTGCTGGTGCCGGTGTCTCCACTGTGGATCAAATAAGGAAATATTTTAGCTAAATGTGCATCATGCAGCTGAAACAGCAACAAAAGCAATATAAGGTGTTGTATCTGCTGGCTCTGTAAGGCTTACCTGGTGGAACAAGGTCATCAATAACTGTCTCATCCATCGCAGGTGTACTGTCAGTCCTTTGCCGTTTTCTCTTTTCCTGTCTCTCATAGCGTGCAGTCTTTGTGGCCTTCATCTCAGTGTGGCCCAAGTGTAGTGATGGTGCCCAAACCGGATGCGAGTTGTACATTTCATTTGCTGGTTTTCCTGGTAACACAATTTCAAATTATTATCCATAGCAGAAGTGTTGAACACATATAGAAGCATAATGTTATCAAAGATCCTTAATATACATATTATTATATTATATGATTACATTACATTACAAGACGGCTGGTAAGTGCTAGGATCAGCAAAACTTGTAAGTGGTGCTATGAGAGATGTTCTCTAAAGAGCTGGGTTTTCAGGAGTTTTTTGAAAATGGAGAGGGATGTCTCAAGTGGGTGGTGGTGGTCTACAGCAAGCCAGACAAAGACAATCACCTCGTCTTTGGTGCCACTGAGGTTGATGCAGGGAGCATCATTGTGCTTGTGAGCCACACTCTCCATGGAGGTCAGATAGATGTCCCATATGTCAAGAAAACTGCAGAAACCTGCTTCAGCAATGGATACTGCACAAGCATCCGAACAGATCGATGCCAGGAAAGCCATTGGCCTCAAGCCTGGGGGGGTGCTTCTTCTTCTGTCCAAATTGTTTTTAATGAATATGCCATAGCGTCACATGTCATCTACAATGAATAATTTGCAGAGTTCCCAGCACCTCTTCATCGAGTGGGCTGCTCCTGGTCAACTGGTGGTGGAAGGATTTCCATACATTTCTCCAGGAAGCTGCCTGTCTGTACAAATAATCCCTGTCGGAACAACAGACGGTGTGAGAGAGTCCTGGACTCAAACGAATGGTTCTGCCCATGTCCCACTGGATTCTACGGAGAACACTGTGAGCAGCGCATTGACACAAGAGCAGCACCCATAAAAGATGCCCCCCCCCCCCCCCCATCAAATCCATCCAGGACAGGGTCAAAAACCTTGAGCACAACCTGGAAAAAATCATGAACAGATGTCGCATTTCTTAGGAGATTTCTGCAGAATTCTGATGGATGACACCAATGACTTAATTCCAACCGACTGCTAAAAGTAATCTGAAAACCGATTTTAAAATAAATGAACAAGAACCGATGAATCAGAAAAGACTGGCCCTGCGATTCAATAAACTGCCACCAGATGGCAGCAATCATTCATGTTTAAAAATGCTTCTGAATAAATTGATAAAAGGGATGCTGTTTATTTCTAATGAAAAGAGATTATTTTCTGTTTGAAGCCTTGGGTTCAGCTGTTTTTGATATTTAAGCTTAAAAACTGCTAAAATTTAGGGACAGACGAACAGTTGATATTGTGCTTTAATATAACCCCTTCAGCAAAGCTCTAAAGTATAATCACTAAAAGCAAAGGTAAAACAGAAACTACATAAAAAACCATGAAAAGACACACACACACACACACACACACACACACACACACACACACATATACTATATATATATTCACTCCTCTAATTCTCACCTGGAAATGATTGAAGGAAACAGTTGATGGATGAATAAAGAGGTGTTCTGCAGCTATTTTGTTGCGTTATCCGTTCTTAATTGCTCTGATTTCATGAATGATGACAGCAATGTTTTAGTTGAGTTGGAGGAGCAGCTCTGTTCTGCTCTGACTGCAGCATCAGGATTAAAACCTGTTTTTTCTCCACCAATCGCGGCTGCAGAGAGGAGACACTTTGCAGACAATCAGCGGCAGCATCTGCACAGTATAGCGGTGATGCGGGCGCGGAAACCTGTTTTATGTTTTAAGGTCCATAGTGACAGGTTTGGTGAGGTGGACTTAATGAAAGAAATAGTGAAGAAAACTGAAAAAAACGGATTGATTTTTAGTTAAAATGGGTCATAATGCAGGTTTTTATTAGATAGTGTTTCCTACATTTCCCTTTTCATGAGATCCGATTCAGATATCTGTCTGTGACTGGATGATTAGTGATGGAGTTTATCACACAGCAGAAACAACATGCTGGGGGACATTAATAGTTCCTGTGAGCTCTCTGATCAGCTGATCTCTGCAGCGGCTTTCCTCTTGATCACAGATTAGTTAGGTTATCGTCCTCTGTCCCTCGGAGCAACAACTCTTTAACAACCAAACACTTGTTTATTTCTACACCTGCGGTCTAAGAGCCAGCTAAAACCTCATCTTTTCATTTTCTGCCAATTACAGAACAAACTCAGCTGCAATTGGAGCCAGAGTGCTGCCTAACGAATTAATGTTACATTTGTGATTACCTGTGATTATTAATACTGCATATTTAAACAACCCAGAGCTGTATGTTGAATATAAAACAGGCAGGCTGACTTTTACACTAACTAGTACTACTATGCTCTACTGGCATCAGTATTTGTAACACTTTTTCTGTCTACAAGTAGAATTGGACCTGCTGCAGGAATGTGAATTAATGTGTTGATCTGAAGGATGTTTTAATTTCTTGAGCTACTTCAGTAATAAATTATCTGACTTTTACTGAACTAAGTTTAAATTGATCAAACTTTATGGCCCTAACTTATTTCTATCATATGGATCTAAGGACAAGATCATTTTCTCATCATGATGCAAATCCAGCTGGAAGCTCTCAGAGAGGGTTCCCAATCTTTTGTATCATAGCCAGTAGGGCTGCACAATTAATCGCATTTTAAATATAATCACCATTTTAAAAAACGCTATTTCCAAATCCAGAGGTCTGCAACTTTTGGCTACGTAACAATTAATGGATCACACGCTTCCTTTAGGTGTCAGTAACTTGTTTAAACTGGGTTTGCCTCACGTGGAAGGGTAGAGAGCTGCAGCAGTGAGATGATCAAGTTTTATTATTTGTTTTAGAGTTTATATAATAATACTTTTTAACCTGAAACTTTCAGGAATCTCTCCATAGTATTAAGTACCGGTCAGACTGTTTAATACATAGACTTCTTTGCTGGTTGCACTTTATGTTCAACAAGGATTGATGTCCAACTCAACCAGCTGTTCTCTTAAATATCAATATTCTGATTAACCAAAACAGTTACATTTTTTGTTTTAAATAGACCTTGTGTATATCTAACGTCAACCAAGCTGTGTGACCGGCTGTTTCTCAATCAAGCAGTTAAATCTTTTGTAAAACATGAAGACGTTTATTGAGGGGAGGGGTCCTTCTCACCCTCTGAGCTGCAGGGGGCGCACCTGTCACTAAAACACTGAAACACTTTAACTTTCCCTCCTTTAAATTAAGACAGTATTTTCCTGTGGTGCACCCTGGAAGGCTGGAGGCGTGCCTAGCAACGGTTGCTAAGCTGATGTGCATTCCTGGGTGGAACTTGTGCATCACAGCAGCTCCTTTCATGGTGATGACATCACAGTAGCTTCTCTGCCTTAGAAGACCGTGTAACGGAATTATTCTTTCCTTCTGGCACTTTCTTTGTGAGAGACAGACGTGTTTTTGGTGAGAGAAAACTACATAGTTAGCGATAGCTTGCGATAGTTTGCGATTTTTACGATTTTTAACAATTTTTACGATTTTGACTATTTTTACAATTGATTTAGTTTTACAATTGATTGATTGATTGATTGTCAATCCCAGAGTTTGCTCTGGGATTTACAATCCCAGAGTTTGCTTTACGAACCAGTGCAAACGAAGAAGCCATGACCGACTCCACCAGTTCAGGGGCTCCAGTAGTCCCAGGAGACTTTATTATACCATCGATGGAAGATTTCTTTTCGTCCATCTCAATGGAGCAGACCGTGGATTTGGCCGTAGGAGAACCCGATGCTTACACCTTATCTAAGTTAAAGGAGCTGGTGTTGAATGTCGCGGATGAATGTACCGGCTTCATCTACATAGGACACTTCACATCTGGGCATGTGGAAACCGCTGTGGGCAAGTCGGTGCTAACATCATTTTTAGACTTCCTTGAGATGCGCTGAACGACTCAACCCAAGAGCTTTGACACCTTCAACAAGCAATTTGTCAAACTAGTCAAAGCAAAAGTGAGCTATATCCTCGGCCCCATGGATGATCAATTAGCTTTTTATGTCTCTGAGATGGACACAGTGGATATAATGCTTCCACATGCAGTGATACTGATGGAGGAACTGTTAACTGAGAGGTGTAGACAACATGAGCAGAGGAAGCAAAACGTTGCTGAAGACCAGCAAGATGCCCTCAATAGCCAGCAGACAGGAGAGCTTCAGCCCCTCGGTTCTGATCTGGGTGATTCCCAGACTGTGGAGGGAAAAACCAGAACTCGAGGAGGCAGAAGCAGAGATCAACCAGGAGAGGGATTTTATTCCTGAGGACCAGGAATCAGATCTGAAGCTAGTGGAAGAATTCCTCTCTGAAGAGCTTTCAGCGATGAACAAGGTAAATGATTTTATCTCTACAGAAAAGAAATCAGATCTTTAGATGGTGGATTGATTTACATCTGATGAGATTTCTGAAATCATGAAGGTCAATTATTTTATGTCTAAGGAAAAGGAGTTGGAGCTGAAGATGGTGGACGAATTCATTTCTGAGGAGCTCTCAGCGATGAACAAGGTGAATTATTTTATCTTTAAGAAGAAGGAACCAGTTTGAGTTTTAACTAGTCCACAGTTTTAAATAAACAGTGCATGCATTTGAACAAGACAAACTATAAATAACAACAACCAACCCAGATGATGAGGCTAGACATAATATTTATCCCTCTGTTTGAGCAAAGTACTGAAAAGTTTTCTACCCAATTGATATATGTAGTTGATAGTAAGATATTCAAATGTTTTGTTTGCATGTGGATTTTGCTTTCTAAAAATATATATTCCACTGTATTCCTTTTTTGCTAAATGTGCAGACAGCGATTTTATCAAACAATAGACTTAGACAACTTTATTTGTCATTTTGTATGCACAGGGTGCGTACAGAACGAAATTTCGTTGCATACAGCTTGTAGATTACAGTAAATGAAATTACAGTGTGAGGTGCAGCAGTGATTTAAAAGTAAACAATTGAAATGTAAACAATGCAGGAGAAAAATCACAATGTAATAGGTTGAATATCTCAATTATACTAAATTGGGGCTTGCCAAAATAAGCCTTTTTATGTACACTTTTGGGGAGGGCGCCTGAAAAAAAGAGTATGTACACTTTTTATTTGTTTTCTTTTAATAGACTCAATAAGGGTGTCTATGATCTGCTCTTAATGTGTTTGAGTTTGTGTGTGTTAAGATAAATTATTTTATCTCTAAGGAAAGGGAGTCGGGGTTGAAAATGGTGGAAAAATTCATCCCTGAGGAGCTTTCAGAGATGAACAAGGTAAATGATTTTATCTTTAAGATTAGATTAGATTAGATTAGATTCAACTTTATTGTCATTACACAGGTACAGGTACAAGACAACGAAATGCAGTTTAGGTCTAACCAGAAGTGCAATAGCAGCAAGTGCAGGATAAACAATGGTTCCATATGTACAGGCACGCCCGCTGACAGGGGGGGGACAAACGGGTCAGTTGTCCCGGGCCCAGGACAGAGGGGGGGGGGCCCAAAACTAACACTCTGACTGACCACTAAAATGGTCAGTCAGAGTGTTAGTCAGCACGCGCTGACTGCAGCAGCAGTCTCATTGCAGACTTGAGTCACGGCACTCTGCTGCTTCCCCTCCCCTCTCGTACATGGCTCTACGGTGCCAGCCAATCAGCACGCAGGCTCAGCCTGGCCCGCCCACTCAGCTGTCTCTCACAAACAACCACACTGCTGATCAGCCTCGGAGAGAGAGAGAGACCGCAGGAGCGGAAAAAACATGAAGAGGGACAGAAGCGCCGTTTGGCTCTATTTTATGAAATCAAGCTGTATGTTTTGTAAAAGGCCGGTTAAATTCAGTGGAAACACAACAATTTTATATAAGCACGTGAAAAACCATGAGCAAGAAAACGTCGAGCGACAGAAACAGAAGAGAGGAGACGAAACTTCTCTCATTGCCCTGACAGACCAGACCCACAGACTGACGTCACTAACTGAGGCGTTTCAGTCCTCCAGAGAACATCCAGGTAGATAAGAGTGGTCATCTTCAGCAGCAGTTCATGTTAACTTTCAAAGTAGATATTATCTATCATATGTTACTGGAGCCCACCCAGAAAATGTAATTAAGACCTTGAAAGAACCCAGTACATACGTATATCCTATTAAAAAGTGTTATTTAAGATATTCCTTTATTTATCCCACGACGGGGAAAATTATAGGATTAATGCAACAGGCAGGTGCACACAACACAGACAAAATTACATAAGGATTGAAAGAAAAAACCCTATGAACATAACATTATTATTATTATTATTTAATTGTAATAATAAAATAAAAATCACAAACCCCGAAAGATCAACAGTTTCATGATACATCAAGCTTAGGGACTGGCTAATATACAGCAGGTCAAAAAAGGCCATATTTTGGCTGCAGTGCTTGCTGTTCTCTGATGAAGAAAAGATCAACTAGTGCACTAAATTCAATAGATAGGTTGAAAATATCCAGTATAAAATATAGAGATTTGCAGGGCGTGAAGTATACAGTTAAGTTGACTTTTTTTGGTGTGTGTGTGTGTGTGTGTGTGTGTGTGTGTGTTTGTGTGTGTGGTGGCGGCAGGTGTAGAGGGGGGGCCCAAAAGGACTGCGTTGTCCCGGGCCCTAGCAAAGCTGTCAGCTGGCCTGTGTACAGGACATGGGTTATTACTGAATAAATATAGAGATGTATACTATTATAGACAGAGTTTTACTGATCGATTTGTCCTATGAGTATAATATATAGATAACTAGTATTGTGAACTAAATTTACAGCTGGATATGTACCGAATATAATATACAGGTGGGTATTACTATAAATAGAGTTTTACAGATATGTACAGATATGTATATATAGATAACTAGTATTGTGAACTAAATTAAATTTACAGCTGGATATGTACCGAACATAATATACAGGTAGATATTACTCTGAATAGAGTTTTACAGATATGTACAATAGCATAATATACAGATGATTATTATAACAGAGTTTACATGTACTATGAATATATGTACAGGTGGATATTACTATAGGCAGAATTGTGAGCATGATATACAGGTAGCTATTACTATAAAATGAATAAATAGAGTTTGGACAGAAGCTATTTAAATTCAAGTGCAGTGGAAGGTAATTGCATATTACAGTTAAAGTACGGTATTGCAAATGTATATGTAAACAATTGGTACTGTGAATAGACAGTCAGCAGTGCAAATCAATATTCAGTCATAGTTAGTAGTGCAGGATGCATGTGAACAGTTGTTACAATAGTAACAGTCAGGAGAGCAGGTGAACATTACAGTCTTGTAAATAACAGAATAACAAAATGGAGGTAGGTGTGAGGAGGAAGAGGAGAGTCTATCAGTGAGGGTTAGAATTCAATAAAGAGACAGCTCTGGGGAAGAAGCTGTTCTTCAGTCTGCTGGTTCTGGTCCGGAGGCACCTGAAGCGCCTGCCGGAGGGCAGGAGAGAGAACAGTCTGTGGGCTGGGTGGGATGAGTCCTTAAGGATGCTGCGGGCTCGATGTAGGCAGCGTTTTTTCTGGATGTGCTCAATGGTGGGTAGTGGAGTCCCAGTGATGTACTGGGCGGTTTTCACCACCCGCTGCAGTGCCTTGCGCTCTGCAACAGTACAGCTCCCATACCACACTGTTGGTCAGGATGCTTTCTATTGCACAGCGGTAGAAGTTCACCAGGATAGTTGAGGATAGCTGATTTTTCCTCAGTGTCCTCAGGAAGAAGAGGCGCTGGTGAGCCTTCTTGACCAGGCAGGAGGTGTTGGTTGACCAGGACATGTCCGCTGAGATGTGGGTCCCCAGTAACTTGAAACTGGAGACACACTCAACAGCCAGTCCATTGATGTGGATGGTGTCGTGCGTGCCTCTTGAATCTTTTCTGAAGTCCACGATGAGCTCCTTCGTTTTGGTGGTGTTGAGGAGCTGGTTATTTTCAGTGCACCATGTGGCCAGGTGCTTGATCTCCTCCCTGTAGGCTGTCTCATCGTTGTTACTGATGAGGCCAATCACCGTAGTGTCGTCCGCAAACTTGATGATGGAGTTGGATGCGTACACAGGTTTGCAGTCGTGGGTGAAGAGGGAGTAGAGAAACGGGCTTAGCACACAGCCCTGTGGTACACCAGTGTTGAGTGTGATGGACGTGGAACAGTTGGAGCCTGATCGGACGTTCTGGGGTCTGTTGGTCAGAAAGTCCAAAATCCAGTTGCACATGGAGGTGTTGATGCCCAGGGGTCCGTTCTTCGTACGTCGCTAACTCAGTTAGCTGGATTTGATTGTTGACGATTTGGCATGATCTTGGATCGTTTGGTTCTTCGAAACTCATCCTGGACTTGCTGTCATAGCAACATGTGCACAAACTTAAACCTGCCCGCGAGCAGGCTTATTTCATGTAAACAGGATTAGATCGCGGCTTTATAAGCGGAGGAGATAGGGAAGTCTGTCCAGCCAGTGCACTTTGACCACCTAGTGGCAGAGGACGGGACAGAATTGTGGAACACCATTTCTAATCTTTAATAAAAGACGAAACAAATAATGCTTAGTTCCTGTCGTTTTATTGCAAAAAAATGTTATAAAGAAAAGCCAGCAAGTCATCTTTTGCCTGCAATAAGAGATAGTTATGTAAAGTCAGCAATACTACTGTCAAATGGTGTATTAGAACTTATTCTGAACGTCCTTTTGAAGCAACTCGATCTCTAGTGCAAGTTTTCTCTTTTTCAAGTTGTGGAGTTCGATTTCTCCTCTTAATTTGTGTTTTTTCAGGTCAAAATACAATTTTTTTTGTTGAAGATGCCGTTTATATAGGGAACGGATGGCACTATGTGTCATTTTGTGAAAGAAAAAGAAAGGGTGAAACATGCCTCATGCAACAAAAGTAAAAAGAACCCGTTTTTTTTCAGGCTTTTTCTTGGTGGCTGTTATAAACAGACAAACACATCATTTATCAGTGGCCTTTAAAAAGAGGAAAAAGTGGCTTTTTAAAATAAAGTATAATAATTAAAGGCCACCATTTTGTAGAATATTCTTGTATTTCACTTTTACTTGTCCCCATGTTCTAGTGGGTCTCGTGGAGGCTCTGACATAAAAGAACAAAGTAAATATAAAATTATTAAAAAGTAAAAATACATACTGTAGAAAGTGATAGAAACATCTACCATGGACACTACTTATGCATGTAATTTGTCTGCTGCTTTTTGCCAGCCCTTTCTCCTGGCTTTAGCAGACTTTGAGGTGTTCCCTGTCGTTTTAATTAATGACTCAAATTCGGCATAACCTTCCATTAAAAGCTCGTGTTCTGCTTGGGAGAAAAACTGTGCGCGTTGTTTTGCCATGCTGAACAGCCAATAGCAGCGTTGCTGATCATTGTTTCTACTATCGATACATTTCCCCTTTTAAACAAACGCATGAACGCGCAGTTATCTCAGATAACTCAATCCAGCGATACTAATCATAAACAACAGGTGTGTTCGAAGAACCCAATTAGCCGGATCATAATTAGCCGGATGAAATCATCTTGGATGTGTCATTTGATCTCAGATGTTTTAAGCAACGTACGAAGAACGGGCCCCAGGTGTCGAAGTTTGGCTATTAGCTTAGCCGGGATGACAGTGTTGAATGCTGAGCTAAAGTCAACAAACAGCATGCGTGCATAAGTGTTCTTATTGTCCAGATGTGTGAGCTCAGAGTGCAGTGCCATGGAAACTGCGTCCTCTGTGCTCCTATTGCTGCAGTATGCAAACTGGTGTGAGTCCAATGTGGATGGTAGCGAGTCTTTTAGGCCTGCCAGGACCAGCCGCTCAAAGCACTTAATTACGATTGGTGTGAGTGCTACAGGGTGGTAGTCGTTACGGCACTTTGGGCTGGAGTGTTTTGGCACTGGCACAATGGAAGTACATTTGAAGCATGTTGGTACAGCTGCTTGGGCAAGAGACAGGTTGAAAATGTCTGTAAAAACCCCAGCGAGCTGCTCCGCACATGCCCCTAGCACGCGTCCAGGGATGTTGTCTGGTCCAGCTGCCTTGTGTGTGCTGATCCTGCTCAGTGCATTGCAGACATCTGTGGAGGAGAGTGTGATTGGCGGGTGGTCGGCTGAGGATTTGAGGGGGTGAGGAACAAAGAAAGGTGATCTGACTGACCCAGGTGGGGGAGGGGTGTCGCAACGTAGGCTCCAGCCACATTTGTGTAAACGTGGTCTAAAGTTTTGTTTCCTCTGGTGTGACAGGAAACATGCTGGTGAAATTTCGGTAGCACTGACTTTAAATTTGAATGATTAAAATCACCTGCGACAGTAAACGCAGCTTCAGGGTGAATGGTCTGTTGTTTACTGATGGCTGCGTGAAGTTCTTTCATAGCAGACTTAGCATCAGCGTCAGGGGGAATGTAGGCTGCAGTGATAATAGTGGAAGTGAACTCCCGTGGCAGATAGAACGGTCTGCATTTAACCATGAGAAACTCAACGTTAGCTGAGCAATGTCTCTCAACAATAGCAGAGTTTGTGCACCAAGTTTTGTTAATGTAAATGCACAGTCCCCCGCCTGGGGTCTTACCGGAGCCATCTGATGTTCTGTCCGCCCGGAATGCATGCCGTCCCGCTAGCTCAATAGCATTGTCCGGTATTCCGCTGTTTAACCATGTTTCCGTGAAAATTAGGACATTACAGTTCAAAAGACTCTTGCTGCATGTAATGTTGAGTCGGATTTCCTCCATTTTGTTCAGCAGCGACCGTACATTGGCAAGGAAAATGCTGGGTAAAGAGAGCCGGTGTGATGTTAGCTTTAGCTTAGCTCTTAGTCCTCTGCGCGCCCCCGCCTTTGTTTACGATCTCGGCGCCGTCTAGGAGCACTTCCGCCCGGCCGAGCTGAGTGCGAAGCCTCGGGTGTTCTGGCGATCTCAGGAAGGAGTCGAAGGTTGTCCATAAAACTGTCAGAAGTTCGTAATCCAATATCCAAAAGCTCACATCGGGTGTACGAAGTAAGGGCACAACTGTTCTGTACGAACAGACCCGAAATGAGCAGGAAAAACACCGCAAAATTGCAGAATCTGGAGAGACCGTGAGCCTCGCGATCTACTCGCGCCGCCATGTTGGTCGACTTAAAACAAAAGACTCAGATGTTTAGATGGTGGATAAATTTATATCTGATGAGATTTCTGAAATGATGAAGGTAAATTATTTTATCTCTAAGGAAAAGGAGTTGGAGCTGAAGATGGCGGACAAATTCATTTCTGAGGAATTTGGTGTGTATGCAGCACATGTGGGGCATACAGATGTGGGGTTCCTCCATTGACCACCACAATATCTGTATACCCCACATACTAGGTAATGAGTCTGGGTTGGTGTTTTGTGCTATTGCCTAATATGTGGAGCTTACTCTTATCATGGTTTTTTATGCTGGGACAAAAGATCTGTTTGCCCCACATGGCAGGCAATGAGCCAGGGTGAGCATTTAATGTTCTTGCCAGGCATGTGGGGCTTACAGATGTCATGTTGCTCCATTTGCCACCATGATATCTGTATGGCCTCATGCTAGGGAATGAGTCTGAGTGGGTGTTTCAAGCTGTTGTCTGGCATTTGCGACGTACAGTTGTCATGGTTAGTAATGCTAGAACCAGACATCTATATGTGCCATGTGCCAGACAATGAGCCTGAGTAAGCATTTTGTGTTGTTGCCTGGTATGTGTGGATAGACAGATGTTATTTTCGCCCAGTATTGCATCAACATATTTGCACACCCCTCAAAACAGACAATGAGCCTGGGTGGGCGTCTCATGCCATTGACTGGCATGTGGGGTGTACAGATGTCATTGTGGCCCAGATGTATGTACACCCCACAGGCCAGGCAAGGAAACTGGGTGGGAAATGTTTTGCCATTTTCCAGCATGTGGGGAAGTACAGTTGATAAGGGTACATATGTTGGAACCAAACAACGAGCCTGGGTCTCTGTTTTGTGCCATTGCCCGGCACATGGGCCATAGAGATTTTATTGTCATCCAATATTTGATCCAGAGATATGTAAGCCCCACATGTCATGGAATGATACTCAGTGGGTGTCTCCTGCCATTCCCTGGCAAATGGGGAATACATAGGTTTGGTTCCAACATTGCTCATCACGACATTTTTACACCCCATTTCAACAGTGCCATTGTCTGGTATGTGGGGCATACAGATGTCATTAGCTATGTTTACAGGGACAAAAGTAATGGGACAAAACAGCCGATCGGAATAAAAAAGCGTCATATAAACAAGCCAATTGGAATAAGATGATCGGATTAAGCTAGGTCGAAATGAAATTGTATACCAAATGAGAGGGGTGGTTTATGCTGATTGATAATCCGATCAGCAAGCATATAAATGCTTGGAAGGCTAAGTTTATTATGAATGTGGCAAACTGACCGTATTGCGCATGTGCGATCGACGTAAACGTGATGTATTTCAATGTTAGCGAGTGGCGGAAATACGTCGGGGCTCCTGATACAACCTTTCTGTTCGAAAAATAAAATAGCTCAGAATTATCGCTTACTCAGTAACGTTTCCACTGTAATTAGAACATCGTGCAAGTCCATTCTTGGAGCTCTGAAGACAAACAAAAATGTATAATACTGGTTTGTGTATTATTTTTGTAGTTTAGCAAAGACAGAATTACTTCTTCTGTTTTTTGGGGGGGAATTTGAGAACTGCGTATGTCAGAGTGGTTATATTCTGAATATAGCCAGGTGCATATGCAGTCACATTATGATTCGATTAATTAATTGTGTGCCCATATAAATGGAATAATCCGAATACATTTCAATCCATTTATGACATTTTTGTGCATGTAAACATAGCTATCGTGGACTAATGTTGGATCCAGATGTCTGTACTCCCCACATGTCAGGGATTGGGACTGGGTGGGCATTCTGTGCCATTGCTTGGCATGTAGAAAATTTAGATGTCTGGTTCAAACATTGTTTACCATGACATAGTTTGCCTCACATTAGGGAATTAGGTTTCGTGGGTGTTCTGTGTCATTGTCTGTCAAGTGGCAATACATTTGTCATGGTTAATAATGTTGGAGTCAGAGATCTATAAGCCCCACCTGCAGGACATTGAGCCCAGGTGGGTGTTATATGCCATTTCTTGGCATGTGAGGAGAATGGATGTTAATTGTGGTCCAATATTGGATCCAGACATCTGTACTCCCTACATCCCAAGGAACGGGACTTGGTGGGCATTTTTTGCCATTACCTTGCATGTGGGGAATATAGATGTTTGGTTCCAACATTGTTTACCATGACATCTTTATACCCCACATGTTAAGTAATGAGCCTGGGTGAGTGTTTCATGCCATTACCTGGCATGTGGGGCATGCAGATGTCTGGTCCCATCTTTGGTCACTGTGACATCTGTATGCCTCATTAGCCAGGTTAATGGATTTCTACAACCTGCTCAATGCATGCATGCTATACAACTGTGTCCAACTCCACCACCTGCTGGTGGTGCTGTCTGATGCGTCTACGAGTCATTCTCTGTGTCTGCTGACCTTCGCTCACTGTTCCAGCTGACTCCCAGACACACCGGTAACTACCTGTGACACCATCACCTCACTCATATTGTCACCACTTATGCCCTTTGAGGGCTTATCTGGACTTAGCGGCTTCCTGTATGATTCATTTTGACACCTGCCTTTGGTCTGCCTGTGGAGGAGAATAAAACCAAACTGGACCATTTCTACTGGGTGCTGACTTGGTGATTCTGTTTTTTTGGTCAGTGGATGTAGCTGTGATTGATTTAAACTGCCATTGCTGGTATCCTCCATGTGCCCATGTGTTTCAGGGCCTCGTTGTAGTAAATGGCAAATGGCCTGTACTTGTATAGCGCTTTATCAAGTCTAACAACCCCATAGCGCTTTAAACTACTTTGAATCATTCACCCATTCATTTACACGCTGGTGGTGGTAAGCTACATTGCAGCCACATTTGCCCTGGGGCAGATTGACAGAAGCCAGGCTTCCATAAAATACAACTGCCGCCATCGGGCCCTCTGACCACCATTAGCAGGCAAAGCAGGTGATGTGTCTTTCTCAAGGACACAACAACCCACTGGTTGCAGGGCCAATTCCTAGCTCCTGTGCCACTGTTGCCCCTGGTAGAAGTGGTTGCAGTAAGTTTTCAGGTAAAGCTTAAATCCTTTTGGGGATCATTCCAAAAAAAGTAAATAACAAAGCAACTGGACTTGTATTCCGTAGTTGAAGACGTTTCACTTCCTCTCCAGGAAGCTTTCTCAATTCAAAAAGTCTGGAGTAATGTGGAGTACCAAGCTTTATACTACTGCCCAAACAAAGGCCTTGTAATGGCTTAGATAACATGCAAATTCAACCGAAACAGGTCCACCCCTTAGTAATGGGCGGTCGTTAAAGCCATTAAGCCAGCAGATTGAAC
The DNA here is from genome assembly GCA_037039145.1 of Fundulus diaphanus. Lineage (NCBI taxonomy): Eukaryota > Metazoa > Chordata > Actinopteri > Cyprinodontiformes > Fundulidae > Fundulus > Fundulus diaphanus. The sequence goes on along the minus strand of CM073139.1, from coordinate 418,746 downwards.
CGAAACTGGTCCACTCCTCTGTAACGAGGAGTCATTAGGGTTGTTATTGGCCTGGCTTAAAGGAACAATGTTTTGATCCCCCGTATGGGGGGGAAAATTGAGGTGATGATTGGCCGGAATTAATCCTATAGCTGGATTGTAAGTTTTTGAGAGTTGGAACGTAAGGCCTCCTCCTCTGTTTAAGGTTGGTTTCTCTCTCTTAACGTAGATGGCTTCCTTCACACCCCTTTCAAACCATCTGTCTTCTTTGTCCAAAATGTGGACATTTTGGTCCTCAAAAGAGTGTCCTTTGTCCTTAAGGTGTAGGTGGACAGCAGAGTCTTGACCTGAGGAGGTAGCTTTCCTGTGCTGAGCCATGCGTCTGTGGAGAGGTTGTTTGGTTTCTCCAATATAAAGATCAGAACATTCCTCACTGCACTGAACTGCATACACCACTCCGCTCATCTTAGGTTTGGGGGTTTTGTCCTTGGGATGCACCAGCCTCTGTCTGAGGGTCCTGTTTGGTTTGAAATGTACTGGGATTTTGTGTTTGGAGAAAATCCTCTTGAGTTTTTCAGAGACTCCAGCAACATATGGGATGACGATGTTTCTTCGTTTATTCTTCTCACCATTATGTTCTGCAGCGGGTCTTTTGGATTTTCTTGCTGATTTGACAAAAGCCCAGTGAGGGTACCCACAGGTTTGGAGAGCATCTCTGATGTGTTTCTGTTCCTTGTGCTTCCCTTCTGTTTTAGTTGGGACATGCTCGGCCCGGTGTTGTAAGGTTCTAATGATCGAAAGTTTGTGCTCCAGTGGGTGGTGTGAGTCAAAAAGAAGATATTGGTCTGTGTGAGTGGGTTTCCTATATACTTCAATGTTGAGGTTTCCATCTCCTTCTATGTTCACCAAACAGTCAAGAAAAGGTAGCTTGTTGTCGTTGGCATCCTCTCTGGTAAACTTGATGTTGGTGTCCACTGAGTTGATGTGTCTTGTGAAAGCTTCCACTTCTTTTAACTGGATTTTGACAAAGGTGTCGTCCACATATCTAAACCAGTGGCTTGGTGGTGGTCCTCTGAAGGTTCCCAAAGCTCTCTTATCCATTTCTTCCATGTAAAGATTGGCTACAATTGGCGACACTGGAGATCCCATGGCACAACCATGCTTCTGTCTGTAAAAATGATCGCTGAACTTGAAATAAGTTGTAGAAAGACAAAGGTCCAGTAGAGTACAGATATGGTCCGGAGTGAAGTTAGTTCTGTTATTTAGGTCACTGTCTTGTTGAAGACGTTTCCTGACTGTTTCTACTGCCTCTGATGTAGGTATGCAAGTGAAAAGTGAAGTGACATCGAAAGACACCAGGGTTTCCCATGGTGCCATCTTTAAATGTTTGACTTTGTTTGCAAAGTCCTTGGAGTTTTCTATGTGATGTGGTGTGTTCTGCACCAGGGGGGCTAAAATACTAGCAAGCTGTTTAGCAATGTTATATGTTACTGAATTAATGCTGCTGACAATGGGTCTGAGTGGTGTTCCTTCCTTGTGAATTTTTGGGAGTCCATATAAGCATGGAATGTCTTCCCCTGGATATAATCTATAATAAGATGAGCGGTTAATTGCCTTGTCTTTTTCTAGTTGTTGTAGGTAGTCGGTGATTTTCTTTTTGTAGGAGTTGGTTGGATCCCTTTTCAAAGACTCATATGTGGAGGTGTCACTCAGTAGAGTGTGAACTTTGTCCTGGTAATCTGAAGTGTTGAGGACCACGGTGCATCTGCCTTTGTCTGCTGGTAATATGGTGATGCTTTGGTCCTGGCTAAGCGATGTTATGGCTTTCCTTTCCTGTGTTGTGAGATTGGAGGGAGGTGGTTTAGCGCTGGATAGGGTAGCTGTTATTTTCATCCTGAGTTGCTCTGCCTCTGTTTCAGCCAGATTGTTGTTCCTGATGGCCGATCCCGTGGCAGTTATCAGTTCCACAATGGGTATTTCTTGTGGAGAAATGGCAAAATTCAGGCCTTTACTCAGTACCTCCATCTCTGGCTTCGTCAACGACCTGATAGAGAGGTTTTTAACCCACTTGTCCTGGACATTGATGTTGGTGGCCTCCTCCACGGGTATGTTGGTGTCTAGTGTAGGTGCTGCTTTCTGTTGCAGTCTATTGAATTTAGCTTTTTGTCTTTCTTTTGTTTTAAGGTGCTGTGAAAGTTGGACCTTATCAACAAAACTGGAAACTTCCTCAAACAAGGTTTCAGGGAGAAAACTCAACAGCTTCTGCCTAGTCTGATCTATTTTGTGAGAGAGGGCTTCAATAGTGAAGTGGGTCTGTCTTATCCTCTCACTAAGCAGTTTGTTTTGCGCGTTCCTAAGAATCTCTTCTGCCCTGTGACCTGTTAACACAGTGACCCCTCCAGTTTTATGTCAGTTTATGAGCAAAATAAATGTTGTCAAAGTTTTGAAATGCTCTTATGAACGTTTTGGTGGCCTACCCATCAAAATGATTTATTCTTTTATTTTGACTGTGCAAATATGTCACAGATTTAATGTATTCAGTTTTTGAAATACTATGTACAATAGTCATAGTAAAGTTGAGCAATGCTGGTGGTTATCACAAGATTAATTCAAATGTAATGCTCTCACCGTTCGTACTTTCATGTTTGCTGACTGAAGTACCATTTAATAAACGTGTTCTTTATTTCAACTTAACTGTGAATTCACTTCAGGTTAGGTGCCAGTATTTGTATACAACAAAGATTCAATTAATGACACATACATTTCTAAATACCTTTTACTTATTTATTGCTATGTTGTGCAATTATACACTGTTTAAAGTTATTTAATGTTTATTAAATAACCCTCTGTCTGTTAAGTATTGTCTGGTGATGATCAGCTCTTAAGCTGATATCAAGACAATGGTTGAAAGGGATGAATTCGAGCACTAGCGATCTTTTAACAGCAAAACCTGTACACACATAGAATAAAGGAGTGACAGCCTCTTTTCAAGTCCAAGAATTTAATAACAGAAATAAAATGAACATCCAGAGAACATCACTATGTAATGCTGTTTATCTGAATTGACACAATATTTCGATTAACAAATCCTCTCTACTAGGCTAGTGAAACTTAACTAAACTACTAAGCAAAATGAAGATAAAAAGAAGCTAAGATAAGGAACTATTTACATGCAAAACACACAAAAGACAAAACAAAAGTGGTTGATCATAATCAGATTAATTCAGTGAATCCTTGTTCACTGAAGATCTGATTTCAAAAGCATGGAATGGAGCTAAAAACATTTACCATGTGTTTCAATCCATTCACAATGCAAAGCCCAGGTTAAACAAAACATTATTTGTTGAAATAATATTCTGAGAGAGGGAGATGAGCGGCTGAGATCTCGCGAGAGCTGTGCGTAAGTAAAATGGCGGCATACATGTAGTTCAAAATTAAATCCACTCAGGTAAGTAATAACCAAAACCTGAAAATTAAACAAAGTCAAGTTTAAACATTAACAATTGTCTCATTTTCACGAGGGAACAAACTGGAAGAAGAGACCTTGACGAGCCTGGAGAGCTACCTGGACGAGTGTTTTGACAACATCGTGATGGGGAAGAAAAAAAATCCCGCAGCCACAAACACACCTTCACTCAAACGAACCCGGTCTAGCTCTACCGGTGCCTCAACTTCCACTCTGTCTCCCGACAGGAGCTACAGCGACGTCCTGGAGTCCATCGACAAAAAGCTTACCAGCCTGGACGCTCGCCTCGCCTTGGTAGAGGTGCTCCACAAAGAGTTCCAGGCTCTCAGAGAAGCGGTCGAATTTAGCCAAGCCCAGCTAGCTTCTGTTGCCGCGGAGAATGACGCGCTGAGAGGGGAAGTCACGGAGCTAACCGAGGGGTTGACGCGGCTGACCGGCGAAAATAAGAAGATGAAAGAATCCATTCTGGACATACAGTCGCGAAGTATGAGAGACAACCTCGTCTTTGCAGGCATCCCGGAGCGCCAAGAAGAGGACCCTGAGTTTGCTATACGTGAGTTTCTCCAGCAGAAGCTGAAAATACCGGCGGATCAGGTAAAAAACATCACCTTCCATCGCGTTCACCGGCTCGGAGGTAAGAAACCCGATAAAATCCGCCCTCGTCCGATTGTAGCCAAATTTGAGCATTATAAACAAAAAGTGTTTGTTAAAAGCTATGGCCGCGAATTGAGAGGAACGGATTTCAGTATTAATGACCAGTTTCCTAAGGAAATCCTAGACCGTAGGCGAGTGTTATTTCCAATCAGGAAAAAATACATTAATGAAGGCGTCAGAGCTAACGTGGCAGTTGACAAACTTTATATCAATGGTCAGTTGTTCAGGGATCAGAAGATCACTCCTTGGCTTTATTAGATGCACAAAGGGTGGATTTATAGCTTGTCACGCTAAAGATCTCTAACCAGCTTACAAGATTAAAGGCAGATGTTGTCTTATTGCAAGAAACCCATAAATCAGATACAACTGTAAGTGATCTTAACTCACCTGAGTTCCCTGATGTGTTTGCTGCCTGCTATAACTCTAGACAGAGAGGAGTAGCAATTTTAATCCACAAAAACGTTAGTTTTAAAATATTAGACAAAATTATTGATCCCGAAGGTAGATTCATAATAATTAAAATATCTATTCATAACCAGAAGTTATGTATTGTTAGTGTATATGGTCCAAATGTTGATGAACCCTCATT